>JADLSH010000311.1:4285000-4766737 GCA_016169945.1 Trachythela sp. YZ-2020 | reverse complement strand
GGAATCTGTAAAACCCGGAATTGTAAAAGCCGGAATCTGTAAAACCGGAATTGTAAAGCCGGAATCTGTAAAACCGGAATTGTAAAAGCCGGAATCTGTAAAACCCGGAATTGTAAAGCCGGAATCTGTAAAACCCGGAACTGTAAAAGCTGGAATCTGTAAAACCCGGAATTGTAAAACCCGGAATCTGTAAAACCCGGAATTGTAAAAGCCGGAATCTGTAAAACCCGGAATTGTAAAAGCCGGAATCTGTAAAACCCGGAATTGTAAAGCCGGAATCTGTAAAACCCGGAATTGTAAAAGCCGGAATCTGTAAAACCCGGAATTGTAAAGCCGGAATCTGTAAAACCGGAATTGTAAAAGCCGGAATCTGTAAAACCGGAATTGTAAAAGCCGGAATCTGTAAAACCGGAATTGTAAAGCCGGAATCTGTAAAACCCGGAATTGTAAAAGCCGGAATCTGTAAAACCCGGAATTGTAAAAGCCGGAATCTGTAAAACCAGGAATTGTAAGCCGGAATCTGTAAAACCAGAATTGTAAAAGCCGGAATCTGTAAAACCGGAACTGTAAAAGCCGGAATCTGTAAAACCCGGAATTGTAAAAGCCGGAATCTGTAAAACCCGGAACTGTAAAAGCCGGAATCTGTAAAACCCGGAATTGTAAAAGCCGGAATCTGTAAAACCCGGAATTGTAAAAGCCGGAATCTGTAAAACTCGGAACTGTAAAAGCCGGAATCTGTAAAACCCGGAATCTGTAAAAGCCGGAATCTGTAAGGGCGTGTCTCCTTGTGTGTCAGTATTTTTGCTTCTATTTTGTATATTTTGTCGATTCAACGTGTACTCCTGCAAAATACTCTAATGCGCTTATTTTCCTGCCGATACGATGGTAATTTTCTAAAAATGCTAAAAACAAACATGAGGATTATAGAATTCTTCCTTAATTTAGTCTTTTATGATATTTTAGCGGCTACGTAGGCATGGAGTTTGCAAATTTCCACCAAACCCGGCCTTTTCGATCTTTGTGGCAAAGCCAACGGCAACGGTGTGTAATTTACCGCAAAGTCAAAGCCGGAATACAACCGATTACAAGTGTGAAATTTTACGTTATTTTTGATATAATTTCGGGTATTTTAGGTTTGAGTTAAGATACACAAATATATATATTATATACCTGTATATATACCAAATATATATATTATATAATTTATTAAGTAATCACTGTAAATCGCATAAAATGTCTGGTTTTCTCATATTTCTTACTGAATCATTGCAAGCATAATTGCAATATAATTGCAAGCATAATTGTTTATCAGAACAGGAAAACCGTAATCAGTCCGTAAATAAAGATTATAGAATATAGTCTATTATATAGATCAACTGTTAAACTTTATAAACTATATATAGTCTATAAACTACTGTATAAACTATCATAAAATAATATAACATTAAATATTTAAACGTATATATATACATAATCTTTATAAACTAGTGATTGTCTGATTCATAAAATTCATGCACATGTGTACGCCTCGTGTAGCGGCCAGAACACATGGTGCCTAAATTTTCCGTTATTGTAACATCGCTCCAGTTAAAAGTAGGAACGTCAATATTGGAGCTCGTTTTCCGTAGAGTGAGTTTAGGAATGGCGAAGGTCCCAGCCATATTATAACAGAAAAAGGAGCGATATACTAGTAACACTAGCCTCCTCCGCAGGCAACTCTTGGGCAAAAAACTTGTAATAAACTTGTAATGTAGCGAATATTATCGAATATCGAATGTGTGAAGACTGAGTAGGGAGAGGGCCTAGGGGGGGAGGACCTAGGGGGGAACTCATTCTTCTATTAAATTAATGCTCGGTCAAAATAGTAAATTCGACAATATTCGAAATATTCGCTACATTACAAGATAATACGTTCGATAATATTCGCTACATTACAAGTTTTTTCCCCAAGAGTTGCGTGAGAAATCTCTTGTGGCCTTTTACACAAAAAGAGAAATGCACCGTGCACGTTTTATCCGATTCCTTCCAAACTTTGCCACAATGTAGAACAATAGTTAAGGAGCAAAAGTGTGCTCGCGTTTTTCGTTTAACGCCATACTTTTCGAGTTTATATAGGCATCCGTTCTAACGTGTATACAAAATTTGTGTGAGTCAACTTGTCTGCTTTATATCAAAGCAAATACAATAGCTGTCAAAAAATGCGAACACACTTTTGTTCTTTGATTATCTGAGATGGGAAATATGATGTTTTGCAGGTCCTAGGGTTAAATCGGCGGCGTGCAAATCTCGTGACGCGAAGGAGGTCAGATTTTCAAAAGTAGCCCGTAGCAACCACAGTGTTTTTAAATATAGCGTTTTTGTTAAATTACAGTTCCGGGTTTTACAGATTCCGGGTTTTACAATTCCGGGTTTTACAGATTCCGGCTTTTATAATTCCGGGTTTTACAGATTCCGGCTTTTACAATTCCGGGTTTTACAGATTCCGGCTTTTACAATTCCTGGTTTTACAGATTCCGGGTTTTACAATTCCGGGTTTTACAGATTCCGGGTTTTACAATTCCGGGTTTTACAGATTCCGGCTTTTACAGTTCCGGGTTTTACAGATTCCGGCTTTTACAATTCCGGGTTTTACAGATTCCGGCTTTTACACTTCCGGGTTTTACAGATTCCGGCTTTACAATTCCGGGTTTTACAGATTCCGGCTTTACAATTCCGGGTTTTACAGATTCCGGCTTTACAGTTCCGGGTTTTACAGATTCCGGCTTTACAATTCCGGGTTTTACAGATTCCGGCTTTACAATTCCTGGTTTTACAGATTCCGGCTTTTACAATTCCGGGTTTTACAGGTTCCGGCTTTTACAATTCCGGGTTTACAGATTCCGGCTTTACAGGAATTCCGGCTTTACAATTCCGGGTTTTACAGATTCCGGCTTTTACAGTTCCGGGTTTTACAGATTCCGGCTTTTACAATTCCGGGTTTTACAGATTCCGGCTTTTACAATTCCGGGTTTTACAGATTCCGGCTTTTACAATTCCGGGTTTTACAGATTCCGGCTTTTACAATTCCGGGTTTTACAGATTCCGGCTTTTACAGTTCCGGGTTTTACAGATTCCGGCTTTTACAATTCCCAGATTCCTTTCCTCGTTCCGTTCCTCGTTCCGTTCCTTGATTCCCCGTTCCTTGTTTTACAGATAGCCGTTTTAATATGGTTTCTCGGGAATGGAGTGGTTTGGCCTGTTTCACGATATTGCTTTAAAATATTTGCAATTGTTGACGGTTGAATCCTGAGTCTTGCATTAACGTCGCGACAAGAATTATTATGCGAAAGTTCGATCACTTGATGTCGATAATCTTCAGACAAGGGAACTCCTATACTTAATAATTTCTTATAAATTTGTTGACAGAATTCATTTTACGAGAATAAATTTATCGAGAATACATTTTGTAACATGTTTTTGAAACTTTACCTACACTTTTTTGAAACCTTTATGCTTGCGCGCGAAACTATTTATGTCTACAACGAATTCTGTTAACTTTGCATTTAATTAAAACATGTTTTGTCATCACGCGTACAGGCTTAGTTGCAAACGACTGTACAAAGCCCTAAAATATGTCGCTATACTTAATATTGCCAATTTTGTATTGATACATTAGTCGTTTGCGACATCAGGCCATGGCTTATTCAATCATATTGCCGCGGTAAAACATTTTGTAATTTGTTGTTGAATACTAAGCTTAATGCTTTGCCCTTGATAAATTACTACAACAAGTTATATAACTGCGTTTTCAAATTATATAATTGCGTCTGGATAATATAGCCAACCAAGCCAATGCTATATGTGCTATAAACGCACAAAAATACTTGGCGAATCATATCAACAAAACAAAACAAAACAGGCAGTATATGAATAACCATTTAATCTTTTACTGCAAGAGAAATGGAGTTCCCAAAAAGAAGAGCAAAATTGTTAAGTGTAATAGGCGCATAGTCATAATTATATCCCATTAGTGGTTTGTTTGGTGTTGAACTTGATGCAAAGCTTGTTCTATTGTCAGTTATCTTAAACTAGGACTTCGTGAAGTTAAGATTCAAATCAATATTTTATTTACCTGAAAATGGCTGTTGTAATAAGCATTTGGGTGTTTATTCTCATCGCAAAAATGCCACAGCCAGGCGAATGCTCAAAGCAAGCCGTCTTTCGCAGAAATGAACAAAAATACTTGTTTTGGCGAATCATGTCATCAAAACAAAACAGGCAGACACCGAGTTAGAATGTGGTATGCATTGCGTTGGACATGGATCATGTGTGTCAATCAATTACAAAACTTTTGGAATCAGTAAAGATCTATGTGAGCTCAACGATAAGACACTTCAAGAGATATCCGATGGTGACGAGGAAACGAACCCAGAATTCAACCACCTTTATGTCATTAAATCAGCAAGTTCAACAAGACAACGAACATGTAAGTTCACAATAAAAAACCAATAGCGATGTAAAATCGTTCAGCTTTTTCAAAATGATATTTTTTTAATATTATTTACTAGCATCACATAATCTTCTTTGTAGCAATTAAACGTACACTGAAAAATATAGAGTGAATGTTTGTAGATAACCTACGCAGTTGAAGATGGTCTTAAAGGTTTGACGGAAAAACAAACTTACTGGAACACACCGTTCACCAAAATATGCCTCGGAATGAAAGTCAACGACGAAACAAATTGGAGTGAGATTGACCACCATGCAAGCTCTCTGTTCAATGTGATCGCAGGTGGAGGATACACAAAAACAACCGCTGGAATGGACACATGGAAATCTCTGATCGAAGGTTCGTATGTACAAACGGCATGCAATCAACAAGAATTTAATATGGGAAAGAAAAATGAATACACAGGTACGTACCTGGATGTACGATTTGATTTTGTGGCAGATGATAACGAGAACTGCAAGAGTTGTAACTCATGTATTGGCTTTGGTATTTCAGCAAGTGGATGTGATGATGATCAAGGAAGCGCAACATGTGGTAATAGAGTGGTTAGGTGTAAGGATTATGATAGGAACACTGCAGCCTTTGGATACATACTTGTGAAGTAGCATCACAAAAATACTCGGAACTAGCTCTGATATACACATTCAAAAAATAATATATAACAGTTGTATTGTATGAATAGTTAAAACGTAGTCCCAGGCAGAGATGGAATCATTTTGCTATCACTAGCAATAGATTATTGATTGTTTGATTGATTACGTAATGATGAACCATAGATCAGTAATAGGGATGATGACTTAATTTTAATATAAACAATTACACTTAATATATAAAGGAAACAAAAGTTCCTTCAATCTAATAATTTTTATTGTAGTTTTCTTTCTTTGGTTGGTGTATGCAATGCTATTTATGTAATCAGCATTGTCAGATAAATGCTTTAAAATAAAGTTATATGATTGATTGCAGAACGATTGATTTAGTAAATTTGTCTGAACGACAATTCGTATGCCTTGTTGAAAATCGGTAGTTGATCTGTTAGCTGCTCATATCTAAAAAACCCTAATATAATCACCAATATAATGTAGCAGTAGTGCACGCTTTCGTTTGGATTCTGTTACATTAATCATTGCTGTTAAGAAATTTTGAAAACGTTTTAACCATTTGGTCCAACGCGGTCCTGTAGATGCTGGGTCACTGTCCGATATAAATGGTGGGGAAAATGGCAAAGCCGCTTGTAAATTTGTCATATCGTCGTTGTTATTTACTGGTTCAGTTTCTTCTTCGGAACTCTCGCTTCTGTATATTACTTTGTCGTATATTCTATAACCTCGTCGCCAATATAATGTTTTATTAATCTCGTTATTTCGCGTTTTTGTTCAATCTCGTTCTCCAGTATCTATGTCGTACTGTCCTTGCTCGTTTTCTCAAACCACACCCCTTACTCTATTAACTATATTAACTTATTAGCATAATGTCAACTCTACAGGAGTTATTTATCAAATAGACAACAAAGAGTTGTTATTGATGGACATTGCTCGAGCTGGGTACCGCAATAGGTTCATCAGTTTTTCCCTAAACGTTCGACCTTTTTGAAATATTCTGCACTAAAGAATAACTCTATTTCTAACACATCCTTGTGATTAAAAACATTGGAAAACAACCGATATATACCTTGCAAATGTGGGTAACATTTCTTCTGAAAATGCTGTTCACATAATCAACTTCATTGTTAACTCTCTAGATACAATTCAAGCGCGTCTCTCAGCTTTGCTTTAACATTTACTTGTTCAAACGGTCTCAATTCCACTCATTCTTTCCTCTTTACTGGCACTCCTGTCTTCTGAGCTACCTTCCCTGTCACAACGTTACCCACACTTTCACCTTCTCTTTCCCTCTCAATACTAAAGCCTATACTGTCTGCAATGCTACTCTACTTGCTAAACGCGTTCTTTACGCTCACCAACATCTTAAACATTCCCACAATCCTGTGATAAATGTTCTTGTAAACAATACACAAATTTATACTTTCCTTCCTTCCTTGCTGCCGATCCGTCAGGATATTGTGGTTTCTTCCTTCTTGTTGAGAGACGTTCGTCGTAGTTCAATTTATTCAACAATGTCTGATTTGAAACATCTTGCATCGTCCAATTTAGCGAAGGGATATGGAAAGCTTGTAGAGTAACTCCGGAACAACAATCGTGGCATACGAACTTTCATCCACGTCCAGAGGTTTCGAACCTTAGTTTGTCTCGCAGGTATGGCACAATTCCCGTAATCGACGGATATTTCGCTCGTTATATACTTGCTTTATGTTTATTAACGCTTAAATACGTGCTTGAATATGTGTTCTTTGTTTAGTTGTATTCTTTCCATTCCGTGTTCTTAGCAGTTCTAGCGCTTCTTTATTGTTCGCTTCTGATAACGTGAAACATACGATAGTTGTTTGTGCGGGCCCGACCAGCAGCCCATTCAAATATTCCAGTGTTAACGTCCGAAAGAGGATCATTCTGATTTACAGAACTGCCACATGAGTCCCAAAATTCTTGCCACTCTTGAAGATCTCACTAAGCATTTTCGCTTGTAACTTGTAACCTTTGCCCGCACAATCGGCTTGTGCGTAGCTTGTGCGTAGCTTGTGCGTAGGACTCATATTAAGATTTGACAATGTATGCTGTCCTTCTGCCAACATTGTTGATAGCGGCGGCAACGCTTCGAACAATAATAATAATAATTTAATATTTCTTCCGCGCAAATGTCATGTAAATATGAACAATGAGTCGTTTATATCGAGAATTTTCCCAAATTTTTCAACAACTCCATGATTTCGTTGTCTAGAACTTTCAATGGTTTGAGTGTCTCGCTAGGCGTATCTTTCAGCTGTTTGAGCGAATTCTTGTCTGTCTCATATATCTTTGTTCCTTTCTTCGTCTCCGAACTTCTGTGTGCTGCGCGCGTTCTTGTTTTCTTCGCCAGTTCGTGTAACGGCATTTTATTTTTCTCTTGATTTTTGCCACTCGCAATTCGACTAAATTGACAAAGTGTTTTACTTTATATATGTCTCACACCACAAGACAGTTGTGCTTCGTGGGCACTGTATGGTATCCAACTGTCCAACTATCTTTCGTCGGGCAACATTACGCACACACGTATTTCAAGATATCTTTATTATAGAATTCACATTGGTTACAAATTTAAGAATATATTGCTAAATTTACACTTGTAGCTCTATCGCGTTATCTATAACAATCTATGTGTATCTCAAATCACTAGCCTTTGAAGTTCCCAACCATCCCTATATTACATCTATTTATCCGACCTAGTTACAAGTATTTCTACAATACCGTAACATTTCAACGCCCCAAAACAAGACACACCCTATACCTTACATCTCAAAATAGCCTTTAAACTTAAAACTATATCAAAACTATATTAATCACATAGGGCGACCTTATTGTTTTTAAACCAACATAATATACTACTGGCCATCTATGCGTAAACGTTCCCTGAAAAACCCTTTAGAGACCATATTTTATCTCCATTTGCAAGATACTTGACTGTCACTCTTCCACTGAACATCCACCATTTTGGTTTCCATACCACGAGG
This sequence comes from Trachythela sp. YZ-2020, assembly GCA_016169945.1. NCBI lineage: Eukaryota > Metazoa > Cnidaria > Anthozoa > Malacalcyonacea > Clavulariidae > Trachythela > Trachythela sp. YZ-2020. Next base: position 4,758,644 of record JADLSH010000311.1, on the reverse strand, counting down.
AGCAGGACCATATAAATATACTCCAAATTCTTGGATTTCTTACAAAGTTGGCTTTTATATTGCAGGAGTACTTAGCTATCCCATTTGAGATTACCATCTTCGCCCGCAAGGCCTTCTGCCGCCCGCGGCCAGAAGACAACCCTCTGATTCAAACTAGTCCAATTCATTGTTCACGACTTAATGGTCACTTTCAACTTTAGATGCAGTTTTCTGACTGACTGAAAATCAACTAAGTGATCATGTCGCGCGGATTACTATACATGATTAAAGAATCACCTTCGCAGTTGAATCGCTGAATATTGCAATTATTCAGATTCCGTGTATTAATGTATGCTATAATGTATATTAGAAGTCAACTAACTAATTTAATTAAATTCATCGAGCTGTTAAGACGTTTCGCATGATTACTTTATTTAAGTCCATAGAATTAATTGCCTGTGATTATATCTTTATTCTTTCGTTGAATTTGCCCGAGTTCTCTTTTAGTGAACCTTACATCTTCTCCGAGGATTTGAAACGCCGCCCAGAACAAGAATGAAGTATACTGTCCACTTCTTTGAAACTGATTCATAGTTTCCTTCAATGCTAGGCAAACTGATTTTTCTTCGAAAATTTTTTTGTAGAAAATTTTCATAAACTCCTCTGTGAACTTGTCATTAATATTCCATAGTGTAACAAGGACCGAATTGGCACCAGCCCCAAGGAACGACCTGGCAATACCTAAGACGCCCTCGGAGGATAACTTCCCCATGCCAGTATGGCAGCAGGAGAGTACGACCAGCCGAGCAGACAACTTGCACTTTAGGACGTCACTTTGTGTGAGAAGGTCGGTCGACGATGCTGGGTGAGCGCCTTCGGTTGGTTTGCCTGATTCAGGAGCTAGAAAAATGTGACCAGTTTGTTCATGACCATGAGCGGCAATATGAATAATGGAAGCAGTAGACATGAGATCCATCACTTTCCTCTTTGTTGCCATACATCCGGTTAATGGTTTTGCATGTAGTAATGATGAAAGGATTTCCACTTCTTCTTCCGCTGAAGGTAGAGGTGGGAGCTGAACATTTTTCATTTCTGGATTTCCAACGAACAATGAACCTCCAATTGGCTTGCTTCGTGAAGCCTGCATGCTTATCGCCAGCACGTGAACTGAGGGAATAATTTGAAGTTGGTATCTTTCCGACAAGAGGCAGCCATTTTCATCGAGTAATGACGAGAAAGGCGCAAAGAATAGACATCTTTGTGGAACAATGATAAGCTTAGTTCCATTAATCATATTCTTCACAGGATCAATCAAGGATCTGTGCAAAAAGGAGCGTGTATCTTTGGTCAAATCCTCGCATGTCTCGTCAGCTCTTTTAGCAGGTGATCGGTATTTATTTGTGCCGTCTATGACCTTCGCTTCCTTGTGATCGTGACTTGTCACTTCTCCTGCATTTTCTTCATTTCGATTTTGACTAGAAGTGAATGGTTTGGCATTTGGTTCTTCAAAATCGAGGCTAACATCGCTAGGTTCTTTGAAGAAGGAATACCCGCGTGGAAATCCGACCGATGCCTTCTCCAGCAATATTTTAATGTGTTCTTCCAGTTCTTGGTGAGAGGTTGAAAACTTTACAATAGGATCTGATGTTTTCAAAGACACACATCCATTAGCGTCCAATACCCAAATCGTTAATATGTGCGCGTTGTTGAAATTATAAAACAGAACAGTAGCATTAGACTCCGATAATTGAATATCCTTAGATAGGGTAGAAATTCGTTCCTTCTCTTTACCATTTTCAATGGTCAACCATGAAGATTCGAAGCCCGATTTAATCTCATCTTCCTCTTGGTTTTCTAATTGCTTGTATACAAGATATCTTAATATTCTTGCTCTTCCCAAATCTAGAAATAGTAGCGCAGCCGTAGATCTTCCTAACAGATTGAAAGGAGCGGTAAGCCTATCGTACCAATGGTAAAATCTTTCTGAGAACGCTGTTTTATTACTGTCGACAGATAAACGTGCCAAAATTATATCCGTTGATTCTATAGCCAGTTTGAAGTTTTCAATGCAACTTTCCAACGGTTTTTTAGCTTCACTGAAACTAAGAAATTTCGACAACGCGAAGAGGTAGTACAACGTTCCCTTATTTCCATATACAATGGCTAAGTCATCAAATTGCTTCATATCACGGTTAATGCCGATGCAGAGATTATAATAACGCTCAGAAGTGTCTATTTGATTCAGCTGCATGTAGCTGCTTCCCAGAACTCCATAAGAAACGGAGGCTCCTTTTTTGCTTCCAATTTCTGTGAAAATACGCGCACTTTTTTCACAGAACATAATAGCTTTCTTAGACTCTGCCATTCCATTATATGCATTTCCTATGTTATGCAAGCTCCTGGCTTCCTCGAACCTGTTTCCAGTCTTTTGACTGATCTTAAAAGCTTCTTGGCATAACCCTATGGCTTTCTTGTGTTCCTTTATTTGATTGTGTGCTTCTCCCAAATTGCCATAGGCAATTCCCAAAGAATTTACATCCCCCAATCTTAACAAGATCTCAATGGCTTTTTCTTGGTGTGCGATGGCCTCTTTGTATTTGCCAAGTTTAATATATATATTACCGAGAGAAATAAGACCATTCGCATTACCTAATTGCCCAACACTTTCTGGGAGCTGCTTAAATATAGAAATGGCATCATTGGCCATTTTTGAAGCTTTTTCGTAGTCGTTACTCATTTCATAACAGTGTCCTAAGCCTTCTAAAATTAAAGCTTCCTGTAATTGGTCCCCCAGCTCGATATTCATCTTCCTGGCTTTATTGAGAGAGACTTTAGCTTCGTCTACTTTTTCCTCTTTACGCAAACTTTCTGCTTTAAGACATAATTGCAAGATTTGAATTTTCTTTGACAACGGATCTTCACTACTTGGTGGATTATTGTCCATCTGAGCCAATATATGTCTCAAAAATTTCTAAAATAATGAAAACGAAATCTCTATTATTGGCATTACCTACAGAAAATTGCCATCCACATTCGTCTTCATTGCATTACATAATACAATGATAAATGTTTGAATGTAGTCACAAATGCATTACAGTATATGTATATTATAGTCGTGTTTGAAATTCTTGGATTTCTTGTATAACCTATAATTCACCGAAGAGAAGGTAATAGAAATATTTAGAGATATTTTGCTGTGAAATCTATTTCGCATTCCCAAAACAACAAGAAAAACAATCTACTCTCCATCGCTCGAAATAAAGTCGCGATTCGTTAAAAAAGGGTGACTGGTTAAAAAAGCGCGACTCGTAATTAAAAGAAGGCGCGACTCATGAAAAAAGATGCGACTCGTTGATAAAGCACTCGGATAAATTTCTATTTGTTTTTGAACTACCGTCGGTGATTATTAGGAAATTTGTTTGAAGTCATTTGCAAACGTTTTTAGTTTCGCATAGTGAAATTGTTTCAGGTAGTAGTTTTGTAGTCGGACAATGAGTGTGCTTTTATAGTGATAATCTATATGTTCCATTCATTCATATAGCAATGGAGCTTTCAACTTTTTGCCGATATTATACGGTATTGCATCAGGGGCCGGTTTCACAAAAGTGGATAAGTTATCCCGGATGGATAAATCTTCTATTATATGGATAGTTTTCTGGACGATAAACTGAAATGCGTTGTGCAAAGCACAGACAGAACGGTAGATATATCCGTCGAGATAAGCTTACCTTAAATTTGCCTGGAGAAAATCGGATTTTCTGGTTAATTTCTTACCTGAAAGACTTTTGTTGATGAAAATATAAAGAATCAACCGCTCAAGAAACCTCGAACAAGTACATTTTACAAACCCTTACTTACTGTTCATTCAATTCTATGTTGTAACTTGTCTATGAAGCGCAACATGCCACCTTTTTCAACTCGAGTTTGAAATATGTTATGTCGCCTTTGATACCCATAGTTATCGTCCCACTGGTTTTTTGTTCTTTTTGACTTGGTGTGTGATAATAGTACACTTATTTACAGTCACCCTTGGAAAGCAATATTCGAGATACAGGTCATAGAGTAGATAACTGTAATATTTATACCCGGTACCTCCAGTTGTGTTATAAATACAACATGTCGCTATTGATTGACACACTGACATCACTTTTCATTATTTTTGTAGACCCCAAATATCATTTGAACAAGACCACTACCACTAAAGGATGGCTTAAGCTTCAGGAATCACAAATCAAGAATTATAATCATGGGCATTGTCATTGTATATAATATCATCCAATATTATACCTCAAATTCAAATTGTCCAATCACAAATCGGTGTGACAACATTAGTCAACATCAGTCAAATGATATGGTGGCGGTGTGACAATATTAGTCAACATAAGTCAAATGATGTGGTGGCGGTGTGACAACATTAGTCAACATAAGTCAAATGATATGCTGGCGGTGTGACAACATTAGTCAACATAAGTCAAATGATATGGTGACGGTGTGACAACATTAGTCAACATAAGTCAAATGATGTGGTGGCGGTGTGACAACATTAGTCAACATAAGTCAAATGATATGGTGGCGGTGTGACAACATTAGTCAACATAAGTCAAATGATGTGGTGGCGGTGTGACAACATTAGTCAACATAAGTCAAATGATGTGGTGGCGGTGTGACAACATTACTCAACATAAGTGAAATGATGTGGTGGGGGTGTGACAACATTAGTAAACATAAGTCAAATGATGTGGTGGCGGTGTGACAACATTAGTCAACATAAGTCAAATGATGTGGTGGCGGTATGACAACATTAGTCAACATAAGACAAATGATATGGTGGCGGTGTGACAACATTAGTCAACATAAGTCAAATGATGTTGTGGCGGTGTGACAACATTAGTCAACATAAGTCAAATGATGTGGTGGCGGTGTGACAACATAATTGGTCAACATAAGTCAAATGATGTGGTGACGGTGTGACAACATTAGTCAACATATAAGTCAAATGATGTGGTGGCGGTGTGACAACATTAGTCAACATAAGTCAAATGATGTGGTGGCGGTGTGACAACATTGGTCAACATAAGTCAAATGATGTGGTGGCGGTGTGACAACATTGGTCAACATAAGTCAAATGATGTGGTGGCGGTGTGACAACATTAGTCAACATAAGTCAAATGATGTGGTGGCGGTGTGACAACATTGGTCAACATAAGTCAAATGATGTGGTGGCGGTGTGACAACATTAGTCAACATAAGTCAAATGATATGGTGGCGGTGTGACAACATTGGTCAACATAAGTCAAATGATATGGTGGAGTTGTGACAACATTAGTCAACATAAGTCAAATGATGTGGTGACGGTGTGACAACATTAGTCAACATAAGTCAAATGATGTGGTGGCGGTGTGACAACATTAGTCAACATAAGTCAAATGAATTGGTGGCGGTGTGACAACATTGGTCAACATAAGTCAAATGATGTGGTGGCCGTGTGACAACATTGGTCAACATAAGTCAAATGATGTGGTGGCGGTGTGACAACATTAGTCAACATAAGTCAAATGATGTGGTGGCGGTGTGACAACATTAGTCAACATAAGTCAAATGATATGGTGGCGGTGTGACAACATTAGTCAACATAAGTCAAATGATGTGGTGGCGGTGTGACAACATTAGTCAACATAAGTCAAATGATATGGTGGCGGTGTGACAACATTGGTCAACATAAGTCAAATGATGTGGTGGCGGTGTGACAACATTAGTCAACATAAGTCAAATGATATGGTGGCGGTGTGACAACATTGGTCAACATAAGTCAAATGATATGGTGGAGTTGTGACAACATTAGTCAACATAAGTCAAATGATGTGGTGACGGTGTGACAACATTAGTCAACATAAGTCAAATGATGTGGTGGCGGTGTGACAACATTAGTCAACATAAGTCAAATGATGTGGTGGCGGTGTGACAACATTGGTCAACATAAGTCAAATGATGTGGTGGCCGTGTGACAACATTGGTCAACATAAGTCAAATGATGTGGTGGCGGTGTGACAACATTAGTCAACATAAGTCAAATGAATTGGTGGCGGTGTGACAACATTAGTCAACATAAGTCAAATGATATGGTGGCGGTGTGACAACATTAGTCAACATAAGTCAAATGATGTGGTGGCGGTGTGACAACATTAGTCAACATAAGTCAAATGATATGGTGGCGGTGTGACAACATTGGTCAACATAAGTCAAATGATATGGTGGCGGTGTGACAACATTCGTCAACATAAGTCAAATGATGTGGTGACGGTGTGACAACATTCGTCAACATAAGTCAAATGATATGGTGACGGTGTGACAACATTAGTCAACATAAGTCAAATGATGTGGTGGCGGTGTGACAACATTAGTCAACATAAGTCAAATGATATGGTGACGGTGTGACAACATTAGTCAACATAAGTCAAATGATATGGTGGCGGTGTGACAACATTAGTCAACATAAGTCAAATGATGTGGTGGCGGTGTGACAACATTAGTCAACATAAGTCAAATGATATGGTGGCGGTGTGACAACATTAGTCAACATAAGTCAAATGATATGGTGGCGGTGTGACAACATTAGTCAACATAAGTCAAATGATATGGTGGCGGTGTGACAACATTAGTCAACATAAGTCAAATGATGTGGTGGCGGTGTGACAACATTGGTCAACATAAGCCAAATGATGTGGTGACGGTGTGACAACATTAGTCAACATAAGTCAAATGATATGGTGGCGGTGTGACAACATTAGTCAACATAAGTCAAATGATGTGGTGGCGGTGTGACAACATTAGTCAACATAAGTCAAATGATGTGGTGGCGGTGTGACAACATTAGTCAACATAAGGCAACTGGTATGGTGGCGGTGTGACAACATTAGTCAACATAAGTCAAATGATATGGTGGCGGTGTGACAACATTAGTCAACATAAGTCAAATGATGTTGTGGCGGTGTGACAACATTAGTCAACATAAGTCAAATGATGTGGTGGCGGTGTGACAACATTGGTCAACATAAGCCAAATGATGTGGTGACGGTGTGACAACATTAGTCAACATAAGTCAAATGATGTGGTGGCGGTGTGACAACATTAGTCAACATAAGTCAAATGATATGGTGGCGGTGTGACAACATTAGTCAACATAAGTCAAATGATATGGTGGCGGTGTGACAACATTAGTCAACATAAGTCAAATGATGTGGCGGTGTGACAACATTAGTCAACATAAGTCAAATGATGTGGTGGCGGTGTGACAACATTAGTCAACATAAGTCAAATGAATTGGTGGCGGTGTGACAACATTGGTCAACATAAGTCAAATGATGTGGTGGCCGTGTGACAACATTGGTCAACATAAGTCAAATGATGTGGTGGCGGTGTGACAACATTAGTCAACATAAGTCAAATGAATTGGTGGCGGTGTGACAACATTAGTCAACATAAGTCAAATGATATGGTGGCGGTGTGACAACATTAGTCAACATAAGTCAAATGATGTGGTGGCGGTGTGACAACATTAGTCAACATAAGTCAAATGATATGGTGGCGGTGTGACAACATTGGTCAACATAAGTCAAATGATGTGGTGGCGGTGTGACAACATTCGTCAACATAAGTCAAATGATATGGTGACGGTGTGACAACATTAGTCAACATAAGTCAAATGATATGGTGGCGGTGTGACAACATTGGTCAACATAAGTCAAATGATATGGTGGAGTTGTGACAACATTAGTCAACATAAGTCAAATGATGTGGTGACGGTGTGACAACATTTGTCAACATAAGTCAAATGATGTGGTGGCGGTGTGACAACATTAGTCAACATAAGTCAAATGAATTGGTGGCGGTGTGACAACATTAGTCAACATAAGTCAAATGATATGGTGGCGGTGTGACAACATTAGCCAACATAAGTCAAATGATGTGGTGGCGGTGTGACAACATTAGTCAACATAAGTCAAATGATATGGTGGCGGTGTGACAACATTGGTCAACATAAGTCAAATGATATGGTGGCGGTGTGACAACATTCGTCAACATAAGTCAAATGATGTGGTGACGGTGTGACAACATTCGTCAACATAAGTCAAATGATATGGTGACGGTGTGACAACATTGGTCAACATAAGTCAAATGATATGGTGGAGTTGTGACAACATTAGTCAACATAAGTCAAATGATGTGGTGACGGTGTGACAACATTAGTCAACATAAGTCAAATGATGTGGTGGCGGTGTGACAACATTAGTCAACATAAGTCAAATGATATGGTGGCGGTGTGACAACATTAGTCAACATAAGTCAAATGATATGGTGGCGGTGTGACAACATTAGTCAACATAAGTCAAATGATATGGTGGCGGTGTGACAACATTGGTCAACATAAGTCAAATGATGTGGTGGCGGTGTGACAACATTAGTCAACATAAGTCAAATGATGTGGTGGCGGTGTGACAACATTAGTCAACATAAGTCAAATGATATGGTGGAGTTGTGACAACATTAGTCAACATAAATCAAATGATGTGGTGGCGGTGTGACAATATTAGTCAACATAAGTCAAATGATATGGTGGCGGTGTGACAACATTAGTTAAACATAAGTCAAATGATGTGGTGGCGGTATGACGACTATTAGTCAACTTAAGTCAAATGAAATTGCTACTAGATGAAGGCATTAGTCAACTTAATTCAGATGAAATGGCAGGAGATGCTCGTCTATGTCGAAACGAAATGACAGCCGGGTGTCGGCATGGTTTTAGTTGAAAAAACAGGGAAATGGCTGCTCTGTGCCAGCATTAGCTGGAACAATATAAAATACAGTAAAATGGCTGCTATATCACGACTGTCGGTTTGCAGCGGCATCAGTTAATTTGAGTATAGTAACAATCGACGACTGCGGTATGTTGGCAGCATTTTGGTAACAATGGAAAGCCTAGGGAAGCACGGGTGGCAGATGCTGTTAGCGCGTTGCCCCTTACCTCTGAGTTAAGCCGGCTATGCAGCAGGTCGAGGGCACGGATTTACTCAGGTCGTCTAACGCCCGTGTCTTGATAAACTCATGTAAGTTGAGATTGGTTGGTTCTCTCCTGTGCTTCGAAGGTAACGTTTTTCTCCGAGTACTCCGGTTTTCCTCCTTCGCTAAGAACTAACCCTTAGGGATTAACCTTGACTAACTAACTCAGCCTCGAAACCTTTGTCAAAATTGGGATGCAAAACCTGTTAAGGATTTCCGTCCACCTCAGAGTGGAAAACACAATAAACATACTAGCTAGTCCTTGATTTTCAAATAAAGTCGTCTTTAAATTACTGATGTGTGACGGTGTTAGGCAATGTAAGGAACATTGCATGAGATGTGGTGTGACCACCCTTGGAAATGCAAATCAAATTGAATTTGCTGATGTGTGGCGCCGGTGGTTAATCTAAAACAGAGTGAAATTGGTTGTTCCCTATACTAAACAAGTGCCTTTTTCTAGATGGTTGGCTCTGTAGGTAGACTAGCTGTTGGTCTTCCTGGCCGCTAATTGCGGATTTATTATCCTGAGGTTTTTCTGAGTTTTGGAGAGAGAAAGAAATTTTTAAAAGATGACAGATTGCGTTTGGTCCTGTGTGTGTTGTTTCGGTTGCGGGAAAACGTTGGCCTAGGCTTTTATAGAAATATTTTTATGCTTTCCCCATCTTAATTCCCTCCACCCGGGACATTGTGTGGGAGGAAGCCGGCTGTGAATATATTACAATTTATCGTATCACTCGATCTTGGAAACTACACGTATTTCTAAAGTCTGACACGGCGTTGTAATTCTGATATAATACATATATAAACAGGCATAATAATTGCAGTTTCAAGGGTTTAATTACAGTACCTGTCTGTGGTCCATGAGCTTTAGCGTTATGTGAACTGACTCTGATAAACTCTGTAGACCTATATATTGAAAAATGCAGAAATGAGAACAGTTTAGAACCATTATTGGGGTGAACATGGGCTGAAATATTGACTGCAGCCATCTCAACGAAAGAAAGAACGAGTTCAAACTGAAAATTAACAGCTGCAAGGCGTTGGGGTGTTTTAGAAAGCTTTCTCACGGCTTAGTTTCATGTAGAAATTCTAAGTACAAGGATGCAAACGAAATGTAATGCACCCCTTCGTATTTCCTTCTTGATTGTTTAGTATCATTGAATCTTAGATTAGACATAAAGTTTTGTCCGAACTGGGCGAAGTTTATCAATGCATCCAGAAATATGGGACAAGATGGCGACGGACATGCGCATATTGCCCTAATATGGCGACCAAATTTACTATAAACTATATAGGAGTTGATATAAATATCAAATTTTCACCTATTTTGTTTCAATATTTCATGGTTGCGGAGATATTTCAATATTTCGGTTTCAAAAAAGCGGCGCTTTAGATGAAGTGTATACTTTAGTATGGGTGGGTTTCACTAAGCATTATTTTGCAGCAGATAGTAGTCATTCGGCAGTAATCAAGTCGGTTTATTGATTGATGGTCGTCATCCGGCAGTAATCAAGTCGGAAATTATACGGTTTCCAAGATTGTTAAAACGTGAAGAAATTAACAATTAACAACCAGTTAATTAACAATTAACAACCAATTAACAACCAGATCAATATTTCGGTTTCAATATTTCATGGTTGGCAGGGTGGTAGAGGTAGAACCTTGTACTGTCACACGTTGATGGCGATTGGTTAAGTAAGACTGAAACCACTGCAAAAGATTACCCCCAAATCCAGCCATACGCAATTTGTGCAACAGATATTTGTGGTTTACCTTGTCAAACGCCTTAGACATATCAAGGTACACAGCATCAACTTGACCTCCAACGTCTAAAACCGATCCAATATAGTCAAGGACTTCAAGAAGATTGGTTACGCATGATCTTCCTCTGATAAAACCGTGCTGCGTCGTTTTAATTACCTGGTACAGCTGTTGTCGGATGTTATTTAAAACGCAGCGTTCCAAAACTTTAGACACAATTGAAAGGAGTGAAATTGGCCTATAGTTTTCAGCATATTCTTTTTCACCTTTCTTGTACACAGGGACTATATTAGCGATTTTCCAATCTTCTGGCAGAGCTCCCTGACTTAGAGAATATCAATGCATAGAGGATTTCGTACGAATAGAAAGGCTAGTATGATTTATCTTATTCAACTTTCCCAGCGCTCATATAAGACTATAATCCCTAGATATAATTAATTGAATGTTTTAAATTTGTATGCCGTCTAATTACTATCCTCACCTTAATCTGCCTCGGAATTGATATTCGTTTAGTTACTTGTCGAAGAGGTAATCATCACGACCACGGACTGTGTCTGATTATATTTACAAACCTTGTTGAGAATAATGGATTTTCTAGTTTTACTAAAGCTACAAACGCTCTGTCTCTCTGTCTATTAAATTTGATACCGCAAATATAATACCATGAGTTACCTCGACTGTGACATGTGGACAAAGGATTTTTCTTGTTTGCAATTAAAATTTCGTCCACTGACTGATTATCAATTTCCGGTGGCATATTTCAAAACGCAGAAGGGTGCCCGAACTTGTAGAATAACCAAACGTTAAAACCTGGACTCTAACTTAAAAAGAAACTGGACTCATCTAAAAAAAACTGAGATTAAAAACTGGTTTTCGCAAGAAGCCTTTGACGTTCTAGAGAGGACGTGAAAACCACAAGAATAGACAGCTTTAACAAACATGACCATATTATCACTTTATTTCTATTTTTTCTTTCTTTTTTTCTTATTTTCTATTGGTGAACTAGCTATGTATGGTATGTATTGTTAACAATTTAATATTTCAGCATTTTTATTTTTGATAACTTTTGTAATATAGTGGAAATTGATTAAATTATACTAATGTTTAACTCGCTCTATTTTATGCACCAGTTCATGATAAATAGTTTGCGCTATCCAGTCTACTTTTCAGATCAGTGAGGGAGGTATACATTACACGGGGATAATAATTACCCTCACACTGCATCAATAGGATCAGCTAGATGCGCTGTACGAATAATCAAGAGATATCCAACAAAAATTCAATGACCTATTCAATGATTCAGTCAGGAGGAATACTAATCTAAAAATAGTACTGGATAAAAATTTTTGTTGTAGTAGAAATGATAGAAATTACTACTATCAGGCTAATCTACAGTAGAGAACCAACTGATAAACTTTTGGCTTATCGTGGTACTGCTAGTTCAAAATGCTTTATATGTGGAAATAATGTACTTTTCTGTTATCTTTAACCAAAAAAGGGTCTAAAAAGATATTGAGACACTTTGTTTGTTCAAATGACCCTTTGGTGGATTTCTGGTGCCAGCAATTTTTAACTGACTTTTTTGCCCCGCTAAACAATAGGTTGGGCTATTCAGTTTACTACTCAGATCAGTGGCTGACATGTATTCCGTTATTTACTATTATTCCAAGTGCAATGTATGTATAACTGGCATCCAGACCCATGCATAATCACCGGAGAAAAATGTTTAATACTGAACATTTGTATTACTCCTTTATTTGCGATTGAACCACACTATTTTATACTGATATCACTGATTACATTGATTATAACGTACATATTTAATCACATAAATGTTTTACATGCAATTATTTTAATAATGAATATCTAGTCGACATATTTGGAAATCAAAATTACATATATTTTAAGTTCAATGAGAACACTATTTTTGTAACTGTTATATATAGTTACTTGTAAACTAATTATATGTAGCTTAATATTACTTAAAGTCATCAACGGTGTACCTAGAAAACAAAAATAATGAAGTGACGTTTTCCCTTAAATCTTGCGAAATACTGAGTGTTATAAGTCAAGCCGGCTATATATCGCTAGAACCCTAAACATCGAGGAGTATTTGATGTATAGGTTGTTGTCTTTATAGCATGTCTAGAACTCGAGTTATTAATCCCTGGTTCACACTAACAATTTCGTTGACGATTTTTCTCTTCCCGATCGATGTGATCGAGCGAATGACATATCAACGTAACTATATGCACTTGTAAAACCGATCCCATAATGGTCACAGACCATTGTGCGTGAGTCCACTCGTTCGCATGCGACAAGACATAGGCAGCCCAACAAATACTGTTATCCTCACAATATAGAATCGTTAAAAATATAAATGTTTAAAAATATGTTTAAAGTGCTTCTGATTTTGCTTTCCAGCGATTTACGCGTGTCTCTTTATCTATGCAGATTCTCCAGCCGCATGGTTAAGTCATTGTATCACTGTCATATTTAAACCTAGGGCGGGAAAATTTCTGCTAATAATACACCCAGACATATAAATACATTCGCTTGAAGCAACAAAAATAACGCAAAATAACGCAAAAACTACATACTAATAACCCTGGGTATGTTTTCTTCTGTTTTCTAACTTTATAGAAAGTTTTTAGAAGTAAAAAGGGTTTGAAAGTACTAAATTAAATTTTATCGATACAAAGTATGATTTTATCGAATTTGCAGATAGGCGGGATACAATTTGCTCGACAAACGTCATCATCGGAAAAATCATCGGCTAAATTCTTATTGGCTTCAAAGATCGGAAAATTTCCGAAGGCAGCTCATTGACAGCGGAAACAGGGCGGCGAGCAGGAAAATATAATCAAAGTTTTTAAACTCATAGAGATAATGCTGCCTGGGTAAAAGCTAACTTTTTATGTTTCACTTGTTTTTCTTTTATACGAAAACTCAACTGGCTAGAAAAGGATGTTTTTGTCGTGAAGGTAACTTAGCATTGTGACGGAAGGTGCTTGGCTCTTTCTCTGTCCATGACGCCTTTCCAGATTTATAGCGCCAATATTTACATGAAAAATATTTAAAAACAATTTAATTTGCTCAGTAAAAAGCTTTCCAAAATTATATTTCCCCTCTCACCCCTTGTTTCCGCTGTCAATGACCTGTCTTCGGAAATGTTCCGATCTTTGAACAGCCAATAAGAATTTAGCCGATGATTTTTCGGATGACGACGTTTGTCGAGCAAATGGCATCCCGCTGACCTACAAAGAAAATTCGATAAAAACATGATACTTTTTAATTCTAAAAACTTTCCATAAAGTTAGAAAACATACCCAATGGTTCAAAGGTTCAAATTTATTTCACACGTTTTACAAAGGATATAGTTACACATTAATTACATCACAACATTATTATAATAGAAAGAAAAAAGAGAGTTAATTTTAGTATTATATCGTGTACAGTGGTCAAGGTAGCTGAGAAGCTTTCGAGTTGGCCACCGTAATTTGGTAATTTGTATCTAGTTTTTTCAAACTTATTTTTCTTGCTTCAAGCGAATGTATTTTTATGTCTGTATTAGCAGAAAGATGCCGTTTAAATAGGACAGTGATACAGTGACGTAACCATGCGACTGGAGAATCTGCATAAGTAATGAGTAACAAGTAAATCGATGGATAGCAAAGTCAAAAGCACTTTAATTTTATTTAATTTTTAAAAATGTATTTTACAACTATACATAGTGTGAGGATAACTGTATTTGCTGTTCTGCCTATGGTCAGGGGGAGAAAAACGCCAACAAAATTGTCGCACGCTTAATGTCCGCCATGTTGGCTTGAATAGAAATCAGTTTGAATTTTACCAGTTGTGAGATTTGCCACCCAAAGTGATGGAAGCCAAACAATAGACCTTTTTCATAATGACGTCAAACACGGTTTCCAAGATGATACACGAAATTTGATTGGCTCAGCAATAATGGCAGTCCTTTTCAAGCCAATCAAATTTCGTCTAACATCACGTTTTCCGCGTTTGACGTCATTATGAAAAAGGTCCATTACTAGTTGTGACGTGAGGAAGCTTTACTGGCATTTAGCAAGGTTGAAATGAAACACTGAATGGAATTACATTGCAAAGTAGTAAGTACTAGACTAGTGAGGCTAGTAAGAATAGCAACAGAATAGGTCAGACTAGCAGTATCTCCAATGGCCAACTGACAAAATCTACCAAAGCAAAAGCCTGCATCATCTGAAAACTTCTAGTTATCTTAGGGAGCGTTGAGAAATATCAGAATCCTACCCCGGGGAAGGTTGAAAACGTTTTTGCAATTCTGCTTTTACGAGGTGGACCAGAAATATGAAACCGAAAAGGAACCAGAAGATTACAAATATATTAGTTATGCCATTACCTGTACGACAGCCATTTCTTTAGACAGAGTTGGTTTATTATTTAAGTTTGTAAACGTAGTTTGTGTTCTTCCCTCCAGCACAGATGGAGGCGTTTGATGAACATTGTGTTGCAGTGTTGTGATAACATTCTTCACTTGAACCATGCATATTATACATTGTGTCAGCATGGGGACTGCTGTAGCACTGACCTTTGAAGATAAAACATTCACAAAAATTCAACACCCTTTATCCTAGGATACCATTGTTACAATTTGCTGACAAGCTTGCTACAAGACGTTTGCCAAGATTTTTACGTATTGTACTATTTTCATTAATTACTATAATACATACCTCCGTTATTGATGGCGAAAGTTCTGTATCCTTTCTCCTTGATTTTCCTGGCACAACGACACAACAATCCCTTCATGTACTCCTCCCAGTTATTAAAGTCTGTGGACACGATGCCCATGAACTTCGAGCTTGTAGGATTAACATCATCAAGAATGAGTTCAGTAAGAGCTCGTTCAGATGCTGTTTCATTGTAACAGCCAACTGCTTCGTAAGGAATTTCACACACGTCTGCTAGGAAAAGTAATATTAACATGAATTTTAAAATATATTATTGGAAGCTAATCCGCTTATGAGCATATGTCAATTGGATTGAGTATGGTGTTGACTTCATTAGAGACTTTAGGCTTTGCTCAATGCGTGATTTATTATGGCCTTATATATGCCGTTATATGGCCTTTTGAACGGGAAGTTTTCAAATATTACAAAGTAGATTTAAAGAACTTAGAGCGCTTCGTTGCATTATAATACGTTTTTTAGTTCTGGCTTGTTGTAATGAAAAAAATATAACTGACTGCTCATCCACATGACAGATTATGAGTTTGAATGACCGAAACTTAGGCAAAGCACATGGCTTGCCGCACAAGAAATACGATACTCTACCTTACTTTAGACCTATTGTTGACACAACCAACACACCACATTACAACGTAGTATATTATTGTGTTGTCTGTGAAATACACTAACTTTGAACGATTACTCTCTTTCAGATTCTTTCGAAGCAGTTACACACATTAATAACATTCCAAACCTTTATTTCAAGAAGGCTATCAGTTTGTTTCTTTTGACTTTGAATCTCATTTTACTAATGTTCCGCTCTCACGCACAGTTAAAATTATTCTTGATCGCATTTACGAACACAAATTAATTGACACTAGCTTGGAAAAACGCACCTTAAAAACTAATTCTGGATTGTTGTAACAAAACAGCTTTTTGGTTTGACGGGCAAATTCATGTTCAAAAAGACGGCGTTTCTACAGGATCTATGTTTTGCAGCAATGCAGTGGTAGAATTAATATATGAATAGTTAAGTTCTATAATCAGCATTTCAAAACTGTGTTCTTAGGCGATTAACGTTAACATTCAAAAGGCTTGGGCAAATAGCTCATGGTTACCCAAAATTTACGTAGAAGCAAGTGTATCAGTATTCGATTACTTGCTATATTTCATTAATAAACTTTAAAAAGGTCAGGGTCGTGAAGCCGAAGTCATAATAAATTAATCTTTCAATTTATGTAAAATCTTGGATCTGTATCAGTAACTAACATGCGGTGTCGTCTGAATGTGTGATCGCATGTTTAATGACCATGTTTTGCTCCAAGCAGTTAATAACCCATGTAGTGACTCTTTGCATACAAACAGAATTACTAAATCCAAGATGTTGCCATTTGGCATTAACATGGCCGAACTACGCTAATTTTCGCTATATTTTTATACACCGTGATATTTTCGTTAGTCTTCATGAGCAGACTTGACAAAATGTATGGTATTGCCCACTTTCCCATGAAGTTTTACTCCTTTTTCTACCATGTTTCGAGCCAATACTTGTAACTATCAAAATATTGCGTTTTACTCCGTTTTTACTACTGTTTCGATTTTGTTCTGTTATGCCTCACTCAAAAGTGTCATAAGTTGGAGATGTTTGGACGTCGATGTATATTTGTAAAGGGGGGCCAAATTTCCGAATGGGGGGGGCATATTTCCTAGGAACTTTGACCCTGATCGGCCATATTTCTTACGAAATTTGGCCCTGGGGGACCATATTTTTAAGGGAGCCATAGTTGATGATGGTACTTTGATGGTACTTTTTGATGATGGTATTTGAGTTAACGTTGATGGCACTGATATTTACCGCAAAGACTGTCATAATGGCCAATACACACATTTTTCAAGTTATGAACCTTTTTCTCGCAAAACTACACGGGTCAAATCACTTTTCAACCGCGCTTTTATCATTTGTAGCACAAAAAAGTTTTTCGATTAATAAGTTGAAATTATCAAATCCTTTATGTCTTGCAATGGTTAATGAAAAAAAATAAATTAATACGACAATTATTCTCTGTTTTAAAGATAGCTATGGGCAATTCTTTGAATTGGAACGGGGAATCGATTTCCAGATTTCCCTTTCCCCGTTATAAACGTAGCCCTCCTAATTAGAATTATGCCAATTATGAGGCAGTACATATATTTAAATGGAAAGAGATGATCTGTTCTGACAATTTTGGATGCGCCAGTGAAAATCTAAATGAAACAGTAGGGACTTCATCTTTATATAAACACACACCCCAACCCCCAATTAGCCCCTATCCAGCCCCCACCGCCCTCACCCGGCCCCCACCCGGCCCAGTTAACACCCACCACCCGGCCCAGTTACGGTTTACTGATTAGTCTTGCGTTGGACTGAATTTCGACCAATGACGGTAAAGCCTGATTTCCATTTGATCGTAACTGTCGTGACAAAGTTATGCTCGACGATGTGAAATAGTCTGCATATATCTTGTCGTTTGTGTGATGTATGTAAATCAGTCTTTAATGATTGCAGAGGTATATAGGCATTCTATTACATCGGTCACCATGATGTGTTCACGACAGTTACGACTAAATGGAAACCAGGCTTAAAGCGATCTGAACAGCCGCATATTACAGTCTCTTATGGCCGATTTGTCGGGTCCGATTCTCCCCGTGACGTATGTGATTTACTGAATTTGCTAACAAAAATAAGATTATTGGCGAAAAATGTAATTGTTGTTGTATTGTGTAAAATAACATACGTCAGGAGGATGAACAGGCATTTCGTTAGATGTATACCTGTTGTAACACGATAGACGTAGTTTGTGGATCTCTTTCCAGTACAGAATGCGTCATAACTATGACATGGCTCATAACATTTGTTCACACAAGATGAAGCTTTCCCATCTTTGTAGTAATTTACATCACCATCTTTTCCTGACCAACATTCACCTGGAAAATTACGTGAAAGGTTTTAGAAAAGAATTGAATTAACCACTTGGCTAACTACCGTCAAGTGATCTAAAACACGCTCCCTCTTATAAACGCCTCTTTTCCAATACCGCATCTGTTAAAGCAGAATTATAAAATAATCATCGCACTCTTTTAAAAGCTTTATGTATCTGCGAATGCAGATATAATGCTATCACCTTGTGAATGTAATGTTAAGAGTGTCAGTAGCCATTCAGCGACGAGCTTATATAAGCCAATCAGCAATTAGCCTACAACACTCCAACTTCGTTTGACCCATTTGATTTGACCTCGTGTTATTGTGTTCACCATGTTTGCTTCCTGCTTTGTTGTCATCTGACACGGAAACTTGGTAAGTAGTTAAACACGAATTCTGACAGTTTTAATTGTGTGAATTACAGCAGATATTCTGAGTTGTATGGAGCCATATTTGGCGTTTTGGCAAAGAACAAACCTCTTCGGAGAGCAAATAAACCTTTACGGATGGCAAATAAACCTCTTCGGAGATAAAATCAACCTTTTTGGAGGGTAAATCAGCCTCCTTGGAGGGCGAATCAGTCTTTTCGGAGATCAAAACATTCTTTTCGGAGATCAAGTCAATCTCTTTCAGAGATCAGATCAATCTCTTCGGAGATCAAGTCAATCTCTTCGGAAATCAAATCAATATCTTCGGAGATCAAAACGACTTCTTCGAAAACCAAATCAATCTTTTCGGAGATCAAAACAATCTCTTCGGATATCAAAACAAACTCTTCGGAGATCAAGACAATCTCTTTTGAAAAATCTGATGTAATTCACCAGAAAAATAGATATAACATTGTACATTTATATCGTAACGACAATAACTGTACTGAGTTAAATATTAGGCTCCGCTCGAAGCTATCCTTACATCTTAAGCTCGACTCGGAGCTAAGCTAGCTCGACATGGAGCTAGTCTCGCTCGATTTGGAGCTAAGTTCTCTCGATATGAAGCTCAGCTTAGAGCTAAGCTAGCCCGATTTGGAGCCAGTATAATCATAGTTTTAGTCATAGGAATTGGGTTAGTTAACAAGTATATCCGAGATATGCTTGCTCGGTATGGTTAAAAGGTGAAAAATGTAATGTTATGGTTAAAAGGTGAAAAAATTAAAGCAGCTACGAGGATAACTCGGACAATAAATACTCCCAAGTGAATGATGGAGAAGCAAACCTTATGAACGTTGTAAAAATAAATTTAAACAATAAATGTGCTTTTAAAATATCGTTCGTGTTCTTCTGCATCTATTATTCGCCCGTTTTATCCACCAACTATATAATTTGTTCAATATTACCCCGTCCTATACATTAAGATATATCATAGTATATATTCTCAATTTATTTCAATTCTTAAACTAGATAATCTTACTCAAATTACCGTTAATGACTTACTAATGATTACAGCCTATACAGAATTGTGTTTAGATATGATGTTTGTATGAAAACTATGCTTGTAAATATTGTTGAAATCTCGCTTAAAATTTAAAAATCACTGATTTTCACACTCTGCTATAACTTTGAAACTTTGTAAGATTTGAATCCCTATAAGAACTATGTTTATACATTCGCTTGGCAAACATATATTTGTATTGCTCTATAAGACCTAAACAACGCTTGCATACACTATATATATCCATAAACGTTAACATCTTCTCGTTTTGGAAAGCTGTTTTTCTGCTTGTTATTACTTCGTATTAGGCAATAACAATTTACTAGGTTAAGCGTCGCTATATTAGTTGTCTAAGAAAGCTGCTTTGTTTAAGACGATACTAGTTACAAGAGTGCATTAGAATAGTAATGTTTAAGACAAGAAAGCCCACAAAATATGCTGAACTCAGCAAAATTCGTCATGCCTTGTGACGTCATACTAATGAGGGATGAGAGGTTTCAAAGAAGTAGGACCGAGTTGTATAATTAATGAGATATCAAAGGAGTGGTCCCCCCTTGCTTCATGATAATGATGATGATAATGAGGAAAAAGAAAGTAGACAAAAAAATAAAATAGATCTAAAGCCTGAATTATCCGAAGTGTGTGTTTTAACAAGGAAGATGATTCTGAGAAACATTACCGAGAACTACAACGACGAAGAGACAACCGACTAAATAAAAAATTATTATTCTTACCAGGAGCACTATTTACAAGGTAAAAATACAAAAGATGAGCAAATGAGTATGCTATTTGTAGTAAAGACTTATAATATGGAAGATGATGATAACTATAGATAGATATATAGAGAGATTAATACTATGATCTTATTGGTAGAAGGTTTAGGTGGTGGATATTTCGAGTGAACTAAACCTTCTACCTTAATTTCAATCGAGTGAGATGCAGAAAAAAAATATCTTGTAGTTTACCTTCTCACAACCCGCATTACCCGCATCTATATAATTATATACATGAACTTGTGGTTAACGCTTGGCAACTGGACTCTGTAGCTCAGTGGTCAGAGCGCTACCCAGAATCTCAGGGCCGCATGTTCGATTCCTGTCGGAGGACTAATTGCTCGACATTTTGAAAGCTAAAAAATGCTCGCCTATCGGCTCGTATTTTTTTACGCTTTCAGAAAGTCTCGCAACATCCCGCGTGTTAGGATCACGCAATCCTGCACGGAAAACCATTCGGTAATCCTTTAATAATGTGAGACGTAGGTTTTTAGACGAGCTTTTCTTGACATAAAATTCAAAAAATGTATTTATCAGGCTAGACCCGGATTAGGCAGTCAGTGGGACAGCGTAGGTGTGAGGAAAATTGTGCGATCAGAACATCGGATCGGATGTTTGATATATTACGCGATATATAATATTTCATCAGAATATTTTGTTTGCGGTTTCCCGATGGCTATGGCAATATCTAGTGTAAAGAGCATTTTGTCAGAAATATGTGCCTCGTACTGTCGTACACAGGCGTCTCCACAGCATTCTCTCTAGCATCAATAGGCGAAACGAGGCTGAAAGGTCGGTTTACCACTATAGGCAAATTTGTTCTTTCATTAACCAATCTCATTTCCGAAACTCGTTTTTCGCTTCGCTTCGCGCGAACAAATTTGCTTAATGGAAAACAGGCTTTATGCTTTTTATCTGTGAGAAAGACCTCACAGACACTCTTAACATTGAGAAGATTGCTAAGGGAGTCTGTTAAAGAAAAAGCGTATATACTGTATGGTCTAAAAGACTTACCAGTAAACATTCTCAAATTTTGAACGATATCTATGTACATTTGTCTTTTAAGATTTGAAAATCCTTCTTCTCGTGAGATAACTAAGCTACTTACTAAGCTAATTAATTTCCTGGATGTACTGGATACTGTATCCTAATATCTTATATACAACGTTATTAATGCAAATTACCGCGCCATATGACCTAAGAGACTTGCCATAAATTAACAGGTGGAGAGGGGAGGTGAAAAACGGGAGGGTCATAAGAATTTGAGCCCTTCAAAAGTCATTAAAAAAGATAAACAGAAAAGCTGGGAGGGTTACAAAAATTATGCCAATGTGATCATAAAGTCAAAGAAATGTATCGCAAGAATACAAAACAACAACCATGAATGAAGACAAGAGCGGCATTGAGTGGCTATACAATGTCGCGAATGTCAAGATACTCTGACGTTTCCATGCTCTGTTTTGCTGGATCTAACAAAATTAAACTACTACATTATTTTGTTGCTGATGGTTATGATTTTTCTTCAGAACTCGTCTCAGAATGCGAGAAATGCTGTTTTAAAAACCTTAGAAATTTCCCGGGGTAGCATGCCCCCGGAACCCCCTAGCATTTTTGCTTCGTTGACTAAGTAAGTTAGTATCCTAGTTATGCTGTTCCGCAGTTAAAACCCTGCCTATGCTGCTGCTTATTGTCAGTCTCTTCTTCGAAATATTTTCATACTACAGCTGTAAAACAACTATGGGATATTATATCGGCAGGGGGAGGGTCAGACGAGCCCCAGGTCAGGGTCACAACCTTTCCAACTCGTAATATGGGGAGCGTCATATTATTTTCATCAATTTATTGTCCATTGTCCTAATTTATGGCAAATCCCTAAGGTCAAATTAAAACGTGTGTTGGAATATTGAGAAACTCGGCAAATTATATTATTATTACTCGGCAATTCGGCCTTCAACGCCCCCCAATCGACATCCCTTCGCTACGACCCTGCCTAGACCTGGGCGTTTACTCGGCAGGATTTTAGTTGTAGGCTCGCGCGCTAAACAGGTGGGCATTTTGCAAGCCCATGCGCTAGTTTATGAGCGAAACTCGGCACAATCCCTGGGGCGAGTTGAAGAAATTCAATATGGCGACGTATGGAAGGAGTGTTTCGTAGATTTCTCTGCTTTTCAAGTTGATAAAACAGCATTGCAATCAAAAGAAACTTTGCAAAAATTAATCGAAAACATTTAGCAATGCTTCCCAAAGGTTTTAAAATGTTAAAGAAGTCATTTTGCTCCGTTTATTCTCTTTTTATGCTTTGAAAACAGGCAAGCTCGCTCTTTTTGAGAAATCCATCAATATTCCCCAAGTTACTTCCCCATCATTTGTTTAAATTAAACAGAAACAGATTAAATACTTAGCTATATAAGGAATAATAATATGTTTCACTGATCTGAAAGATTCCAGTATTTTAGTACTCATTTGAGCAAAGGAATTAGATGTAATTTAATTCAATCTAAATATGCATATCAATAACAAATATTATACAACATGTTTGTCGACTTTTCAATACTTTTTTAATCATTTTATAAGGCTGATATATAAATACGGGATTACTTGTGTTAAACACATGGTATAAATACAGTAAAAGTCAAATTTACTTAAATTATTATTCTAAAGTTTGTAAACACACCAGGTCTAATTCACATAAATACTGTTAGTTTCTCAAAACAATTTGTATAATCATAAATTTGGCCAACATTACCAAGTGCACTATGAATGATTGATAGTAAGCACTGACATAATGACCTCAGAACACTGTTTTGAATAAAGTAAGCACAATCGCCATACAAAATGTCAATGTGTAACCATTTCCTCATCATTGAGAGCTTACATAAAAGAGCACATTATGTGAATATTATATTTCCAAAAGACCCAAGATGATTAATAAAGAGCCTTTTACAAGACTTGACAGTGTTATATCAACAACATGGAAGAATTTATCTGCAAGAAATAATATAAATCTTTGCAGAAATGGCCAAAAACATGGGAATTGTAAGGCAAATGTAGGCCAATAATGCCCAAGATGTATTTAAAATCCAAGCCAAAATAGAAAATGATATGCCAGTTACTCTACCAATAATTTTGTAAACACAAAACAGTAAGATATGAATCAATACCAAATTGCTATAACATTTTCTTAAGGGGGCTGCAGTTGGTGATGGCTGACACCCATATTCCGAGCTAAAAATTTATATCGCGCGCATTTTTCATGGTCAAATAACTGGCTTTGCTACAAAACCAGGTAAAAAAGCAATTAGTAAAATATGGTTTTGAGTGACGAGCATAGTCAAATTCTTGATTTATTAAATTTTCAAAGTTTTTCCAGATAAACAGATTCATCATTGAAATAAGCTCTATTCGGGACCTCATACAATCCGAAATATTGTTGATGGACCAGATTTTTTTCAATTTTCTGTGATTTACAGAACACTAGTTATAATTTAAGGATCAACCAGTATTGTTGAAGACATATTTTCCTTCCAGAACACCTTTTCAAAATACTAACCCAAACATGTCAAAAATAGTGTACATTTACAAGGGCAATTTCAACCCTTTGGCGCATTTTTCCCATGAATAATTTTAATTCTAATAAAAATACTATAGATAAAACTTTGATTTAAACCTAATTTCAAGTGATGAGCATACCCTAACTTTCAAGCTATACTTCAAAGAAGACGGGTCAATTCAACATAAACATTGAAATATGGGTAAACTGACAGCTCTGTCACCCGTTTAGTTTGGCATTAGGAGACCTTCTGAAACATTTTAATGAAAGTATAATTCACAAAGTTCACATTTTCACTTACTTTTTAATATTTGCTTAAATCTAACTAGCTCTGTAGCCATAGTTAAGATCCCTATTAATTAAGTAAATTTACGACAAGTATAGTTTTCCAAGTTACGCAGCAAAAAGCTCTTGGAGACTACTACATTTCAAAATATTTATCTATCACATTTATAGATCAATGACTTTTTTACGTCTATCACCAATGAAATCTCACCGTTACCATCTACACTCGTGGAAAGTTTTCCAGAAGTCTCTGAAGCTAACATCGATCCCCGATTTATCATCGACGAAGAAACTGTGTATAAGAAATTGTCTGAAATTCGTGTTTCGAAATCACCTGGACCAGACGGAATTCCGAATTGGGTCCTCAAGCAGTATGCTTGTATTTTGGCTTCCTGTTGCCTCAATTTATAATGCGTCGATACAACAACAATGCGTCCCGGCATTATGGAAGAAAGCAGAAACTATTCCAATACCAAAAATATCAGTACCTAAGGACATAACAACAGACTTGCGCCCTATTTCATTGACCCCTACTTTATCGAAAATCTGTGAATCTTTCGTGTCCGACTGGTTAGTCAGTTCAATTAGAAATAAAATTGATGTGAGACAATTTGGGTCTATGAAGAATTCCTCGACAACTCTTAATTTAATTAGTTTGGTTCACCACCTTCTAAAAGAAACGGATGTCCTAAAGTGCGCTGTTAGAGTGTTTCTCATTGACTTTTCCAAAGCATTTGATCTTATCGACCATAACATTTTGCTACATAAATTACGGGAATTAGATATTCCTTCAACCATCTTAAATTGGGTCCGACGTTTTCTAACAGAAAGGATGCAACGGGTAAAATTGGGTAACTATTTATCGTGTTGGAAACATCTTAATGGGGGAGTACCTCAGGGAACTGTCTTAGGACCTGTTCTCTTTTTGGTTTTGATCAACGACCTTCTTAATGAATGGCCCGATAGATGGAAATATGTAGATGACTGTACAGTTACAGAGAGTATAATGATAGACAGTGATAGTAAACTCCAATGCATTCATAATTGGACCATTCGAAACAACATGAAGTTAAATGTAACTAAATGTAAAGAACTTGTGTTCGATTTCGCGAGGGTTAAACGAAACTTTCCTCCGCTATTAATTGGCAACATTGAAATAGATCGTGTAAAATCTGCTCGAATTCTCGGGGTTACGTTTCAAGATAATATGGGATGGAACGAGCATGTCGGCAAAATTGTTGGGAAGGCAGCAAAAAGATTATATATGCTTCGGCTGCTTAAATGTGGTAAGGCTGATGCAAAACTGTTATGCACTGTATTTATCACCATCATACGACCTGTTTTAGAATATGCCTGTCAAGTCTGGCATTACAATATTCCCGACTATTTGAGCGATGACATTGAAAAGGCGCAAAGAAGAGCTATGAGAATAATTTTACCATCATTAAGTTACAGTGAAGCTCGGGAACTATTGAATATTCCGCTATTAAAGACACGCCGTGAAATTTTATGTGATCGGTTCTTTCTTAGAAAAGAGAACCTTGATAAATTGGACGAATTTCTGCCAAACAAATCATCCTTAGTTTATGATACAAGGGGACAATGTAAATATCAAAACTTTTATTGTAGAACAGAGCGATTTAGAAAATCCTTTTTACCACAAACTATTTCTAAATATAATAGTATATAGCATAATTTCTATAGATAATTTATTTAATGTATTTATTTATTCACTGATGTAATTTAACCTTTGGTTACAAGTCAGCTGATATTTTTATTAAAACATTAAAACATTATTATAATATTTACGATAAAATCGGCTTAAAACGCTTTAGGTTATTATCGCGTATTAATCCGAGGTAGCGCAACCAATCAGCATTGAGAATTTTCAATAATCACGTATGTAATTTTACTAAATACTGTTATTTATGTACTATATATTAAACACTCCTGAACTGAGACAAGCGCAATATTTATATTTTACGACAAAACTGTCAAAACATAAAATAATAGAACATAAAAAATATTTAAAATCAATATGGCCGTTCCTTTAATTTAGAGAACTTAACAAAAAATCTTTATCTTACCTCGTGTACATTGTATATTGTTCACTGTTCAGATTCAAATGTTCCAACATTTCAACTGATCAACTTATTCAACGCAACTCGGCGATCTAAATTTCGAACTTTCATCGTTGTTGCACCATAAGAAAACACGTTAATTCATAGCGAGAGGAAGTCCAGATTACAACAAAATGCAAAATCCATAAAAAACGCGGCACAATTCGGTAACCATTTAACGAAATTGTGTGAAATATTATATGCCCACTCATCACGGAACCGTCATTTTGAAACTGAAACTGACTGTACACTGAACTATAAAGGTCACTGAAGCGCACTCGCGAACTTCACCCATATTATCCATACAACACCCCCATAAATAGTCGAACTTATCCATAGATGTATACGTAAAGAAGCATACGTTTATGTTCGGACTTGGGCCACTGTAGAATGTTTATTTTGTGACACCGAAAATGACTAAAACAGAAAATTGGCATTTTAAAGCTCTACCGCGCCTACAGCCGGCGAAACAAAATAAGTCGTGCAATACCGAGGTGACCGTATTATCGAGGTGGCCGTAAGACGGGGTTCTACTGTAACAGGACAATGAACAAACTAACTTACTAACTTACTAATTAACCAACTATCTATTTCCAACTATCTTAACAAAGTGAATTAATAACTAAGTTACTTTCCGGCACTTATAACTAACTTGGTAACCAATTAACATTCATTTTAAAATGATTTTAAAAACAACTAAGAAGAAACCTATCTATTAAAGGTAAAGGTAAAGTAGGAGGAGCTAAGCATCTTTCTTTCAACTGATTGCTGAATTGAGCAGAAAGCTTACTATTACTGGCTGCAATTATATGATCCATATCTAATTACGGAGCACTGCCATATCTGTTCTGATTAATATTTTCTCCCAGGAGTTTAGCAGCGTCTATTGTTACTCTACATAAGGGAACTAGAATACCAGAAAATTTGCGATGTTTAGGATATCGGTAACTATGAAAGCACTTTCCTCACATGCGATTGAAGCGGCTCTGAGTCTTGTTATTTGAGAAAAGTCATTGACTCTAATGTTTCTTTGCCAGCTTGCAGGTTTTAATACGAATATCTTACCATAATACTGGACACCAAAAGTATTCCATCCATTTTCAACAGTCTTCATTGCACAGCGACATGCGAAGTCGGGTAAGTAAGTATCAAAGTGGTACCAATCAATTGTCTTACCACTATATACACTTTGTCTTCTATCTCGATCTGTCAGAATGTAATCACTCAATGGACGACTTCTATCTTGATAGCAACCCAGACGCTCAAATTTAACTGGGCAATATTCTAAAAGGTAGAAAACACTTCTAATTGGCTACACTTGAAGTCTTGACCTGGTTTTGGCCTGGTCTTGCTCACGCTGTTTGGATGATTAAATTTGTCAGCCAATAAGGAGTAGAAAAACCTGATCAAGACCCCCCAAGGCTATAAATGGGGCTTATGAATGACCAATCTCAATTGACTTATTTATATGCTCTCTTGTTTATGTCATGAGCTAACATATGACTTAACTTATGAGTTGTCGGTGATGTTACAAAGTAATATTACACCATCTTAGCTATCGAACAAATCTTTGAATATGTCTAGAGCTTTTTTTAGGAAAATGTTTAAGAAGTTATATTTATTTACAGATGTTGCACCATGAGGGTACAAAGCATTGCCATTGGGTATAACTGTATATTGATACACGTCTGGAGGCCTGAGAAGTGCTGACGAAAAGGCGATAAAGAGAAGGTTAATATCAATACTTTCTTTACTTTCTTCGTCCAGTACTTTCAAAGGGGCCCAGTTAAGCTGAAATGTGGCAATATCAAATAGAGTTGCATATATATGCGTTCTATAATATATATCGATAGATAGATCTAAAAGGACTTACGTATTTCATAGATGAAGTTGTGATTATTATCTCCAACACAGTTGGTAAACTGTCTAGTACATTGCTTATACCCAGGTCCATAGCATGCGTTTCCTTTGCCATGTTTATCATATTCAGTGTCTGCCGCCGGTGATGGGCCGCTCCAGCACTCGCCTGAAGAAAATATATAATTTCAATTGACCCTAGAAGTGTTAAAGTCACACAATTTTAAATCCATTTAAACATTAGGTGTACGCAGTGCAATATGGGATACATGTATAAGACAAATATTCATTGTTTGACGGTGGGTTGAGGTAAGGACCTCTCAGGTTATTGTAATAGGGTGTTTAGCTGTGCAAATGTTTTTAATTAGTTACATATTGTATATTAAAAAGTCATAGTTGATATATGCGAAGATTTATGTTTGATGCATGTATAATTATTGTGTTTGAACGGTAAACTGGAAGCAGTTAGCTCTTTAACGTTTAGGCGAAGGTTCTGTAACAAGTGATTATTGCCCCACTGGGCACAAGCGCTCCCTAGGGTTTTATGTCCGGGGGTACGTTCTTCCATTATATGGCGGGAACTTTAGATAATAGCGTGTAACTCGCGGGACATCAAAATATAAACAAATATGGTGTTTGTTTTCCGAAAAACGTCTTCCAAACAATTGCGAAGCATAAAAAAAGCATAAAAATAATTCTAAAATCCACAACTATATTTGGACGTGACAACGGAGAGATCAATAGGCTAGTGTAATTTACTTTTTCAAGCGGCATTGTTGACGTTTTTGACTGCCCTACGCGAGGGTCGTATCGCGAACAGTGATATATTAAAGTTTCTGCAGGTATTTGCAGTACTTCTAACACTATTGGGCAGTACTTCCGGCAATAAATATAATTTAAATATTGAAAATAATTCTTCAGATCCTCTATACGTGACACGAGCAGGGCGGAAACTCATACAACAAACTGCCTTAAAAACAGAATTTCAACAGGACGTTTAGCCAAAAACATCGGGCGCCGGTAAAATGAGAGGATCGATGATGAATGGTTTAGCTGCCAGGCGAAAGCGGCAACAAGTCGTAAGCAATAAATTCCAACATTTTCTTCAATCGTACATGTAATAATCCACATTTTGTTGGCTATTAAATGATATAGTGGATTAAATGCTACATATATTTTTTAAACTTGAAACTTAAAAAACAATAAAACATGCTTTGAAAGACTCGTTTGTTTTCATTGTTCTTCACGAACTACATGCGGGATCCCACGCGAGAAACGAGATGACGTCAGTGCCCAAAATATAATTCAAAATTTTGCTTTAATTTCTCCCGTTTCCTTCGGTGAATTTTTCCAAAATTTTGTATATTTAATAATATCATTCTAATAGGAACTTCAAATTTTCTTAAAATTCTATCAAAGAAAACATTCTTAATATTCATATTTCACGATTTTAAATTACAAAAGAACCTATCGATAGAATTATCTAAAATTGGAGAAATATGGCCATTACACCAGCGCGCATTATTTCGTAAATAAAGATTTACAGTTTTTTACAGAAAGAAACTTTTAAAATGACAGGAAAAAGACAAAAAGGAAGCTATAATCTAAGTATGCTGTTGCCATGGTAACGAACTTTCAACACAAATATAGTACATCAAAGTTCAGGAGGCCACTTTTACTTTCGTCTTCGTATCATGCAAGGCAAAGAAACAGGAGTGTCTCAAATACTATAGTGTACTACAATGCAAAAACCCTAGGGAGCCTCCTTAAATGACATAACAATTTGCCATGCCATGCAACCTGCAGTCATCGACGATATTAGATTAAATGTTTAACTTTGGAGAGTTGGTCTAAAACATGCACTGAGGTTCTTTATTCGATTTGAAAAGTAGACACGATAGCTCAACATGCAGCTCTTTACTGGTGCAGAAAGTCCAGCCATGTGGTATAACATTGAT
This sequence comes from Trachythela sp. YZ-2020, assembly GCA_016169945.1. Lineage (NCBI taxonomy): Eukaryota > Metazoa > Cnidaria > Anthozoa > Malacalcyonacea > Clavulariidae > Trachythela > Trachythela sp. YZ-2020. Next base: position 4,728,196 of record JADLSH010000311.1, on the reverse strand, counting down.
TCCTCAGTATTGTTTGGCTGACATCTATATTTTTATTCAATAATATATACTCCATTTAACAATTATTAAATGACGTTGAGCAAAATATGAAGAACTATTTTAGCGGAAGTTTGTGTTATCTGTCGACTGTCGAGGCTGAAAGCTGAGCCGGGTGCAGAAACAGAGGTCTTGTTAATTTTTCATATCGTGCGAGGACCTAAAATTAATATTTTAGAGCTGTTCGTCGCTGTTTTGGGTTTTATTTAATTCCTTTTTTTTATTGCTGGTTATTTAAAGTATGCGAACGTCCTAAAAGGACGCCATATTATTTATATTCGTGTTGCGCACGGCGTCTTGCGTGTGATACTATTTTTTTATATCGTATGTATGACGTCAAATCGTGTGATACGATATCAAAATATATGTACACCTTTGTATGGCAGGACTTAATTTGGGACTCTATTTGTCCCGTTGTCTGCGCCTTCAATTATTTTTGATTGTAAAATTAATAAATAAATAAATAAAATAAATAAAACTCATTCAGCCTTAATTCTCAATACTTACCCCAGAACTGTAGTCCAAAATATTTATATCCTTTCTTCATGGCAGCCTCAGCACAGCGACATGTGAATGCAGGTAAATATTGATCCCAATTCTTCCAGTCAACATCTATACCATTGTAAAATGAACTGTATCTATCTCTCTCATTGACCAACATCTTTGGTAGAGCTCGATCATTACTCTTGTCTTTCCTACATCCCACAGCTTTGTACGCGACACGACATCCGCAGCTTGACTCCACTGCAAGAAAAATGTGCATTACAGACAACGTCTGCCAAACACTCCCACGTCCTTACAATCGAAAAGTCATCGGATGTCCGAAGAACATAAGAAACCCACTTTTTGACTGTGTTCAAATCAGCAATTATCTTTATTGTTTCAAATCATGAATAATTATTTTTGGTACAGACAGTACTGTTAAATATATACAGTATATTTATGGGAAAAGTTCTACCCATGCATTGCGATATCACTTGAATGACTTATTCCCTCCATACTGTGCACTGTAAATCATATGCAGAGTTATTTCTGTTCGGTTAAAAGAGTTGTTGTGTCATCGTTTTAGAGTTCAATTCACTCCTTCAAATTTACAATGTATTGACTTCAAGCAATTTTCTCGGCACGATACTAATAATGTTTGTCTTAGAAGACCTCATCTCTTTCAATTCTATGAAAAAGTCATCTTCAGAGATATTAGATAAAATATTTTTATATCTCTAAAGATGATTTTGCTGTAAAAGTGGAACACCGTACCTCCTACAATACAAGCGTTAAGTCATTACAATAATATGGCGATTACATTCTGCATATTTCCGAGACTATTCTCGTCAATTTCATTGCTTTCTTCACTACCATATCATTACTATGCTAACGAATAAAGAAATACGCTAAAGTATACTAAATAAATTCCTTTTAAGACTTACCTGGAATCGCAATTGCAGTCAAGAAAATGAAGCACAATAAGACAAAATATCTCATCTTGAATAATCACCAGGATTTTTCTCAGTATCTGAAACAGGAAAGGATTTGTGAAATATTGCACGCTCTTTTCAATTATTTTTAATCCATATTGTGCTGTTTTTGAGAAAACAATTTGAAGCTTTTTTATGTACTTTATATCTATTTTAAAGTGTTTACATATTAAGTTTCAAATGTAGTGCGATTGTTTATACATTTACGTTTTTCAATGCCGCAAATACTATTAGTACTCTTAAATTCCTTCCATATTATTGCCTTTAATCTTGTATGCCATACCCTATATAGGATAATGGGATTACATTGTTTCCTTTGGTCTCAAATCTGAGAATCATCTATAATATAAATTAATTCCTAAATAATAATCTAATGCGCTTATATCATAGTTAATGACCATTAAACTAAAAGAAGAACAGCCCTCCATTAGCTCTACGTTTGCATATAAGGAAGGCATGGCCAAGGAATGAGATGCGACTTTCGCTGTTCGGCAAATATTTGTTGTAAAAATTTGAAAATTATGTCATATCAGGCTGCATAATGGAAAACGTCGTTTGCTAGCTAGAAAAGGTGCACTAGGAAGTGTGTGCGAATAAGATACGGTACCGATCTGGATCTTTCCTTTAAATTAATCTTTCTTGGCTGATATAGAGACTTATACATAACACCCACTACACTTACACTGACGTTCTCAAACAAACTGATGACGTTTCCTAAGTGTAATATTAACTAAGTGAACCGGTTTGCTTTTCAATGAAAGTTTCCGGCAAAAAATCTGTATCTCTTACTCATGTCCTGCCAGAGTCAGTAACTATAACTATTAAAACAGTTTAGGTAAATAAATATTTACTCTTCCTGATTTCACTAGTCACTTCCAAGTCTTAGGATAAAAAGGAGTGTTATAGGCTATGAAGAATTATGTTTCCAAAACAGAAATATTCAGAAATTTGAAGACCGTATATAATTGGCGGTCAGTTCCAAAGCGGACGTTTTGGGAAGAAAGTTGAACAGACAATATTATATCGGTGACAGCTCAAAGGTTATGGACACTGGATGACAGGCACAATATATACCAATGAAACATTCTTACAAACTTGAATAATAACATGATGTTCATGGTAAAAGAATGCATATCATTATAATATAATTAATATGAATACTGTGAATACTGTCAAGATCTTAATAGATTGATGCATTAAAACATGTTCTTTTACTATATAATCAAAGTCTGGTTGAAAAGACAGCCGGCATTGATATGCTGTATGTATCATGGAATAATTCATCCGCACAAACTGCATGCATAAAAATGCTGACATAGACGTTGTCATCGGACATAAAGATTTATTAGCCATCCTCCCGTAGCCCTTAGGATAAGGATCTAGGAAATCTAGCATGTTTTTTAGAGAAAGATGCATGATATAATCTTTTATCAATGAATGTAATAGAGAATTCGGGCGAATATATCTGTTTGATCAATAATTTGTAAGAGAACCTAGTAAATTACAATAATTATACCAATAAATAATAGCAAAAAATAAATATAAAATTTGAGGTAAAAATATATAACGGAGCTCAAAAACATAACTCATAAATAAAAATCAGATTATATTAATTTATATCTTTAAATATTAATTTAATTATGCTTAGCATGACAATTACTGTGATGCTATTTGGTTGAGATGAGGAGCATCACAATTTTAAATATTCTGCAGTATAAATTAAATGGCGGAAATGGAAATTTTGTCATGCGAAATTTTGTCCATACAATAATATAACCCTAAATGAAATTATACCATCTTTAATCGATTATTTACCATTAAGCGCCAGGCAGAAGAAATGTTCGAAGGTTGAAGACTGCCAGATTAGTTGAAACTTGCCAGATTAACCTCTGATCAGTTAATTAAAGCCCCCATAGAAGTACTGTGCGTACGCCCCATCAGTCTTGAAGAAGTGCGATCCAAGAACCCTGTGAAGAGTAAACAACTCGATCGTGGAACACGTCTTCGAAGAAATCGACATCATCGCGATCGACAGTGGGAACTGCGTCGCGGTTTCCACACGGAAACTTCTGGCTCACTTGGCACAAAAACTTGGAAAAATTGTCGATTGCCCGGCTTAAAAGTTGTTGTGGCCTTATAGATTTTTAAAAGCATAAACAGACATGAAAGCTCCACTCTAGAACGTTTGGCTTCACGACTTCGCAACGGTGGGTGGTGCTATCTGTGAGAACAAAGCTATCTACACGGTAGGACAATGTGGCAGGTCACAATGGTAAAGAATCATAATCGCTAAGATGGTAGATTATCAGTATCAGGATGGTTACCTACTTGCAACCCCACCAAACGATCTACGGCCCAAACGAAACGATCTACCTGAAATGGAATCTGAGGATACGATAGTATATTATTATCGGAGACGTTATATTGTATCGGATACGACCGACGAAAGCCCTGAGACACTTAATGAAGTGTGGTCGTGACCCTTTATGTGGTGCATAATCCCCAAACCCCACAAAGTGAAAAAGTCAAGCCAAGTGATCACAAAACAAAAACAACAGGCCCAACAGCCCCTCAAACAAGTCAGTTGGGGTAGGAGAGCAAATTTTCAAGTGTGGGTAAAAAGATGGGTAAAAAGACGGAACTCATTGATGAGAATCTCAGTTGGAATGAATATTAATCGAATAAAAAAAATAAATTAAAAAACAAATTAAATTTGTAAACATCAAGGTTTTTGCTGACAAGTGTAACAATTACTTTTATCATTTATAGTCATTCATTCCATCCATGGGGTGGATGTGGGGTGAAACTTCAAGTCATTAGAACGCTAAGGAAAAGGAAAAGTCATTCATACGCTTTCTGCATTGTAGAGTATACATGATATATACAGATTACTTTTCCATACATGCATGTGGAAGATGATTCTTCTTCTATGAACATTACTATTCTTCTGCTTCATAAGAAAGCTAATGAATAAATTTGTAAAATAATTAAGAATGTAACACCAACTCGATGTCAGACTGGTAAGAAGGACGAGAATCTCATACGAAATACCAACCAACTATCTACACCCTACACAAAACTCTGAAGCTCTCTACCTATCTTCCTATAACGCATAGAGGGAATGATATAAATCAAATATAAATCGAAAACATAAACGAAATAAACATTGACAAATACAATGTTAACGCTTTCAAAAAAAAACAAAAAAAAATCACCTTCTTAGACTTTGTCTTTTTAAGTAAATAATTAGTAAATAATTCTTAATTAATTTCTTATATGTTTAACTTCTTTGTTCTATATCCCAAGTTACAAGCTTATCAAGCTTATGCTTTAAAATTTATCGTAAGTAAATAAGTCATATTATTATTATTTTTATTATTTAATCAAGTAATCATGATGATGCTCTCATACCTCATCACTACTCATCCTAAATTGTGTACTCCATACTCGCATATTAACCTATACTAATACAGACAACAAAATGATTGGGCAGATTTAAATAGAACAAGACGGAGGGTTATCTCTATCAGTTCAGTTTATATAGGTAACATAAGCTGTCTGGGGTTTTCAAATTTGACACATAAAAAACAAAATTTGTCGACGGAGCTTAACTGAAACATTAATATCTTCTTTAGTTTTAGGCTGGTGGACATTGTAAAAGAGTTAAAAGAAGTTTACGTACCGCTTACCTTTCAAACGCGAAATTGCATGAATGACGTAAAAAATCGCGTTGGAGGCTTAGCATATTATATATGGTTCAAAATTGAAAAACGAACGATCGTTGGTTGGGAGTATAATCCTTAATACTATGCAGAACCAGAATGCAGTTAGTTAGTACCATGGTAAAGCACTCAGCGCGCTATATCCAGTTTATGAGAAGAAAAAAAAAGAGAAAAAGCTAGCTAAAAAAATGCAGCATTTCAAAAAAGGGGAATGCATATAGAAATTGAAGAACGGAACCTTTATTGAACAGATACGTTGCATTTTAACGTGTGAGAGAATATTTTCAATGAAAGAACCGAAATTATAATCAACTGTACTGTAGGAATTAGAACAATGATACAGGATTATACCTTTTCGTGTAAACAGGAACGAAGGAAAGCAATTTGAATTAAAGCATTGAATGTGCGGAGTGCATGTTTGAGGGTCTCAAAGAGCTATCATAGCAGCGAAATGCTAAGAAACCGACAGTGTTTATATCATATCGTCGGTAAATTTTCCCATTCGTGAGAGAGCTGATCCACCAGCGAAAGACGAACAGACCGATATAATGGTCGAAACATTGAAATATGAAAGAAGCAAGTATTTGATAATCCATTGTGATAATCCATTATTTAGTTTGGATGAAAATTGGTGGGGAAATTTACAACAGAACTGAATGCGTAATTGCAGTATAGTGCATGTATAATTTATGCGAGAATTAGAATAGACCCTCGGCTTTGCCTTGCTACCAGGCAAATTCCAATTAGACAAAATATGTTCTCCATTGTCGGGTCAACAATGTATATGGCAATAATGAAGCTCTCTTGGGAGCTTTATAAAGTTTTTGCCTGCCAGAGAAACGTACACAACGCAAAAGCCAAGGGGCAAAATTTGACTCGATGTGCTGGCAGATATTCAATCTCTGAGTACACTCTAGTTATACAGTTAACCAGTGGTTTTACTATTAGTAGGAATTTCTCGCCAACATAAACTTGGGTACATGTCTTAATATATAGGCAGATAACTGCGAATATTGTTTAAACAAGCCCAATAGCGTTTCAAATTGCTTTTTTAGATGAAAACAGTGGCAAAACAAGGTTTTCAGTTATTAGATGTTGGTGGTGCGGGAGACAGTTTCTTTTTAACCGGTGACCACTTCTGCCGTGTTTTCAAGTCACTGTACATGTAAAAATTAAGGAGCGAGTACACGATATGAAATTTGATTTGGATAATAATAAGTGTGGATTATAACTCACTAGTACAATCTTGATTAGTAATTATTATTTGAGCAAAGGAACCATATATAACACACCATTTTACACTTCATATCTGTTGTCACTTGTAATAATTACTTGTTTGTTCCCTCGCGAGTGAAGAAGGCTTGAAGGTTTTTGCTGACGTCAGCATTTACTCCTGGAATTCCAGTCTTATCCCTGGAAACACTGAATTTTGTTATAAAACACATCATTTCTTGAGCATTTGTGTTTTGATCGCCATGTTCGAACGATGTGTTTTATTAGACATGTTTATAATTATTCTGTTTACTATATACTTCTTTCAAAAGCTAAATTGAGTTTTTCGCGTTAGGTTTAGAAAAAACGTAGCTTTAAACGGCATTTGAAAATAATGCTGACGTCAGCAATACGAATTATTCAAACCTTTTTAACTCGCGAGGGAATAATTGTATACCGGCGACCGTCTTTTGGTTTCGAAACGATATCATTCAACCTGTAATTTGATCGAGAATATTGAAAAAATTCAAAAAATTACGCTGCCATGTTTTCCACATACATAGGCTAAACGATCTAGTATAACGTCCTGATAGTTACGAACCTCTTGGCCTCTGCGAATTTTTGAAAATTTTGTTTAAGTGTGCACGGCGATATATTGCACGCCGCGATATGGAAGACAACAAAGTTTCCTCCGAAATTAATCTATGTTTTTCTCTTATATATTGCTCTCCGAGCTTTGAAAAGTAAATGGCATAAATAGACAAGTCTTTTTCTTCAAATTAACTACATTATACCAAGAAAACAACGTCGTGTTCACTGTAATGTTGGTGTTTTTTACAAGCCTTCGAGGCAGGAAGGTATGTCGTCTACCAAAAAGTATTTGCATCAAATTCAACAGGTCATTGCAAAAAAGCTCAAAAATCTACGTTATGAATTTTGACACAAGTAAAGCATAGACTATCATTTACCATAGTCTGAAATATAATACCAAACGGTCCGTTCCTAGCGGAGAAAATTCAAAATGTTTACTTTCTTGCAAGAACTGGAGCATTCGAGTTGGACATGTAGGTCTTTTCGAACTTCGAAAAAAGTCGTCGTTTAATGCAGGTTACATATTTATTTTGTGACATCATTTCAATTGCAAACATCCAGGATAATTCACAGAAGACGTTTGACAGCCATCGAGTAAAGAGTTACGAAGTTTTAAGTAGTTTTCTCCATGTCTTCGAAAGTAAAAAAAATTTTTGTTTAGTTCAAAAAAATATTACTGGCCGCGCTAGCCCCATGCCTAAAGTGCATCACACATGTTTCAGCTCGTCATCTGGGGTCAACTCAGTACTTCATGTTATAATTAATTTTGTGGGAGTAAATGGTTTGGAATGGGCGAGGGGATTCTGCATGCATGTATTTCTGGTAGTGATATTATGCTATCTGTGTGTAGTAATTCAGCATTTTAATAGTAGGCAATTTTAAGTACATTATATTGAAATTTGAGAAATGAGAATATGCTTGTATCATCATCATCATGGTTTAGAACTTCGAAATATACACAATCTCGCACACAGCGAACTGTTCATTTCACTCTCAGTATTAGTTGGAAATAAAGTTATGATATATCAATGCTCTTAAATCACAAGGTTGATCTGAAAAATGTAAATCAACAAAGTTTTTACTAGCAACGCCAACGCAGCAGAAGAATGAAAAGACGAAGAGCAAGGCGGGGGTAGCTAAAACAAAGAAATGCAGTGAAGCATGTCGAAGCAATTTCCATATTAACAACCTCATAAGTACAATCCTGCTAGCCCTTACCCTGCACCTAATCCTGACGTTACACTCGCGCGGGGTTGGACGAGACAAACAATCAACAGTAAATATCAATTCAAAGCAATTTATACTACATTTCAACTAAATTTCTAGATCAAAGCCTTCCTTCTTTTATAACATTTTCTGAGTTACTTGCGCGCTTCAAATATTTTGTTACCCACAGCGGTGACAGCGCCACCATGAACTTAGGGATGTGACCAATAACTTCCACATCATCTGACATTTCATTTGGTTGAATGTAAAATATATATAATTGTATTCGTTTGTAACCTGGCAGGTAGAGCTCACCGACACGCTTGAGCTTTGCCTTTACATTACAAATTGCAAACAGTTTTCATACTCAAAATGCACACACAAATTTTCCTCCTACTGTTTTTTCTGTAGACTTGCATGAATAACAAATTGGAGACAGCAGCGACCTAACATGTGACATGGAGACGTGGATGTCACCTTTCACTAACATTACATAACGTCTCCTGAGCCACGCCGAAGCCAAATTGAATTCGACACATCCAAAATGTGACGTCTGAAGCCACCTGGCCACAGTATAGAGACGACCAGTAGGGCCACTCGGCGATGCAACATGTAGCCGGCTTTTTATGCAAAAATATGCAGTTTACTGGCCAGGAAACTTAATCCAGCGTTCTTATTGGCCAGAAAAAGCAATTGACTGGCTGCCAATGCGTAATGAGCGGCCACACAAAATTTCAAATGAGTGGCCCTACTGGTCGTCTCTATACTGTGACCTGGCCCTTAGCTCGCATTATGCGACCGAACCGGTCGAAATTGAAGTTACGGTCGATCAATTACGTTCGATACAATTGATTCAGATGTCAAATTTTGCATGAGGATATTTCAAACAATTGAGTTCTGCACATGCCAAATGCTACGTTTTAATGCCTTCATTTTTGGTGAGCTTAATAATAAGGTCACGTCCTTATAGAATATTTGAATTCCTTCATGTAAAAACATCTAGATCTTTACAACTCTCCAAAATTCCATTCTTTAGTTTTAGGATAAATAGTTTAAAGTGATTATTCATGGGTATGCATGGCGCGAGAATATGTAACTGGTAGAGTAGATTGTTTGAATTGTACGCTTTATATATCGTTTAACATTGTGAGACAAGGACAAAATATGATTCAAGTAAACTTGATGTACTATCACTAAATTGCGAGAACATGATGGTGTTTGTCATGCCCCAACTTTTCCAAATTTCCTCGGTGCCAATTAAGGCGGTAGTAATTTTACTATTTTGTCTTTGACAGACAGTGTAGCTATACATGGAAAAGAATTCCATTTCTGTAATGTAGTGCACAACCTGCATAAAAGACACATTTCGTTAAAATATATTCTGTTTCTCGTAAAAACGCTTTCTTGATATCTTTATGGAGACAAAATTTAATTTAGCTGAAGTTCGGCGTATATAATCATAAGATAGATAATCGTGCGTTGACCAATTATTCAAATACCAAAGGGAAGATATCATCATCTGATGGCGCTAATGGCTGGTGAGTAATTTCATTTGTTTTCGTCTGACAATAGAATGAACTAATTATCTCTATAAAACTCCCATTCTTGCACGCAAACAGTTCATCCCAGTTTTAAAATTCTGACTTCCTTTTATGAGTTGAAGATTGAGAGAACGAGAATTTTACTTATTGAGTTATAATTGTATTGTGCTAGTTGTGTTGAAAAATCTGGTTTTTGTAATTATGCCCTCCAGTAAATAGTTTCCATTCCAGAACGTGGTCGTTCGTCTATATTACGTGCGGAAAGTTCTAACATCAATCTATATTTACAGGGATTAATCATACAGACTAAAATATCTATAGAGAGGAATTTGGATATTTACAGAAGTAGGCTAATATATATTTTTTGCTTGTGAAAATATCGTACAAGTCAGCACATGGCAAACATTTTTAGGAAGCTATATTTACTACATCGCCTACACATTTTTGTGTCATGGCCATAAATAACAAGACTCAATTTAAATAATCTAATGTTTACATTCAAGAAACGAATTTTGCATAGTTCAAAAGGAACGTTTTTTTGAAATTTTGAATATTCTAAGAACGCGCGATCTTAGTATATTCGTCTGTTGACAAATTTATGCACTCACGTCTGTCATATAACTACTGTCTCCGCCACTTATATGCAAGTCTCTTTTGCCGACTCTATTTTGGTGCATATATATAAGCCGATTTTGCATATCTATAAACCAACTCGTTCCCAGGACTCAGGAAAGTCAATTTGCACAATGCAAAATATGTGTGTGGACGAAATGCTATTGCATGGCTCAAGGTACGAGTTTGAATGCAAAAATTATCAAAAATAGCCAAAGCCATTTTCAACTTAGCGCGTGACATGCAACAAAATATTTAAAAAAGGATAGCAAATTTGACATATATTGCAAACAAAGTTTACAAGATGGTTCATTATCAAAGAATGTGAATATTAAAAATCTCGCCGAAAGCTACGATGCAAAGCATTGAACAACTTCAACACAATTTTACTTTGCATATGTAAACGATTTTTTGCATATAAGCGATTTACTACTTCTAAGCGGAGTAAAGCGACAAGTTTCCAAATAATTTGGTTTTGGATTCCCAAAATTAATATTTGCATTAAAACCGCGACTTTTCTATCGAACGACTTGCGTATGGCGACTATTCTACCAAAGAGCCGGAAATGGCGTTGATCATGCTTTAAATTTCCAAAATTTCCCCGCTGAACAGCCAGTTGTAGTGTTTGACAATGTTAAGACGATAAATGAAATTTATTCTGACCTTGGTAATGTAGCTAGTGTACAATTAACCTAATGGCTAGAAAACACAGTTGGTCAAAATCTGTCCTTGTTCTCTTAAGAGATGCTTTCCTGACCTTGAATAATCTTTGTGGAGGCAAACCTAAAGACCGGTCATTTATTATTATTTGATGGTGCCAATGTCTGGTGAGTAATTTAATTTGTTTTCGTGCCAAATGCCAAACTTTTGAAAAGCGGAACTTCTTTATTACAAATCTGAAAATAGAATGAAGAAATCATCGTCTCCAAAATTACCGCAATTTTCGTAATTGGAAAACAGTGATACTTACATTCTTGCACGCAAACATTATTTCCTTATATTATTTTGAAGAACGCGACATCTCACGAATTTTAGTTATTGTGTATTAGTGTTCATAAATACTGATTTTGGTAAATATATGCCCTACCGCAATAAGTTTCCATTCGGAAAATTATTTTAAAACTATATTTATATGTACAGGGATACCAACAATACATTTATTGCTTGAGGAAGGACCGTATACAGTGGGGACGTGCCCTCCCAAATTTTCTTCAGAGTGCCCTTTTCTCCAGCTGAAACAATGGTAAAAGTGCCCTTTTCTAATAGAAGAGGTGCCCTTATATAAGACGGAGTGCCCCTCCAAATAAATAGACGTTTATGGTGTGAACATTTTTAGGAAGTTATACTTAAAATATATATTGCTTGACCATTTTTTTGCCATCCCTATAAATAACAGGTCTCGTCGACGTTGCACTCTAAGTAGAAAAACCTTTAGCAAGATATGTCAACCCACGTCACGCTTGAACTACCTGTTGCCTCAAACGAGAGCGAATGCACATAACCATGTCCTACACATAACCATGTCCTACGCAATATGCAGAACCGAATGTTTTAAACGTAGCTTCTTCCCTGCTATGTGTTATGATGTATTTTTAAACTAATTTTAGACTGTAGTTCTATTCTAAATATACTATGTATTCTTCTGATTTTTACTGTAGAATTCTAATAATTAATGTTTGTATAAATTTATTTAAGTTCTGTTTTAACACTTTATTCTTAATTTTATTGTAATATTATACTATGTAATTATATGTACTATGTAAGAATATCGCAATTCACTGTTAATATAGTGCTCATGATATTTTAATAAAATGAATATGAATATGAATGAATGAATGAATAAATTGTGTGAAATATTATTTGCACACTCATCACGGAAACGCCATTTTTAATCTGATTGCACACTGAACTATATAGGTCACCGGAGCATATTCGTGACCATCGTCTATAATATCCATAAAATACCCCCATAAATAGTCGTTATTATCCATAAATGTACAAAAGAAAGCATAAGTTTACGGTCAAATTTGGGTTCTGTAGAATGCTCATTTTGCTAACCCAAAATGAAAACGACAGAAATAAAAAATTCGCATTTTAAAGATCCACGCGCCTGCCCCGGGTGGAGCAATAAGTCGTCAGACTGATTTATGAAGTTCACATCTATCGTAACTACATGTACAGTCTTCGCTGCTTATATGAGCCAATTTATAGATCACAATGTATAAATTTAAGTAAATGAGACAACACATTAAACTGGGATTTGTTTTACTATACAACAAGTGGGAAAAGCCTTGTCAACACCCACCAAAATTACAAGAAAATATTTCTGATCAAAGTTCAAAGTATATTCAGACACGTACAATACGAATGCAATTTGCTCAGCCAATCGAAAGACTCGACTGCCAATCATATTTCAATGACAATCGGCAAAGCGCGCTATATAACGTCAAGCGTGTCAATTTGCCGAATGTTTCAACTGAATAAACACGAAATTTTGCAAGAATAAAAATTTACATATTAAGGTGGCTCGATACAGTTTTTTGAAAATCAATCGTATTGCTGTTTGAAATTCTTTAATTTCACATTTTTAAGTTTTATGCAGCAGATGTTAGGAATTTTATATATTTAATGTTTATTCTTTCAAATTCCGTTAACTTTAGTAACACGTAGTTCGTTGCTATGGCAACATATGAAATTCACTCTAAAATAGGCTATCAAGTCCTGTAATCTGAAAAAAAGCACGGCGACCCCAATTTTTTTTACTCGCATTCTTTTACTAAGGAAACAAGCTATCAATACACAAAAAATAAAAAATCTATAATGCCATTTTCCTTAAAAATGCAAAAATTATGTTTTGTAAAATGAAAGATTTTTGCCGTACAATATTGTGTGAAAATTTCAACACTAGTAGGTCACCGTTCAAAATAATGAGAAATTGCGCTTTGTTTAAAAAAAAAGGCATTTTCTAATGACGTGGCAATTGACACGAGTCACGCAAAAACTCGCGTTCACGAGAGTAGTCCACGCGGGCGCTCCCGCGCGCAATAACAATATGCATATTTTGTGTCTTGGGTGGAATTCCACAGAAAGATGGATTTTTACTCGGATTTTTATACTTGTATTGAGTATATAACATATACAAGCCAAATTGAATTCGACACATACAAAATGTGACGTCTGAAACCACCTCGCCCTTAGCTCGCATTATGCGACCGAACCGGTCGAAATTGAAGTTACGGTCGATCAATTACGTTTTCGATTACGGAATTAAATTGATTCAGATGTCAAATTTTGCATAAACGTATTTCAAACAATTGAGTTCTACACATACCAAATGCTACGTTTTAAAGAGGCCTTCACTTTTTGGTGAGGTGGATTCTTAAAAACCTGTCTACTATCCCGTAATGACGTCACAACTATAAGGGGTTAGGATAAGGGTTGAGTTTACTATTAAGATTGGTGGTTAGGATTATAGGGTCGAGATTAGGGTTAGGATGAGAATTACAGTTAGGATTGAGTTTGCATTAACATTTAGGTTGTCGGAAATTGCGCCAGAATTAGAAATCGCTGAATACAAAATTGAGGTTGTAAATAAGGAAATTGGCCTAAACTTGTTCGAACGGGGAAAAATTTAAATAAAAGTAGGACAATTAGGAACAAGTCAGCATTTATTACTGATAAGTGTACTAGTTTTAATATATAAAGGCCTATATATTGTGATATTTCTATTTATTACTCGATTTTTTTTATTTGATTTTTTTGTTATTTTAAGAACGAGGCAGAAGTGTGCTGCTTATAGTTACCACTTCCGTGTCGGTGCAGTGTGTAGAGTTCCTCAAAAATTTCATAGTTAAGAAACAGTGAAATTAACCGCACACTATATAAGCACGCTGTGATCATGCAGCGTAACCTGGGTTTTGCTATGATTATGTGGCGAATCTTAGAGTGTTACGACACAGATATATATGAGATCTAAATTCAACGTATGATATGCCATTACAGTAGTTATATGTAAAATCAAAATTGAATAGCTGCTATGTGACGGTGAAGTCAAAATGAGACGGCTACAGTATCTTGCCTTAAATCAGGCTTTTTCATTCAGTTGGTCGGACCTCTATACTGCTTGCGTATAGTGCAAATAAACGGCAAAATATATATCGAGTGGAAAAATATATACCGAAAAATTAAAGGGAATACATTTTACTTCATCTAATGCCAGATGGTTTTTGTTCACCAAGGTGAAGGAATTCAATACATCTTTGCCTGGTAGAGCATTACAAGACAGATAGACTTGCCGCTCAAGGTAATCTTAGCTATACAATTAAAATGTTGCAAGACTTCGATCGCGGCATCTAGTAAATTTAGCGACACCAACTATACGCAGCTGCTTGACTTGCTTAATTGCATCGTGAAAAATAGCCTCTCAGCTTTCTATATAAAGACCCGGTTATAGTACGTCGCCAAAATTTGGAATAAGTTATATAAATTTAGAATAAGTATATATTACGACTACAAGTAAAAACTTTATATAACAACTCATTATATAAATTGTATTTCTTACCTGGTGTTTCCAGCCTCTCGAAGTTTCTCAAAAACAGCATTGAACAGGCTTTAAATACCCGAGCCGAGCATTTTTTTAAACTAATTTTCTACTTAGGCCACACCAAATTGCTATATTTAAATATTGAAAGGCAATGATTATAATGCATCAATGCGTGCGACTTTTGGTAGGAATTTTTTTACTTAATAATAAGGTCACGTCCTTAGAATATTTGAATTCCTTCATGTAAAAACATCTAGATTTTTACAACTCTCCAAAATTCCATTCTTTAGTTTTAGGATAAATAGTTTAAAGTGATTATTCATGGCTATGCATGGCGCGAGAATATGTAACTGGTAGAGTAGATTGTTTGAATTGTACGCTTTATATATCGTTTAACATTGTGAGACAAGGACAAAATATGATTCAAGTAAACTTCATGTACTATCACTAAATTGCGAGAACATGATGGTGTTTGTCATGCCCCAACTTTTCCAAATTCCCTCGATGCCAAGGCGGTAGTAATTTTAATTATCTTTGACAGACAATGTAAGCCATATACATGGAAAGTAATTCCATCTCGGTAATGTAGTGCACAACCTTCATAAAAGACACACAGGTGCATTAATGCCTGGCTCCAATTTCGTAAGGAGTGGGAAATAGAAAAAATATATAAAAATGAATAAAAAATTAACAAAGTAAACTATGACTCTCATTTTTTGGTGGGATGTTGGAAATGAAGTGCCGATATTTCTCAACCATTTGGTTTCCATGGAAACTGGTCATGTGACAAGATATAGGCGGTGATAATGGAAATTAACTTAAAGTTTTAAAATACGGCTTGTCGACGCACTAAACATTCATGGATATATACAAAACTATTATCACGGAACCTTTTGCTCTTATACTACAATGTTGTAATTAGAAACTTGAAGATTATGCCATTGGTATGAAAATATTGCTGTGAATACAACAATGTCTCGCACAATGTCAATATAATTTGCACTAAAACGATCGTTCCAGATTAAAATGTTTATAAGTCTAATTGTAGGACCAAAGTTGGCTGTATTCTAGGCAAAATCTACGTATTAACGACCCACATTAACGTTGTCTTATGCGTCGACAAGTCCAACGTGTTTTTCGCGTGATGAATTCGCGCACGCCATTATCGTTATAGGCCCCTGCCGTGAAATAAAATATGAAATACAACTATACAATGACTAATAAACCATTTGCAAGTGCATACAAATAATATGCTTGGAACAGAGACAAGATAAGTAAAACATGCATGATAAGTACAGATCAATGCGAACAAGAAATGTGCAAATATTACTGTTGTTCATTTATATATTGAGCAAAATATTCGACAGGAATGCAATCTTTATAGGATATTATATTTCAACAACAACATTAATTGCTCCCTTAAGAGTTTAAGAGAAATATGTCACACTTAAACATCATCACCCAACAAAAGTTTGAATCAACCATACGCTGGGTATTTATTTGTATTTCAAATGGGTTTTTTCTGTGGGGAACTAAAGAGGAATCACAAATCGGTGCTGAATTATTCAGACATAAAGGCGCAATAGCGAGCTTTATATATCAAAGTTCAAAGGTCGCCGCATATTGCATATAATATATTAAACTATAAAACGGCCAATTTTACGCGAAAACCTAAACGTTTACTCCTCCCTGCTGGTTTTTATAATCTAAACTAATCCAATAGCTCATATTTATTGAATTTCAGTTTGATTCGAACGCCAAAAGACATTCGAATACTTAATATAGCTGTCAAGATGAATTCCTCCTGGCAACATGCTAGACACAGGGTTTCCACTTCTGCAGTACGTAATTTCCCATTTTGATCATAATTTTTCCTTATTTTAATCAAAATTTCCTTCAACAATTAAAAAAATTTCCTTCAAATTTCCTTCTGGCCACAATACCTTAATACCACTATGTTTACCTTATTCCATGTTAAAGCACAATATGTCAACTGCATAAGTTTATAACCTGGCATGTAAACAATAAAATTGGTGATTTGGTGGACTCATAGAAAGTGTTACAACATTATTGACTGTCGCGTATTTGCAAAACAAAAACTGAACAAGTATTTTAATAACAAGCATGCCTCCTCCGTAAGAAAGGGCCTGCGGAGGAGGAAAGACTGGGTAAGAATTAGTATAGTTTCCACCCACTTTCAGGCTCCAACTTCCAATAACTGAATATTAAGAATATTTATGTAGAGGGGTGTCCGGGTGTGTGTCTAAAATAAGTTATTTTACAATCCATGTTCTTTAACCCGCTGATAATACATATTGAGCATGCATAATTGAAATAATAGACTATATAACTTATAATTTATTGGTTCTACATCACTGAGCATGAAATTTCTTTCTATTTTCCTTTCAAATCCGAAATTTCCTTCATATTTCCTTCTATTTTGTATTTCCTTTTTTTTCCTTCAAATTGCCAAAATTTCCTTAAAAAGGAAAAAATCCTTCGAAGTGGAAACCCTGGCTAGACATGTTTAATCGCGCGCGCAACTCGCGCGGACATATCGAGTCAAGCGTGGGTGGAGCCCATGCACATTTCGTTAAAAGATATTCTGTTTCTCGTAAAAACGCTTTCTTGATATCTTTATGGAGACAAAATTTAATTTAGCTGAAGTTCGGCGTATATAATCATAAGATAGATGATCGTACGTTGACCAATTATTCAAATACCAAAGTGTAGATATCATCATCTGATGGCGCTAATGGCTGGGGAGTAATTTCATTTGTTTTCGTCTGACAATAGAATGAACTAATTATCTCTATAAAACTCCCGTTCTTGCACGCAAACAGTTCATCCAGTTTTAAAATTCTGACTTCCTTTTATGAGTTGAAGATCGAGAGATCGAGAGATCGAGAATTTAACTTATTGAGTTATAATTGTATTGTGCTAGTTGTGTTGAAAAATCTGGTTTTTGTAATTATGCCCTCCAGTAAATAGTTTCCATTCCAGAACGTGGTCGTTCGTCTATATTAGGCCTACGTGCGGAAAGTTCTAACATCAATCTATATTTACAGGGATTAATTCTAATTATACAGACTAATTTATCTATAGAGAGGAATTTGGATATTTTACAGAAGTAATATAAATTTTTTGCTTGTGAAAATATCGTATAAGTTGCGAGGCACATAGCAAACATTTTTAGGAAGCTATATTTAATACATTGCCTACACATTTTTGTGCCATGGCCATAAATAGCAAGACTCAATTTAAGTGCCAGAAATGGCGTTTATCATGCCTTATTAAATTTCCAAAATTTCCCCGCTGAACAGCCAGTTGCAGTGTTATTATTTTCTTTTTGTTTGACCGCAATGTTAAGAAGATAATGTTAAGAATAACTTATTCTGAGCTTGGTAATGTAGTGTAGTGTACAATTAACTTAATGGCTAGAAGACACAGTTTGTCAAAATTTGTTTTTGTTCTCTTAAAAAATGCTTTCGTGATCTTGAATGATCTTTACGGAGATAAAATTTTACTTAAAGACCGGTTATATATAATTATATGCAATAGACAAACGTGACTCGACAATCTATTCAAATACTAAAGGTATCATTTGATGGCGCCAATGTCTGGCGAGTAATTTCATTTTTTTTCATCAGACAATGCCAAACATTTGAAGCGGAACTTCTCTCTTTCAAATCTGAAAATAGAATGAAGGAATTATCGTGGGAAGGAATTTGGAAACAGTGACATTTACATTCTCGCACCACTCTCCTCCGCAGAGGCTTATCATAATTGGTAATGTCGGGATAGTAGAGGACATTCAATTGCACGCGACGGGGAGGGGGGTGAGGCGAGGAGAGAAAAACGTAGGAAGCCTCTGCCATATAATGTGATGTTCTCGGGGATTATTGTCGTTTGGCTGGTATGGCTGAATGTTGCAAATTTATGGTCGAAGAAGACAACTCTGAGGACAACGATGATTCTCTTTAGTTTCCCACAGAAAAATTATTTGAATACAAATATATACCCACGTATGGTTCGCTCAAACTTTTGTAGAGTATTATGTTTACGAGTGATTTGCTTTAAAAATATCATATTTGTCTTCAAGTCTTGAAGGCACATGTACAATGTTGTTGTTGGAAATATAATATCCCTCATATAAACAGAAGCATGTCGAATATTTTACAAAGTGTGTGACGAATATTAGTATGATTTTTACGTTTCTCGTTCACATTGCACTTTTTCTTCTCGTATTGTTCACTTCTCCGTTTAAAACATATTATTTGAATCGAAAATACTGGCAAATATATAATGTAATGTTGAACTTGGCGGCCTAAATTCATAATGGCGCGAGCGAATTGGTCGAATGTTCTATTTGATGTCGAGTTGTCGACAATATGCTATTTAGTATTCCTGCATCCATTATTCATAACGCAGTCTCGAATTTATCAAATGTAGATGGCAGAGGCTTCCTCACTTTCCTCCTTCCCTTCATTCTTTGCGCGCTCCCCCTATTCTCTCAAAACGTCGTGTAAGACTACTAAAAATGCTCACAAGCAGTGTTGCCAGCCATGGGGTTTTTCCGCCAGATCTGGGGTTTTTGACAATTTTCTGGGGTTCTGGGGTTTTGGTTCAAAAGTCTGGGGTAATTTTGCCCGAAAACGCAAGTGTAATTCCTGGTTTCGAAAACGCACACGACTTTATTTAAAACCTGTCTAAATATGGATATCCTTACCGTATAAGGTCACGAAAACAATCTGTTTAGAGCTAATTAGGAATATAATTTAGTAAACCTACTAAACCCGCAAGTTCAAAATCCAAGTTAGGCAGGCAGGCTAAGTATTAGTTCAGCACGTGCTGTACATGCACCGTGGTGCATGTGGACATTTTTTGCACATGTTTTCGTCGCAAATATCGCAATGCATGTGCAATGTGCATGGGTGGCAAAGTACAAAGGGCACAAAATATATTAACAATTCATCAATCGCCATGTTAATCGATTCGATTTGACCATATTATTTGACAAAATTATTTGACAATATATATACATAGCGTTAATTAGTGGGCCTGGATCCTATAATTATTAATAATATAATATGTTTACGGTATTTCGTGGACTGCAGTGGCCGAAAGTATCATTTTCAAGCTCTTCAGTAGCCTATGCGTCCCTACATCCAGCTTGTTTGTTTGACCTGGGGTATTTTTTATGAAATCTGGCGTATTTTTTCATCTTTTTGGTCGAATCTGGGGTTTGGTGAAATTTCGGAGTGGTCACACTGCTCACAAGCCTCTGCGGAGGAGAGTGTTCTCGCACGCAAACATTACTAGCTTCCTAGATTATATTATTTTGAAGAACGGGACAGCTCACGAATTTTGCTTATCGTATATTAGTGTTCATAAATACTGATTTTGGTAAATATGCCCTGCCACAAAAGGCGTTCATTCGAGAAAATACTTCAAAACTAGAAATACATGCATGCAGCAACCCCTCGCCACAGCTAAACAACGACAGTTTCCAACGTTATACTAAGCTTTTTTGTTGCAAAATCTGCGATGCAAAATGCAGGAAAAGGCCGTTGCACCGGCAGTCTTTCTTCTGGAAATGGGATTCGGTAAATCAGTGGCCGTGTTTGGTATCTTCGATTAAGGCATAATTTTCGCTAAAAAACAGAATTGAATTCCCTACACCCCCCTCTCCATTTATGACACACTCAAAGGACAGCGTCATATAAGTGAACTTCTTGACATAAGTGTTTTCGTTCATTTCAAATGAGTTTGAAGGAAAACAATACTCTAATAGCTTGAAAGGAAAACTGTAAGGAAACCGGGAAATATATATAGAGATAGAAGTTAAGGTTTTTCACTTTCACATGGTTTCTTGAAAGATACGCAACGGAAATATTTCTTAAGTAGTGGAAGCACTGTAGTCATAGCAACACTGAGACAAAATAATACAAATTTTTAGCGAGAAAACACGATACAAATCGGCCAAAAATAATTAAAAAATAGTTGTTTTAGCTATAGAATTCCCGAATTTATGATGTAGGTATGTTATTATTCGTTATATGAGGTAAACTAATGTAAAATTCAACATTCCGTTCAAATATAACGTTTCGAAATGTTCACAAAACTAAACTGTATTTTACCGATAAAAATTACTTTTTGAAAGGAAATCAGTTTAAGACATAAGCGTAAAAATGATTTCGTTCTCCTTTTAATTTAGACCTAACTGTAAATAAATGAAAAAACTATAAATATAAAGCAGGAGTTTTTAGAACAAAAATACATCAACACTTTTATTGTTTTAATAATATAACAAACCTGCCTCTATATATTTTACTTTTTTTCGTTCAGGTGTCGCTTGGACACATCTTTTTTGCTAAAGTTAAAGCGATAAGATCCGTCCCACAGGCACAGCTCTTCCAATAAAGTTCCAAAAGCGACATTTAATTCAGACTTTATCAAGTTTTTCTATAATCTCACTCACTCCACTCCTGACAATCTGCCATACTTTTGAGATCAGTGAGATGACCACCCACCAACCTTGAACCACGCGCCCGCGATTATTGATGAACTTTAAGATCTCCCATGGATTTCCTTTTTTCCGGGTGTGATAAATAACCGAGCGGAATTAGTACCCTCGCCCGGGCTATCGCCCGGCTCGGGGATAAATTTATACGTACAGGAAATAATCATACCAACAATATATTTATTGCTTGTGAAAGGACCGTATAAATATATTCATTCATATTCATTCATATTCATTTTATTAAAATATCATGAGCACTATATTAACAGTGAATTGCGATATTCTTACATAATACATATAATTACATAGTATAATATTACAATAAAATTAAAAATAAAGTGTTAAAACTGAACTTAAATAAATTTATATAAACATTAATTATTAGAATTTTACAGTAAAAATCAGAAGAATACATAGTATATTTATAATGGTAATTGAACTGAGTGGAGCGCAATTTGGTCTGAAATCAAACGCGTGATTACAAAATCGCACGACCGCGAAGCGGGAGTGTGATTTGTAATCACAAGTTTGATTTCAGACCAAAATTGCACGACACGAAGTTCAATTTCCACTTTATTATATTCCTTTTGAAATCTAAATAATTTTTTAAACCGGAAGCGGTATTTTATTAGTCTTTGTTTACAATTTACACACCCGCGATACTCCCTGAAATGCCGTAGCATAGCAACAACATGAATTGTAATTTGACAAATTGACTCAGTATGAACAAGCAAAATGTGATTATGAGAGAGAATTTCTAGAATTAACGACCGAAAAAGTAAGTGTAAAGATATCGTAGACTTTACATGTAAATTGATTTTGTGCATTCAAACATTGACACTACAATCGATAATTCCATATTTTAATACCTTGTGCCCAAGTGCCTTTGACAGCTTTGTGTTCAGTTTTGGCTGTTGCTCAAATGAAACTTGTTTTTGTTGACATTTTGACATTGTTTCATTCGAAATTTTGTTTATAATTTGGCCTGTATTATTTGTGAAAAATTATTTGATATTCTTTTAAGTTTGACTTGCCTTTATGTTGATTTTTATGAAAAAAAACTGCAGTAAATCACAAATGCAGTCTAGAGTATTGACAATTTATGGTGAACAGATTTGGTCATTTGCCAGAGCACATTTTTCTTTAAATTTATTGGCTAGTTAAATTCTATCATTCAATCTGATTGGTTGTTGTGGTGCAGAGCTTCAATCTGTTTGGTTTAAAAATTATGCGATTAATACTCAAGATGATGCGATTTGGGAATTAATCGCACTATTTTTGACCAATCAGATTGCAAGAAATGCCATTGATTTCAAAATGAATATAATAAAGAATATAACTACAGTCTAAAATTAGTTTAAAAATACATCATAACACATAGCAGGGAAGAAGCTACGTTTAAAACATTCGGTTCTGCATCTCGGAAGTGTCAACGTTTGACTATTGCGTAGGACATGGTTATGTGCATTCGCTCTCGTTTCAGGCAACAGGTAGTTCAAGCGTGACGTGGGTTGACATATCTCGCTAAAGGTTTTTCTACTTAGTGTGTAACGTCGTTCACTTAATAATGAACAACCAGACAAGGACAGAGCATCGTCGTAGTGATTACCTGGGTACAAAATTCTGAAAGCTCGTTTCTGCACCTTCTCGAGTTCATCAGACAAGAACACTGGGATGGTGGTATGCCACACTGGTGCGCAAACCTCCAAAACTGACCGTACAAGAGCTATATAAACGGTAATCAGATCAATTGCAGGTACATCATTCCGTTTCAGAACACGAAGTATATGAAGTCGCTTGGAGGCTTTAGATATGATACTTTCAATGAAAATGTTCCATTTTAAATTAGATTGGAGGGTAAGACCAAGAACTTTATGATGCTCCACACGTTCCAGTGGCAGACTTATACTCAGAGCAGGGGGAAGATCCTGTAGTCGTGAGAAGGATATGATAATCTCCTTACATTTGCGACGATTTAGTTGCATATAAATGGCTATTGCCCATGAGTTAATGCTATCCAGTTCTGACTGGCTTTCAGAGTTGCCATTAACCGGGAAAACTTCAGCAACAGTAATATCATCCACATACTTCCAATCCGTCGACTTTGGAGAAGACATTTTAAGGTCGTTTATCATTATTACGAAAAGAATTGGACCCAATTTAGTGCCCTGTGGCACGCCAGCAGTAATGCGTAGCCATTGCGAGATGGTAGACCCAAATTTCACGGCTTGCCGTCGACAAGTGAGAAAGTTAGAGATCCATGGGATTAAAGACCTCCTTACTCCAATATTAATCAACTTTTGGATAATAATGTTGTGGTTTATCCTGTCAAATGCCTTGCTGAAGTCCAAAAAACATCCCCTAATGCAGTTACCAGGGTTATCTAGGGCTTTAAGCCAATTATGAACCAAGTCCAGAAGACAGTAAATAGTTGAACTTCTCTTAAGACTGCCAAACTGTCGAGGATCAATATCATCGCTGATAACTTCAATCATCCAAGTACAACAAAATTGACAGGATGGCGGTTAAGGAAATAGGTTTTATATCACCTTCACTTTCAGGTTGAGGGATCGTTTGGACAGGTGTTATGTAAGAGTCTTTCCATATTGCTGGAACGGTTCCAGATGACAAAGATTTGTTGCAGATAGTTGTAACAGGCTCAGCAAGCTCAAAGGAAATTCCTTAAGTAGCCGTGCTGGGATATAATCCAGACCACATGCTTTAAGGCTATTGAAGTTTGATAGTTGTTTTCAAACTTGATATGGATAAAGAGTTGGTAGAACGTCAGCTGATGGAAGGTAAGCGGGAACAGAGCCAAGGTCCAACGTTGGAATGTCAGCGTTTACCGAAGTAAAAAAAGTGTTTAAGGTGGTGACTAATTCGATATCAGACAAGGTCTTACCCTCACGATGCAAACTGATATTCGATGACTTTATTGTTCGTCCTGAAAGCTTGTTCACTATAAAGTTGTTAAAATAACCCAAGACAAGAATACCACAATCAGGATAAATACTGGTTTAGATTCCGCTGTTCTTCTTTGTTTCGATCAGGCGGATTGTCAACGCAGAGAGCAAGGCTTGATAGTGGTCTGGGGAGGCGATTTGGTCGTAGCAATATCCACATGCACTCATTGTCAGCATCTTCTAATTCAAGTAATTAATCGTTTACCGTAAACGGATTTTGACGCACACACACATACTCCACCACCGCGACCATACACACGGTTGAGATAAGAGATCGAGCATTCAGCAAGGCAAAACGAGGAAGCTTCGAAGTTTGTTTTTCCTGTTCTCTGGAATAAATGGACAAAGTCAAAGGTATGGAGATACAATTAGTGGAAACATTGCGTGCTGTTATTTTCTTTACACGGCGATTGATGAATCCTTATCGGTATTAGGTACTGACCTGTGTTAGATGAGTTGGCGAAATTAGTCCACTTGTTACTCGCTGAAGTCTGATCGTTATTCTCATTTAGAATGGGAACCGATTGAAAACATCCTAAAGAAAAGGGAAATAAGCATGACGTTTAAAGCATTAAAAAGACAACTGCCAGAATATATATCAGACATGTTTACTATTACCAACAACGCCACGTATCGTCTTAGAAGCCACGACAGAAAACTTCACTTAAACAAACCCAATACTGATTTCATGAAAAAGTCCTTCTCATATAGGGCAGCGTCTACATGGAACAACTTGCCTTGTGATGTAGTTTCTGATTACGAATCTCTCTCTATTGCAAGATTTAAAAATTTAATTAATAACTATTTCAAGAATTTGAAAGATTGCAATTGACAATATCTTCAAGACAATATAAGTCATTTCGTGACACTTGTTTGAGTTTTATGGAGTTTGGGCCTGTGTACATGTCGATTCATAAAACTTGCATGATTGTGTTGTTTGTGTATATATTTTTATAGTAATTTTTTAGAATTAATATTTTTGTAAATTGAAACGGCCCCTTGAAAATCAGACTTTGGCTGAAGGGCTACCGTTTTTAAATAATTGTAAATAAATAAATAAATTATAGGCATGCATTTAGATTTAGTTTGTGCTAGATGCCGCTCGTTGTTCGATACGCAAAGTCGAGATAGGTTTGCCAATCTTCTATTGACAGATATCGGGTGGTTGCCGGAAATAATTCCTCTTCCGACGTCGCCTCAAAAAAGGAGACTGACTATGGTTAGCTTTAGTTGGACAATTAACTGGACGCTGCCGCTTCGAGCCGCTACTCTGCCCTGATTTCAATCCTTCGTAATGATTTGTGTTACTTTTAGAAACATTTTTGTAATGAGTCATATTCTTATTTACGCAAGTGCTTTGGTTATTTGACTTCTGAAACTCAGTCAAAGGCAAATAACTCATCCAATGAGACGGAGGTCGAGGGAGAAATGAAGTATAGGTCTCCTCTTGACAAGATTCTTGCCAGGCATTCGCGCTGGCAGACTCGGTCTCATGTTTATCAACATATGAATGGGGGTAGGCAGACTGAGATTTCCTTTGTGGGCTTGCTGTAGTGGTTGGCTTGGTTTTTATTTTTGGTGCTGAGTGTGCGGTCACCACGTAAGCAGCATGTTTTCCCAATTGAGACTTTATTGAAAAGGTTTCTATGTCAACAACTTTAACAAATTGGTCATTAGAGCATGGAGACACAGTGGGATTATCAATGTAATGCACCTCTGGAATTGGATTGCGATGAAAATGAACAGACTTGTTATTCTGCGCATGTAATTGATTATGCTTATGAGCTAAGCTACTTGTTTTGTCATTGTTTTCTTGATTGCACCTCTGGAATTGGATTGCGATGAAAATGAACAGACTTGTTATTCTGCGCATGTAATTGATTATGCTTATGAGCTAAGCTACTTGTTTTGTCATTGTTTTCTTGATTAACATTAGACAAAATTGCGTATAGTCCTGAAAGTTTGCTTTCCATTCTTCGCAGGTCAGCTTCAAGGTTTTTTAATTTTATTCTTTTCATTCTCAAGTTCGCTCTTGAGAAGCTCTACCACTTCTACAAGGCCACTTTCCATTGGCTCTGACTGAGTATTTACAAAAGACTGCAAAGCATCTGTTAGTGATTGCATAATGTCAATATATAACTTAATTAATTCAAGTTCGTCCCTTGAGGGACTTTCAATTCTGCCCACATGCAATTTTAGTAATAGGCGCACGAGCTTCAGTCTGTGTACATTTTTCTTCGGCTTTTTTAAAACCGTGATCTTGAAACTCTCCCGCACAGTCAACAGTAATAAGAATGCTATCATTTTCCAATAAGCAATCTACCCTCTGACCTGAACATTCGCCGTGTTTACCTTATTTGAGAGCAGCTGTCCTGAGATGAGTGTTTGACATGCGGCCATGCATGTAGCATAACTGTCTACATTTGTCTCGAACAAAATATCCATCTTTCCCTTGGAAAAGCAGCGAATTCTGCTTTCCAGGATGCCATATAAAGCTGATCTCCGCATTTGAACCTACAAATTTCTTTGAGGATCCGCCAGGTGAACTCCATTTACCGTCAAGACCAAAAACATCAGAAGTAGCTTTCTTGGCTTGAGGGACGCCAAATTCCCCAACCATTTAAGTCGAGTACCGTCATAAACATGTCAGATAGATCAGCAAAGTCATTCGTATTAAGAAAGTGTAAAAGTGTTGGGATTTCAACAACCTTATCCTCCTTTTGGAGGTTTTGTAACGGAGCTTGTTTTTGCATGTCAGCCAAAGTATCTTAGCATGCAAACATTTTAAAGAAGGTCTACTTAAAATATTGCTTACCCATTTTTGCGCCATGCCTATAAATAACAGGACTCATTATAAATGGAGTAATACTTTCTTTATAGTTCTTAAGATGTTTAAGAGAAGTTCATAATTATCTTAAGAACGATCTTAGTATAATAAGTCGGCGGACTGATTTATGAACTTCACATCTATCGTAACTACAGTCTTCGCTCTGTGATATGCAAATCATTTTTGACAACTCTATTTTTCGCCATATGGGCGAAATATTTTGTATATAAACGAACTCGTGCCAGGACTCACCGCAGAAATGTTGATTAGCACAGTACGTGCGTGGAATACAACGCTCTAGGTACGCGTTTGAGTGCAAAAATTATCAAAAGGAACCAGGCCATTTTCAACTTAGTGACCTGCAACAGAATATTTAGGAAACGATGGCAAATTTGACTTTATAATGTAATTAAGCAATGTTTACGAAAAGATTCACCAACAAGAAATGCGCATGAAACATTGAAATACTCGCCAAAAGCTAGGATTTGAGCAAAACATTGAAATTTTTATTAATCACCTCTTTTAGTGTGTATCCTTTATACCCTTTGATTTCAAGCTGATGCTGTATGATAAAAAACATTTAAATTTTCTCAGATCTTTACTCTGGATTATCTTATTATTCTATTTGCTATAACAATAACATGAAAACGTACTTCCGAAAGTGTAATTTTGAATTGAATATAAAGTGTGTCAATGGACCAGGGCCGCCGAGAGGGGCGGGGAAGCAATTTTCCCCGAAACCCAGCTAAAGGGTCCCCCAAAATAGAAACGAAGTGAATTATGCATATTTATTTTTTATCTATGAAAATAAAGCAATCTGATTGGCTGGCGAGCGTTTCAGAGCGGTCCGGATTTTTGCATCGGGCCCACTCTGAAACTCATCCGGCCCGCTCTGGATTACGCGACAAAGCACAGGAGTGAAACAATTTTTAGATTAAAAAATCTACCCAAAAAGTTCAAAAAGCTAGCCTAACGATAGTTAGAGTACAAAAATGAATTGCATCAACTCTAAAGGCTTCATACTAAGTACGATGCGCCGAGAAAACTAATACATTTGTTTTAAATGCTCATGTATTTCAGTATTTGTCCACATTAAAGTTAAAAAAATACAGTTTAAACAGATATCATAGAAGAAATAACTTTTCTCCATACATAAAACTTAAAAACATGGACCAACTGTAGTGAAAACATGATTTTTCTGCCCATTTGTTCAAGTACTTTTCGTATACATATTGTAAGCAAAAAAAAAATAAAGCCTTGGCCCTTGGCAAACAAAGTTGAGGCTATATGTTTCTTATCGTGAAACGACGAGAAAAAAATTACAACATACCTTGTTCATTGTCCAGTTTTAGTAGAAAGCGTGATCGAAGCCTGATCGAAGTCAAAACACATGCATTCACTGCATGATTCACTTTATGAGTTTTTTATGGGCAAAGCAAGTAAACACGAAGATATCCTTGTCGAAGCAACACTGAACACCAGAAAACTAGGCCAAAACCTTTCATTCCTATGCTTTTCTGCTGCCATATTTAAAAAATTTCGTGTACATTTTTACAGAAACTATGTTTTTTTGTGAGTTTCTTGCCAGTTTTCTTGAGTTTTCGTCTTCGTGTTTTCTTTCAACGTTCAAGTTTTGTCAGCCTCGCTTTGATTTCACAATTGCACTGATCTCAAATTATTTCGCTACACTGGAATTTTCAATTTTAATAAATTCTTAAATTTTACATATGATAAAAAATAAACACGTTATTTACCGGCAGCGTCGGTCCGGATGAGAAAAACAGTTTTTCTCATCCGGACCTCGCAACCGGTAAATAACATATATATATTGGGCAATATATGGAGTATTGGGCAATATGGCGGACAGGAAACACGATTCTAAACGCCGCGCGAAAAATCTTAATAAGCCTTCGACTCGATTAAAGGCTCTTTTCCACTCATCACAAAACCAACTCGCAAACTCGCTGCGAGTTCTTGCATGTAATTAAAATAAACTGTCGAGCATTGTGATTGAATGAAAGTACTCGCAGCAAGCTTGCGAGTTGGTTTTTGCGACAAGTGGAAAAGAGCCTTAATTCGAGCTGCGTCCTTCGCAATTCAGCTCAGCTGCCTTTACTTACTTACTTAATTGCTATTTGATAAATTAAACTCGCCCAGTCAATCAGTTCGATAAAAAATACAAAAGCCGGATAATACAAAGGAGGTGAAGGAGGGAGGAGGAAAGAGTTCAAATGTTCAAGAAAAGAGCAATTTCACTGTTTTTATTAGTTTTGAGGATTTTTTCATGTATATACACCTGTACATACACTGCACTCTAATATTGTTAGATTAATATAATAATTTGTAGGTAATTTGTATAACCAGAACTGTTTCGCTCTTAACCATGCAAATACTTCAAATTCAAACAAAATTCAAATTTTGCTTTGTAGCACCATGCCAGATCACACGCACGGTCGACTTTGATTGCCCAGACTAAAATAGTCTTAAATAGCGGAACGGACTTGATTTCCGCCATAATATTACGATATATCTTGTAGTTCCTAATAAAATAATATTAAGGACAGTGGCGTAACTTTGGAGTTAGAGGCCCCCGGCCTAAACTGGAAAGCCCCCACCCCCTCCGCCCCAGGGTGCAAAGCTCTGTCCTCGTTACATTCCTATTTACTTAGTTTAAGTATTCATATAAACGACTACCGATAATAACCAGAAAATATTGCATTGCACAGTCTTCTAAACTAAGATGCAGATCCTGGAACAACCGTTAAAAAAACTCAACTTTCACACTTTGCTGAAAACTTCAACCTTGACACTTTATCATCCTAGCTCAGGGTCCCATACTAAGTTGGCCACCTAGCTTTTTCCGGCCGGTACTCAGGGTTTACGCCACTGATTAAGGAGTTAAAGTAACATTGGTTTGACCATTTGCAAACAGTAATAACACATAATATATAGATCTGAACTGTATGCATTGAAATGTCAAAATAGTATTATGTCTCCTTACCTCTCTCTCTGCAAACCGTAATCTTTTGAAACTTGTGTGTAATTATAAAGGAACGAGCGCTGGAACTGGCCAGAATTTAAGCTGCAGTTCCATCTCTCCATAGCATTTTCCATAAATTTACATTCAATTGGAAATGTAAATCAATATCTTAATATTTTAATATTTTCCATGGCCAGAAATTCGCGTCGCGCATGCGCTTTTGGGACAACATAAAACTGTAAATTTAGGTGGATTTTTTGTCTGAAAAATATAGGAGTTTCTAATATAAACATGTTTAATAGAAAAAGTAATCCACGTTTGCAAAATTTGTGCTTCAATTTCTAATCTTTCGATGTTATTGGATGACATGTAATTCGATGATAAAATAAGTATTTTGAATGCGGAAATTAGCGAATGCATTTTTGCCGATCCAATAGAACGTCTCATTAACCATTTTACCACAGTGTATGTTGCAGAAAATACAAGACACTAACTCACAAATGTGTGCATTCGGACGGAAAGTGAATTGAAAAGAAACATATACCTGCAGATAAATCAAACCCAATTCTTGTGATTTTATAAATAAGACCGAAAAATGTACTAAACCCGTTTGTTAATAATAATTAAGAAAGATTGACTTTTGAAATTTCTTCAAGGTGTTGATAAGATTCATCGTAAAACAATTATTTAAAGGATAGACCTAAGTACTATTTATCTCGAACGTGCGGTGCCAGTGTGGGTAGAGTGTAGCAAATATACTGCGATTGACTGTTGTGTAAAACTATCTGAAAAATATAATAAGAACTTCAACGTTTCTTGCTTTGTTCGCTGCTCCATATATGCTAATATATTTTGTGATGTGATTTTCATATTTTGTTTATAGTTTGTTTTGATTAAGTCCATCTGATTGGTTTATTTTTTATCACGTGATCGCTTTTGTATTCACTATAAAAGCACATGTTTTTCCCCGACCCATTTTACTAACTTCCAGACGAAGGGCCTTCGCTCGAAATGTCGAAGTTCTTATCGTATTTTTCAACTAAGTACTATTTAACTTGAACGTGTTAAAGGTGGATTGATTTTTGAATCCGATTGATAGGACCGACGCTCCCAGATACAAAAAGTATTAATAGTCCAATCTCCATTTTGAACCACCGTGCGAGTACCCAAATGAATTGGAATTTCTAGCCACGTTAAAGCTTAATAATTATTTTACAACTGCTTCATCCTTGCTCCATATGTTGGAAAATGCACTAAGGCTATGGCTACATTCAAACTAACTCTACTACCTCATTATAAAGACCTCTCTAACCAACTCTCTGATCCTGAAGTTCCAAGAACTTTTAAATTTGTTTGAGGGAAATGTCACACAATCTGCCCTCTTAGCATCTTATCAACCAGAATATCTTACTAACTTTTCTGTTATCGATATAAATATATCCTTTAGCTCATAATTGTATGGTTGTTAGTCTGTTTATATGTCTTGCTGATGTCTGACTTAGTGACTTCTTTTCAACGCTTAGTGTGTATTTTTAGTGTTTTGGAACCAACCCTGTTATTGCAAGAAATCATCGCTGTGAGGTAATTCCAGCAATTCTTTGAAATGTATGGCGTATAGACTGATTACTCTTTAATAATAAATCTCACATATTATTTTCAAATGTGAAATTATATATAGAATTGGAACATTTTACCAGTGACGTGATGGACACTTTTGTCGAAAATATAAGCAAGGATGAGTTACACATATATTTACTTCAAAATAATCCGGTACCTCAAATCATACAATGTATTAAATGTCTGTGTAGGTTAGCGACAGTAACATCAACCCTTAATGGAACTCGGGGGCAGAAGGTGTTTGCTGGTAGATTAGAAAGGGTCATGCCAATTACCGACAAAAACCGACAAAAGACCGACAAAAACCGACGAAAGATTTTGAAGTTTCTTGTTACTATTATTATTGATTATTGATGTTTATTAAAACTCTCTTGCAGTTATACAACTGAATTAACGAGCTTACTAATAAAATTTACATAATATTTCTAAGGTAATGTTCATATTAAAATGTTCAAATTTAGACTATTATTATTTATTCCTAATATTTACAGCATATTTCTAAATATTTAATTAAGCAGTATTAATGGAAAAATTTAAAGGTAAAAAAGGATTGTGCTCTGTTCGTTTTACAGACCGTATTATTTTTAAATAGGTAAAATTGTTCTGATTTCCTTCTCAGATTTCCTACGCTGATTCTCAAAGACGACCGGTTTTGGAAGTAGATTATGTAGGGGA
The DNA here is from genome assembly GCA_016169945.1 of Trachythela sp. YZ-2020. Taxonomy (NCBI): domain Eukaryota; kingdom Metazoa; phylum Cnidaria; class Anthozoa; order Malacalcyonacea; family Clavulariidae; genus Trachythela; species Trachythela sp. YZ-2020. Next base: position 4,695,673 of record JADLSH010000311.1, on the reverse strand, counting down.
TGGTCTTTAGATTTCATTTTGTCCATATATTTCTCACACAATAGATCTCTTCTACTCTTGAGTGTAGGGATGTCGGCTAGATATAATGCGTCTGTGTACGAATCACACTCAGGATAGATAATTTTAAGTGATCTCTTTTGCACGACTTCGATTGCCTCAGACAAATAGTCCGGGATGGCTTGCCATACCGGTACGGCGTATTCCAGCACTGGTCGAACTATAGTTAAATAAACTTTTAAGATATTATCATTTTCGACTCCAGCTCTACGCAGTACCCTTAGCGAATATAGTTTCTTACTGGCTTTCTTGATAATGTGGTCGACATGACAGTTCCATTTTAGATTACTATTCATGATCACACCTTGGATCTTATAAGTCTCCACTTGTTCTATAACATAGTTACCTATTTGTATAGGTTTAATCAGAAAGTTTGGATTGCGTAGGAAGTTAATAAGCATTTCTTTGCATTTGGTAGGATTTAGCTTCATATTATGCTCTATGGCAAAATTATGTATATCAGCAGCAGCATTGTTTAGGACGCTAATGGAATTTCTTGGGATAATCTCCAGTACGGATGTGTCATCGACAAATTTAGTCCGGAGATTCCATTCCCAGAGCAATTTGTTTGTCATGACAATAAAGAGAATTACGCCTAGTTTAGTTCCTTGAGGAACCCCATCCTTCACTGATTTCCAGTCTGATAGAACCCCATCTATTTTAACAGCCTGCATACGGTTGGTTAGAAAAGCTGCAATCCAATTCAAAAGTGCAGGATGAACTTGTAGGTTCTCTAGTTCGTGTAGAAGGATGGTATAATCAATGAGGTCGAACCCTTTAGAAAAATCAGCAAAGAATAAGCGTGCTCCGGCCTCACCAGTATCCACTGCTTCGTAGATTGCTTGCAAGTTGCAATGTATATAGTAGAGCATCTGTTGTTGAATGATTTTTGCGAGCATATTGGCGCGGATCCAGCTTATCTTCTAACTGAGGTAGGAGTCTTGTGCATGTAAAACCTTCCATGACCTTTGCTATGGTACATGTCAACGAGATAGGTCGGAGGTCATTTTCTATGGTTTTAGGGGGGTTGATCTTCGGTACTGGAATAACAATTGATGATTTGAGGAGTTCAGGAATATATCCCTCTTTCATTGATTGGTTATAGATATCTTTGATGATAGGTGCCAACTCATGCGCGAATTCCTTGAGGACTCTATTCGGGATGTAATCAGGACCGACTGATTTATTTACTTGGAGCGCTGATAATGCTCTGTAGACCTCATTTTCAGTTACAAAGAAATCCTGTGGAACTTCGTGGGATACAATGCGTGGAGTTAAAGGCTCAAAATTATCCAGAAAAAGGCCAGTAAAGAAGTTGTTAATCCTATTAGCTAGTAACTTAGTGTCAGAGCTATTTTCTAGAAACTGATGGTGCCATTCCAGTTTTGAACTTTGCCCAGAGAGTTTTTTAATTTCTCTCCACCATTTTGCGGAATTAACTCTTTGTACATCAGTAACTTTAATAACGCTATAATATTGGTATTTTGCTGCACGAATGGAACGTTGGACTTTGTTTCTCCAATATCGGTACGCTGTTGACATTTTCCCTTGCTGGATAAAAGCTGATTGGCGTTTTTGAATCCCTTTTTTAATCTTAGTAGTGATCCATGGTCGATCGGTTGGGTACTTTTTAACCTCTTTTTGTGGAAGGAATCTATCAATAGCCTGGTTAAGATCTGAGTTAAAAAGATCAAATTTATCTTTACACATATTGGCTTCGAGGACAGAGGACCAATCTTTTTGAGTTATCCATCGACCTAGCGCACACCACGCACTATCCCTCATATCGCGTATTTTAGATTTACTTATTAGTTTATAGTTTCACCTCTAAGTATAGGCTTTGCCAGAATTGAATAATGGTCAGATGATGGAATCTTAGGTAGCTGGGTTAAAGAGAACAGTTTAGGTCTGTTCGTAAACAGCCAGTCTAAAATACCAGAATCTCTTGTTTTAAAGGTAACCAACTGTTTAAGGCTATTTACTTGGGTTATATATTTTTGATTAAAACCAGTCGATGTTGGATTAAAATCACCTGTTAGAATAATTAATGCATTTGGCTGTTTAAGCAACGCAGCATCAAGATTTTTTTGAACATGATCACGTAAAATAATGTTCTCAGGTTTCCCATTACTCGTCGAATGATAGACCACGCCTACTACGATTGATGTAACTTCTCTTGGTAAACTATGTGGTCTCATTGATATCCATATTGATTCGAGCTCCGTTTGATCACTGAATTCCAAAAGTTTGCATGGTATATTCTGGTCTACGTATACACACACACCACCACCAGACGTTTCAATTCGGTCCCTTCGGAATAAATTATAACCGGGAATAGAAATGGATGAGTCAGGAATTTCTGGCGATAACCAAGTTTCGGTTATACAAATATATAGCACCAACAGAATTGAGCAGAGCTATTTGTTCAATCTCATCTACTTTCTTTGGCAGCGACCTCACATTCGCAGATAGAATGGTGGGAATATCATACCTTTTGGGGATTTTTATCTTTTTCAAATTTTTCAGAGCATGATAGTTGACTGCTCTCCCTGGATTCTGATACGGGCGTTTCTTACGTCTAGTAATTCTTGTGGGGATTTCATATGTGGGATTTTCTATTACATGGGGCTCTAATTGATAAACTGAACTACGTCTTATTGTGGGACAGTTATTCGACGTACCAGATCTAGATGTTTGATCCAATCTGGGTCCTTTCTTTGTATATGATACCGGAACCATGGGACTTTGATGTTTTGGCCTGTTTTGGTAGAGGTTTGGTAATAGTAATTCTCTCGGTCTCGTTCTTGGGATAGTCGGGCACGAGGACGTTTTCGGGGGCGCTTTCGAAAATAATTCCTTCGTATTTGTCCGTTTTGTTGTTCCGATCTCTGTAAGTTTACTTTGAGAGGTGGAGAGGTCGGGAAGATGTTATCAAGAAGTGGTAAATTGTGGTCGATAATAACTGTCGATTTCTTTGCATTCGAATCAACTTTTTTATGTTGGTCACCGTGGGAGGTTTTTACAGGCGAAGCATGCTCAGGGTCATAATTAGATAGTTCTACGTGGCTAGACAATAGAGAATTGCTCGTTGTAGGAGAATTGCTGGGGGAGATCTCATTTGGTTTTGGATTGGGAATTTTAATACTAATTAATTCCCTCAGGGAGACATTCTTCGCCTCGGTGGCTTCAGGATTACATTCAGGAGAAGCATTGATAACGTTTATTTCATTAACCTCACGAGTTCGCCCTTTAATTATTTGTGCATCTGGATCATGAATAAGGTCATAATTAATTTGTCCTTCTAGGCTAGGCAAGCACTGAGTATCTCCCATTGCAGGGACACTGGTGGGGAGAAACTCGTTTGGTTTAGAATTGGATATTATGGTATTAATTAATTGTCTCAGAGAGTCATTAGTCGCCTCGGTGGTTTTAAGTTTACATTCAAGTGAAGCAATGATATCGTTCGTTTCACTAACCTCACAGGTTCGTCCTTGAATTATAAGGGACAAATCGGCTTCAAGGCGCTCACATTTTTCTCTCTCACTGGAAAGCTCGGTTTTCAGCCGGTTCACCTGGTCAGCTCGGGGTTTACTAGCATTGGTCTTAATATCGTTTTGCATAATTGTAATTTCAAGCTTAACCCTTCTAGGTCGGCAGCTAGCAGCGAACACTGACAATCACAGTAGGATCTTTGCGTTGGTTTGTTGTGTAGAGGGTTATTTGTCATTTCCACACATCCGCTAACCAGAGCATCGTTCTTGTCTAAGCGGTTTGAACTCTCGAATCCCATTTCAGGGTTACAATTGGATTTCTAAAAACAGAAATAGATTTGGTGGTGGTATCGGTTTTTTCGTTAGAGATTCGATAAATTTTCGACTCCGGAATGACCTGAATGATCCTGAAATTGAAATCCTTACAATACAAATTACTAAACAAAACGTCAAACCTTTCTTAATTACAACGTGGTATCGACCACCAAATGATCCAATTGACACTCTTTATAGATTTGAGAACTGTTTACAATTAATCGATAATGACTCTAAAGAAAGTATTATTGTAGGAGATGTAAATTATGACCTATTATCCGGAAATTTATCTCCCCAAGCTTCGGAACTCAAATTCATTACAGAACTGTATCAATATGAACAATTGATAAGTGGCGCTACAAGAGTTACTAAAGATACTCGGACATTGATCGATCACTTCTATACAACAAATTCTAATAATATTATTTCGAAAGGAGTGTCAACTGTTTGTATAAGTGATCATTATCTTATTTACGGCATTAGAAAATTTAAATTTTCCAAAGAAAATGCAAAAATAATTGAATACCGCGACTACAAACATTTCAATGAACAAATATTCTTGCAAGACTTGAAAAATTCCTTTAATGCTTTTGACCTGGATCAATACGATCCAAATATATCTTGGCAGATTTGGAAGAATAAATTCTTCAAAATCTGGAACAATCATGCCCCACTAAAAAGACGGAAGGTGGCCAATAAGCGGCTACCTTGGCTAACAATAGATCTAATTGAAAAAACGCCATATCAATTTCTTAAACAGAAAAGCTAAAGCAGATAATACAATTAATAGCTGGTCCGTCTTCAAAAGGCTAAAAACCAATACAATAGGGAAATTAAAGATACAAAATGTTCGTATTATCAAGGCAAACTACATAGCAATTCAGGAAATTTAAAACAAACATGGAAAACACTCAACGAATTGATGAATAGAACGTCAAATAAAAATAAAATCCCAGAAATGAAAGATAGGAATGGTGAAATAATTGATGAAACTCTGATTCCAGATGCCTTTAATACATATTTTGTTGAACTGGGAGAAAAACTTGCGAACGAAATTCCTCGATCGAGTATTTCACCGGATAGTTTTCTTAGTGATATAAACCATCCAGTTAATGGGCTCCCTAGCTTTCAAGAAATTCTAGAAAGTGATGTTTTAAAACTACTCCACGGTTTAGGGCCCAACAAAGCATCTGGAATTGATGGTATCTCAGCTCGTATCTTAAAAATTTCAGCATCAGTTATTGCACCATTTCTAACATCCATATTTAACCACTCCATTATAACAGGCATATTTCCCAATGATTGGAAAATCGCTAGGATTACTCCGATATTTAAGTCTGAAGCTAAAGATGAAATGACCAATTACAGACCGATATCCGTTATTTCAGTAGTTGCCAAAATTGCGGAAAAGCTGATTCATAACCAAATCTATAATTATTTACATGACTTTAACCTACTTACAAATTGCCAACACGGATTTAGACCACAACACTCAACTGTTACAGCACTGCTGGATATTACTAACGAGTGGTATAAAAACATTGACATTGGAAAACTAAATGGGATTGTGTTTCTGGACCTAAAAAAAGCATTTGATACTGTCGACCATAACATACTTTTAAACAAAATAGCAAGTTATGGAATAAAAGGAACAGCGCATCGCTGGCTGGAGTCGTATCTATCAAATAGGACCCAGTATTGTTGTGTGAATGGTAATACATCAAGCCCATCAATTATGAAAACAGGCATACCGCAAGGCTCTGGTTTAGGCCCATTGCTATTTTTAATTTACATCAATGACTTACCAAAGTGTCTAAACGGGGCAAAAGCAGACATGTTTGCAGACGATACCCAAATTGCAACAACAAGTGATGATATTAAAGTAATTGAAGAAACATTGAATGGCGATATAAACAATGTTGCAAATTGGCTATCCGCAAATAAATTAACTTTAAACAACAGTAAAACCGAATATATGATAATTGGTATACCAAGAAAAGGCTTAGCCAAGTAACTTTTGATCCGGTTATCAATGTTGGTAATTTAGAAATTAAACGAGTTAAAACGACAAAATCGTTGGGCCTAATGATAGATGAGTCTCTAAGCTGGTCAGCGCAGGTCGAACACATTTCAAAAAAGGTCACTTCAGGCCTCGGTATACTCAGACGACTTCGAGATACAATTGAATACAATACCCTAATAACAATATACCAATCCATAATCCAACCTTACTTCGATTATTGTGCTCAAGTGTGGGGTTGTCTAGGGAAAACATTAGCAGATAAACTACAAAAGTTACAGAGCAGGGCGTTTCGAATAATCACACGTCAGAATTACACGACACGATCAGCTGACATATTAAGTAAGCTAGGAGTTCCCAACCTCGAAAAACGAAGGATCCAACAACTTTCAATTTTCATGTATAAGGTAAAAAACAAAATGGTTCCTGATTATTTGTGTGATATGTTTACAAATATTAGTGACGTACACGGCCATAACACAAGACAATCGAGAGCCAATTTGACATTACCTAAACCAAAGACAAACAATATGAAAAATGCATTCTCATATAGAGGGGCGGAAGTCTGGAACTACCTTTCTTCATCACAAAAGTCCTCGGAAACTATTGCTAATTTTAAATCTAACATAAAACGTGCATGTTAATATTAAGTATCATATTCATTTTCCCTTTGTTGTTATCTATAGTTATAATAACCTTCTTGTAAATATCGTAATTCATATTTTTACTAGTGTAAGCACGGCCGGTTGGAAGATCACCTTTTTCTTTTCTTTGTACATAATTATTTTATAAGGTGAAATTGTACCGTGTTGAAATATAGTTCATAATAATAATAATAATAATAATAATAATAATAATAATTTCAACCACTGAATCTGATTCTACAATATTGCTAAATGTACAATAAGACATAGACATATTGTTTGGATTTTTGCTTTCGTCTAATAAGTAGGTAGATTTCGAACGGCGGTTATTTTGACTTTCTATAGCATGGGCGGCTTCAATCAACATATCTGAAAAGGCAGGACCTGCTTCACCGTGTAGTATAAGGGAGTTTAGTTTACCAGGGTACCAAGTAATAGAGATAACCGGGCCATGACATGAAAACTTTTTAGAGCTATTGCCAGGTGATGTCCAATCGCCGCATAATTTGATACCAAATTTAATAAAATTATTTAGGGAATCAAGACTTCCAAGCCATTTTAATCGTTTACCACGTAGGATAGGTTGAAACATTCTTTATGTTTAAGAATATTCAATAACACAATTATTGTCGAAACTTATGGAGCTCACTAGCGAACAACCTTCCGCCATTATGGTCTGAGGAATGCACAAAGAGCTGAAAAAGGCATAAAATGTTACTTCATATTTGTGAAGTGATAAGCAAAAAATTGCACAAATTTGTGCTTGTCAAAATCACTGCACAAGTCTCATTAATCACTGCACAAATTGGTTATCACCACACGTTAAAATAATCCCTGAATTTATTGTCAATAGCTACAATGGACTGCAATAAAGTTGAGATATTACCATAGAGCAATGTGTTATACATTTCAAAAAGCAAGACAAGCCAACCATTTGAAATAGTAAAGATTTAAACAAATTCTAAAGAGTAGATGTATCCTGAACCCTCAAGATAAGTTAAACAAGTGGAACTATATTTTCTAAGTTTTTAATATTTTGACTTTATTTCAAAGTCATAATCACACTGTAACTAGTGCATGATGACTTTAAAATATTGTTCCAATTGCTTAACTCATCTTCAGTTTTCAGAATACAGCAGCATTATGTTCTATATGTAAATAAGAAATTATGTTGTGCTTTTTAAATGTGTTCTTTCATGCAATTACTTTGTGTTCTTGTTCTTTCAGTTCAAACCCTCTTGCGTTGCCCAGGTTTTCTAGCAACAGATGCTGATGTTGGAATTTCTAGCCTGCCTTCGGTTAGCTTGATTATCAGACGGTTCGTTGTCGTCTCTCGCTCCTCCTCTCCATCTGATGGACTTCACGGCATATCGTGTTCCTGCGATATTTCGACCAATCACAGCGAGTGTTTCAATTTCTGAGAAGTGAGTTGTGACAGGAATGTTAAACAAAATAATGTGAATGGTGTCAATGTGTGCAGTCGAAGCAATTTGAAGGAAATATTTTCAATTTGTGCTCTGTTGGAATTATTGAAGTTTAATTTGAAATATGTAAAGGAGTTGGTTCGCGTGTGTATGTTGTTGTCAGCCATGACTTCTTATTCACGTGAAAATTTTGGAATAGATCGCCGTACTGTGCCTCTCGGCGTAGTAATCAAAGAAATTACAAGAAAGGGACAATTCCACCTGTGGACGTAATACTGGGCAAATAGTGATGGTGAAAGATCGACCTTTACAAATGATTGTTGTTGCCCGGTTGTTCATACTTGTATCAAATACGACAATATATTTAATAGGTCCAAGAAAATAATTCATTGTTTACTGAGGCACAGTACTTATGTTGTTGTGCATTTTTCAGTGTATATTCACCAAATTATACTGGCCAGATTGACAAAATTCGTCAGAATGTTCCACTACAGGAGGTGCGCTGCCAATAGTTGGATTGCAATAAATACCACAACAGCACACATAGGGCACTAAGGGTAGCTTGGGCGACAAGTACAAAATATATTTTTCATACTGTATGCACCAAGTTACCAACCAAAAAAGTGCGTCACAAATTTGTCTACTGTGTCTCAGGAGATTGATCACAGGCCATCTATATAAAACATCATGCTGTGGCATTTAGTTTCCTTATGAATTAAATAAACAATTTATTTACAACATCTATCTTAAGCTTGAATCTGTGCAGAGGAAGCAGGGGTGGTGCTAGTGGCAATACATGCTCTGTTGGGGATCCCAGGCTCCATTGGGGAAATGTTCCAGGGATTATCATATTCAGTTACTGTGTTTGAGCTATAAACCATATAATATGCATTAAGTCTTGGTTCAAAAAATTTATGGACTCCCTTTCCAGAATCTGAAATTTAAATTATTCGCATCTCACTGTTTATACAAGTAACAATTACCACATAAGACACAACAGTCAATAACTAGACACTAAATAAGTTGATATCGTGACACATTAAAATGCATATAAACCTTTAAGCAAACTACTATACATTGTCTTGTCTTGTCTTGTTGACCAGAGACATTTAATGTTATACCAATGTTTGAAAATTTGTAGTATTCAGTCAGGGTACAAGTCATTCATGATTTAGTATCCAAAACCATATTTTAGTATCTTGTGGGGATATCGGGATACAGCCGATTTCAGACCTTGCTTTAAAAGGATGGCCAAATATATTTAGACCCTGTTAATTGTTTCCTGTGCAAGGAATTGATGGCAACACGGCTGACAAGAAGATCAGGAACTTTATGGTATAAATCTAGTTTACTAAGACATATTAAAAAGAAATTTGAATTAATAAAATAATTTGTCGATGAGAAATTTTACAATAACATTGGTCATGCTGATTTATTGCATACAGCTTTTTGCAAAATTCCTCACAGGACACAGAATGTTTCAGGCAGGTAAAATCTTTCACAGAAATTTAAGACATACTTTTACAAGAAATAAACAGTATAAAAATTCAAATAGTTTATCTTCGCTACAAGCATAAGACTAAATTTGAAGGAACTGAGCATTTAATATACAGTACAGGTTTATATGATATGCTATGGAAAAGATAGAAAATATTTTTTTTTTATAAAACGGTAAAAAACAAACGGTAAATTTTTTATTTTTTTTTTTGTCAAGAAGCCAAAGGCATGTGAAAAGAAAGAAATATTCGATTCGGATTTATTATTTGTTGTTTTTACAAACAAAAACAAAAAGATTAAAAATTTAAAATTTACAATTTATTTTTAAAATTTTTTATTATAATAATTCGTGAATAAAACTTTGAAAAAAAAGTAAAAAACAATTTTTTTCAATTTTGTGGGATTCCGACCAAAAATAAAATAAATCGTAAATTTCCGCCGCCAATCCAATCCAATTGCAGGGGAAGCTTAGGATTCCGCCCGCTCTCGATAATAAAAAAATAAATACTATTATTTACAAGCACTATAAATTCTATATGTCCTATATGGCGACAGTGCATCACGGTCACTTACGCGTGAAGTTTCTGTCAAAACATTCGTTTTCAGCCTGATTCAGTGTTTCTCATTATTTATACGCGCAATATTACTCCCACAAGACGTCATGTTTCATTTCTTGTTTTACTGCGGAAGGCAAAATATTGTAGCCAGTACAACACGCAAAGTTCGTCGACTTTAATCGTCAAAAAAACCCGTTTTAATGGCGATCTTTCACCATCACTATTTGCCCAGCATTACTTTCACGTGTGGAACTGTCTCCTTTCTTGTAATTTCTTTGATTACTAGGCCGAGAGGCACAGTAAGGCGATTTTATCCAAACTTTTTACGTGAATATGCTCACTCGTGAGTCATGGCTGACAACAACATACACACGCGAACAGTTTTTTCGACGAGAAACGCCCGAAATCAAACCAAATCTGTGACTTTTAACAATATACAACTCCTTTACATATTTCGAATTAAACTTCAATAATTCCATTGGCTGGCCAACACAGCACAAATTGAAAATATTTCCTTCAATTGCTTCGACTGCACCCATTGACAACATTCACATTATTTTGTTTGACATTCCTGACATACCTCACGTCTCAAAGTCCATCACACGTCGATTAGCGCGGCTATAGCCGTTTCGCTGCAATCTCGTTCCCCGAGCCTGCGATCCTTTGCGAGCCAGGATCACAAGCTCTGGGATAATCCGAGTCAGAGGTACAAAAAACTGTACCTCGGCCAAACTGCGCATGCGTTCGCAAAACTCAAAACAAATTCTACAAAATGTACTATTGTTTCGCATATAAACCATGAAAATATATCTATAAATATAACTAATGTGTATGACTTTCTTTATATTCTTACAGTCGTGGCAATGGAAGTGTTCCTAAAATATTCTATGGATTCATTTGCTCAAACGAACCAATTCATTTGCTGAGTTATTTGAAAATTTGATAACTTCCTGTATAATTCAAGAATTTCCTGTTTAATGACCAATGACCTTTAGTTTTGGTGCAATTGACCAATCATAAAGAAGCAGGAAGTGACAAAATATGATAAAATACAAGAAGTTGCAGGGAATTGGTCTAACGTCTTCAAATGAATTGGTTCGTGTGAGCAAATGAATTGGTAGAATATTTTAGGAACACTTCCATTGCCACGACTGTAATACAAGTATGCAGGCTAGAATACAAGATAAGTATTTGGGCTATAATAAGGATTGAATAAAGTTTTCACGTTCTATTTCAAGTGTGACATTCATTTAATATTACAATCTTAATACTGTACCTTTCTTTGTAAAATTACAGAAGATTATTCACCTTATCACTGCTAAAATTATTCTGAAACATAAAAACAACATTCACACTAATTGCACACTCCTAAACGACAGCCAATAATTTATTGTTGATTATTGCGACATTCCATTCCGTATCAATGACCAATCATATTCACTTCCGGTTATGGATTATCCCAGAGCTTTCGATTCTTTCCAAAGGATCACATGCTCGGGGGACGAGATTGTCAACTTTGTTCTTTAGTGAAAATTGATACCCAGGGCCGGATTAACCATATGGCAGAAACGGAATATGCCACGGGCCCCGCACCTTCAAGGGGCCCCGCGCTTTAGGCTGGAAAGAAAAATAGAAAGAAAAATACGAAAAAACGATAATGTATTTGCCATGATTCGAAGCACGACGTAGGAACTCGTAGCCGCACGCCATTACTAGAGACTTTAAGATTGCACGACAACGGCAACGTCAACGCTAACCGGAAGTGATCGATTTCACCAAAAATGCTAACTGAGCAGTTTTGCGAGGTCGCAGCGTGACGTCGAAGACGTGGGAACTCGTGGTTTGGCGTTGTGGCTGCGACTTGAGAACGTTGGATATGTTTTGAAGAGTTTTCTGCTTGAATTTCACTGGTGAGTAGATTGAGAGAGTTAGATAAGCATTAATAAAGGTATTTATCATTTTATTGATGAAACACTGTTGTTCCTCTCTTAAATTACGTGCTTTTTATAGCGCCTGCATTTGGGATATGCTTATAGCCTTATAGGTCACCATTTCAGTTTGAAGTGGGTATTCTTCGGTCTGCTTGTCGCTTGATAATCGTTTGGAACATTTATTTATGTTTCACTGTTATAGCCATTCAACTTAACTTATTACGAAAATTTGTTTGCATATTCATATTCTGAAAAGGTATGGTGAATTAAGTAAATAATTCATGAGACATGAGTCACATGACTCTTGTTTGTTGTGCATGTCTGCACGAACTGCGGTGCTAAGCTTTGTTTAGTTTTTCATCTTATCCAGTGAGACGTTTTATTGTTTAAACGTCTTTAAAGAGTAAAACATTTCTATTAGTTGAATTTTCATTTCGATTATAAACTCCTTGAGGTCTGAGGACTTCCCCCTTGGCAAGTTAAATGCTCTGGCGTTAGCCAGAGTAAAATACTAAAGTCTGCATAAGTCACTGATGATGCTAACTGTATTATTAGGCTGTAATGTACAATTACTTAATCTGTGACCTAGGTTTGAACTGACAACTGATAAGTAGGGATATCAGTGCAAAAATATGTAACAGCAGTGCAAAATTCTGTAACAACAGTGCAAAAATCTGTAACAACAGTGCAAAAATCTGTAACAAACTCATCTGATTGGTCGGAAAAGCAAAAACGCCTAAAATCAACCAATCAGCGTAAGCAGTTTCTGTTCGAAAATGACGGCCACAGATTGCTCCAAAACAAAACAAATATGGCGGCCGAGCTACATAAGTGAAAGTTGAGTTCTGGCCAAAAATATGGCTGCTATTTTTATTCGAAATTAACAAGATTTTAACTCAAACAACTTTAACTTAAACTTGCTTGGCTAAGGTGAAACTTTCAAGTCGTTGCTGATTCATAAAAATAAAATACGAAGCGGTGAAAATGTTATCGGTGGACGGCTCGACGAAACTTGTAAGTTGAAAGTATAATTGTCTCGAACATTTTTATGTTTATTATTAATAAGTAATAGCATGGTTTCTCGTGAAATTTGGATATAACATGCACTCGTGAGTTTTTCAAAGACCTCAAGGTCTTTGAGGTCTTTGAAAAACTCACTTGTGCATGTTATATCCAAATTGCACTCGAAACCATACTATTACCTATACCTAATCACTAGTGGAATGAATTATTAATAATGTTTGGAGTATAAGATGCATGTGTGTTTACAAGGACCTGTACTAATGAGGCTAACAATGACCTAATGTCCTAATCGGACCCCAAGGGTTAGCTATAGTATTCATATTCTAAAAAAGTGTGATGAATTGAGTAAGTAATTGATGATTCAACAGTGGCGTAGACAAGGGGGGGCTCTGCCCCCACAATGACCTCAAGGGGTGCCCTTGTGAAAAACTAAAATCCGGGCAGAAAAGTGTGGGGGAGGGGGTACGATGTATAATCTTTGATGTATAATCTTTGGAATTCTGCAAAATCTCACCTCAAAAGTCCTTGAAATCGCATTTGAGGGACTCTAGAATTCAAATTTGCATTTCAGGGACTCTAGAATTCCGGGGGGGAGCATGCCCCCGGACCCTTCTGGCCTGTCTTACGCCTTCGGCGTTCGCTTCGCCCCCCCCCCAAAAGGGTCCTGGCTATACCACTGTGATTAAAGAGTCACGGCTTTGTTTTTTATGCATGTCTCAATTGTCTATATATACAAAGCTTTAAAAACTTGATCATAAACCATGAGTATTGTACAAAATAAATTTATGGTGCACAATTTTGTAAAGCTTGTACAAAATACATTTATGGTGCACAATGAATGTCCCATAATTCTACTATTAATAACTTATTATTCAACCTTAACTTTAACCCTTACTCTTATTATTCAACCATAACTCTAACCCTTACCATAGTAAGGGTTAGAGTTATGGTTGAATAATAATTTATTAATAGTAGAATTATGGGACATTCATTGTGCATCTAGTTATCCATATATATATGTAGAACCTATAGAACATACAGGATTATCTATCTTACTTTTTGTAGGAAAATGGAGTGGACAACTGAGCATAACATTATTTTCTGCCGGGAGGTATTAACCGTCAATCCCTTCAAGCACAGAAAGGGGTCAATTGAAGGAGGTGCCTTGTGGAAGCAAATTGCGACCAATTTGAACTCTTTAGCAAATCCAAAATTTGCAGTGACCCAAAGATCAGTAAGAGACCATCTGGTCGTGCTGCAAAAAAAATATCAGAAGAAAATGAGGCAAGAAGAACGAGAGACTGGTACTTCCCCAGAAAAGACAGAGCTGGATGAAATTGTGGAAGAAATCAATGATGTTGAGGAAACAGCAGATGCTGAACAACAACAAGCAAGTCGTGTCCAACAAGACAAAGCAGAGCAAGACAAAATGAAAGCTGATGACATACGAAGAACAGCCATGGAAACACTGAAGGAAAAAAAGAAGAGAAATGCTGAAGAGGACAAAGAAAACAAGAATATGAAAAGGAAAAGGAGAAGTGGCAATGAAACTATTGAGTATTTAAAGGAGAAATTCATAAATGAACGATCAGTAAAAGAGGAAGAAATGGAATTGAAGAGGAAAATGCATGAGTTGGAAGGAAAAAAGTTGGAATCTACTTTGCAGCAGCAGCAGGAATCTAGCAACCAACAAAGTTTAATAATGCAAAGAATGTTAGAGCAGCAACAACAGCAACAGCAGCAGCACCAGCAGCAATTTCAGCAACAAATGCAACAGATGTCAAACTTCCAGATGATGCTCATGCAAAGCCAACAGCAACAGCAACAAACAATGTTTGACTTTTTTGAAAACATGAAGAACAAAAATTAAGAACACTTGCTGAAACGTGTTACATAAACCCTTATTATACTTCAAAAGTGACATGCATTTTACATTTGCCAGTGTTAAAGTTGAGCCCTAGCTTTGGGCTGTTGATATTTAAATTTCCATAATTGATAAACGATGACCATTCTACTATTTAAAGTTTTGTTAAGTTAAATGTTTTGTTATGGTTTAGGTACAAGCTGTAATTTTTAAGAATAAAACTGCAAACAAAGGGAACTTGAGTTGTTAAAATAACATCTCAAATACCATCTTGTATTATTAAAAGTATTACAAAATACATACCAATGTAAATATTAAATAAGAACCCTATTTATATACATATCGTGGTTATAGTGTCATAATGATACAAATCATGCAAAGTAATCATGCAGAGTTGGTGGGTCTAAATCAAAATACTTTGAGGTATTGTTTTTATAGAGGCAAGTCAAGGCATTCCTTAAAAGGGCACAAACTATATACATTTTCCCCACCTGACTAAGTCCAATTTTAAGATTTTTTTTAAAATCAACAAATTTAAAATAATTTACTATATCTCCAAATAGCCATTCTACAGACACTCGAACGAGGCTCATTGATTTGTTGTAATCCAGCATATCCTGATTCATGACAGCTTGACGAAATGGAGCTTGGAGGTGAATCCTCAATGGGTATGCTGGGTCCCATAAATGCACATCGGATCTTGATTTCTTGAAAATGCAAACTGGGCAAGGTTCTCATACAAACCGGATTCACCAAGCATCCTTGCATCGTGTATTTTCCCTTCTGTCAAAAAGGTAAAATAATTTAATGCTATGTCACCTCAGAAAATGAGCCCAGTGGTTTTATGGGGTTACCTCGCCAGTCGCCACATTATACTGCTCTATTATCTGTACAATTATCAAGTATTTTGTGGCAAATAAATTGTTATGATATCCACATAAGGTGGACCATTATATTATTATTGATGGGGGGGGGGGGGTTCAAATCCAAATTAGTTCAAAAATATAAGTCAATTAACTGATGTAGACAGAAATGAAAACACAACTACTGGGAAATCATACAAGAGTAATAGTGGGGAGAAACACCCAGCAACTACAATTTTCACAACCCAAAATCAATCTAATGGTCCACCCCTGACAATCAAATAAACATTTTAGAAAGCTACCTACCAACTGGTCCATACAAGTTAGCAATAAGTCCATTGGGCAATGCTACAGATTGAAATTTTAATGCATGTACTCGCTTATGGCCGTTGTATACAATCCTTTGATTTTTTCCCGGTTTGGAAATTTGTCTGACAGTTCCATCAACGAAACCAAAGCAGTTGGTCAGAGCTGCTCCCTTGGCAGAAATTACCTCTGCATACGTTTCGAGTGCTTCTGGGTTCAGGATCTGATGATTCCACTGCGTTATATGATGGCCATGAGTGTTATAAATTAAATCGACCATTTTATTGGTGATCATTGACATTTCAGGTACTGGTCTTCCAAATGAAGAAATCATGTCATAATAGCGACATGGATAGGAAAATCTCTGTAAAAGAAAGCACAAGGCTTCTTCTCGTTGACACACAGTCCCTTGGTAGCACTTTACAATATTCGGAATCTCAAGGGCGTCTGCAAGAAAGGGTATATCTCGCTTTGCCACTCTAAATTCACTTTTACACTCAGCTTCACTAATTGACTGCAGGTCAAACATTGGGTAGCTTGTGTAAGGATATTCAGGATTCGAAGAAGTATTCAGGTCGTAAAGTAATAAAAAGTCCTCTTCGTCTAACAAACCTTCATCCAAACCAACCAGCAACAAATCACGGGCAGATTTAAAGGATGCCATTGCAAGTATATGATAGAAATAAACAAAACGTTGTTATATTATTTGTATTTGGCGCCGTCGTTGGCGTTGTGGGTAAAATCTTAATTACGAACGATCCCGACGCGCGACGGCGTCCTCTCCCCAGGCCTTTCTTGGTTTTGCCGTTGCCGTTGCAGTTGTCGTCATGTCATCTTAAAGTCTCTAGTACCATGGCACTACGCCACTGGATAATTCACTAGCCAGCGGAGCTTTGGCCGTATTTGGGGGCAGCGCTTACGGGGTGAAGCTGCAGATACGGCCAGCGAACGTACTAAACTATTTTGTATTTTTGAGTTGTCTCAGCAACGCAAAATTCCCATTGGTGACCCCATTAGGGGCCCCGTCCGAAAAAAATTGCCACGGGCCCCGCGCTGCCTTAATCCGGCCTTGTTGATGCCCAGCATAATGAACGTAATAGAGCCATTATAATTATAATGGCCCTTTTACGTTCATTATGCTAGACATTTATTTTCATTTTAAGATTACGATTCCCGCCTGGTTCATCCCTCGCATCTATTTAGTGAATTCACCCTTGTCTTACTATCTTTACGATACCTATCACGTGACCATGCATGCATGCTTTAATAGATATTACGATTATATATAAATACAGTATAGTAAAGTAAGAGAGTGACTTTGAATAAACATTCCATCTTGACGATCAAAATTTAATACTATGTAAGAGAAAAGAGTCAAATGTATAGCAGAAATATTCAGAAACTATTCTTGATGTACCATGGATATAAACTTCGTCAGAGCTTCTCTTTCTCTAAAGCCTGTTCACACGATCCGATTAATTTTGTTGGATCTGATTCTCCTTCTGACGTATGTGATTTCACATAGTACAGCAACAATAACACTTTACACCAAGTATGAGCCAATGGCTTTACTCTTGTCAACAAATCCAGTAAATTACATCCGTCAAGAGGAGAAATGGATCCGATCAGTCGATCGATTAAGAAGTTAAATTATTTTCATTCATTTTTTTCCAAAGAAATATCTTCAAAATATAGTGCGAAGCCAATAAAATAAAATATATTTTAAACTATTTACGTGTCCGCTGAAGGAGCGTGCATGTCCAATTGACAAAACAGAACAGAATAGAGTAAATTATGTTTCCATACTATTGCTATATTTAATCCAGTACTTCCATAGTATGAAGATGGCAATTACTATGGAATTAGTATAATTTCCGTACTAATTGCCATTTTCATACTATTTCCCACTGGGATCTTGAATCGATCAAGAATTAATGATTCGGATAGAACATAAAAAGATAGTTAATAAGTTCCAGATTAGTTTTTGGTTTAGACTTTTAGTTTCGGAGATATAGGGCTTGGAAAAAAGTATGCCACCCGGGGGACTGGATCCCAGGAATGTGTGTATTTAATTTTAGAATTATACAGTCAATTACATTTGGACTAAAATCATCTTAAAAGCTGGGCTATTTCTTGAGGAAAAAACACATTTTTGAACTCAAACACATTTTTGAGTGTGTAAAGTAACCGTTCTGTTAGTTTGCATCATGGAATGTAGGAAAAAGACGAAGAAATAGATTTAAATGCGATTTCAAAGTCGATCGTGGAGACGACCATGACAGCACCTTATGTTTAATTCTGGGACATTGATGCCTATTCTGACGAACCAATTTATTCTAAAATTCGTTAGTATAGTATGAAAGGAAGAAAGAAGAAATAAATGAACGAATGCAAGGGTTAGAACTTTGTTGGAATGGAACTGCTAAACCTTTTACTACATTTTTCTTCATGGACATGGGAATCTGTTGCATTTCATTTCTACTTTAGACTTTATATTCATTATAGATACCATTGACTATTTCACCTTTTTAAACTGAGATGGTATCTGGGTTCTCGCTTTTAGTAGCAAGCGAGCTTGTCTCTCTACAAATTTTACATCCCAGTTTGCCCAACCTTTGGTCATTTTCAAGACTTATAACTGGTGAACTGCAACTGTGCCAACCCCCAACCCCTTCCCTCACCATGTACTGTACACCCATAATCCATATACCCAAGTTTTCCTGGCAGGTATTTGATTTTTAATTTCAAAATACAACAAAGTTTGGGGTTTTTGGCTCCAAAATCTTTGACAGTCTACACAGTTGAAACCAGGGGAGGCATGGCTGAGACACGCTAACCATCTTATGGCCAACGGGCCTCCTATTTGGACAATAAATGGGCTCTAAGAAAAACCTGCAAACGCTCCAATCTAATGAAATGGAGTCGCCCATGTATAATTCTCACAGCACTTTTCATAGAAAGATTGGTTGACAGATTGTCATCTTTGTCCATGCAACTGAAAGATGATCAATTTATTGGATATAATAAACTGGATATAAATTATGAAAACATGTGACAACACTGAACATGAATTGCCACATAAATACGCTTAGAATAATTTTTCTAAATTTCATCTCTTGAGAATGTTCTATTAGGGAAACATATCTAATTAAATAACCCATAATCCCAGTATGTGATTAAGATCTGTAAAACTATCAAGCTGGTCAGGCAAGTAATAATAAGGAATATGGAGCTTGGGTATTTACTTAAAGGCCGCTTTCTATTGCAGTTGCTTTTGCCCGTGCAGGAAGAGCGAACATGTTTCAACTTTCGCAGTAGGTGTCTAGTGTGAGAGTGTTCTGTTTGCTTTACTCCTAGTGTACACACATTCAACTTTCTTGGTGTGTCCATACAACTGATTTATGCGACTCAAATAGGTTGTTTCGCCTGTGGGGGCAAAACGAAAATATTGGAAAACAGCCTTATTATAGCAAAACACAGCTCCTTTATTAGTAACAAAACATCCACATCTCCTCTCCAATGGAGGATAATGGAAGTTTACCTCCTCCCCTATCAGATGTCCTTACACCTCCTTACAAATCTCTTCCCATCCAAATGGGTAAAGTTCCTCCATAGTGGGAGACCGGATGTTTTCTGGGTGACCCATTACCCAAAAATCAGCTAGAGTTTAGCCGAACCAAACAAGTGCAGTTAAGCCGATCCAAACAAGGGGTCTGCTAAAGTGTACTTGCCAATACTTGCCCCCAAGAGACTATAGACTCGTACTACAATATATATTGATCAATATGTTAATTAAGATTTAATTGAAAATGTTTATAATTCATCTTTCACTGATTGTTCCAGTTTACTTCACTGATAATCTAGATGAAATTACAAACAAATAATTTAATGGGCTATACAATTTTGAAGTGCATCTCTCTATTCGGGCCATTTTCCCTAGGCCTCTCTAAGGTTCTTCAACATAGGTGGGTTTCATTAGTGGTACAGTGCAGCACTTGCTGATCAACTCAAGAAAGAATACATGTGGCAAATACATGTATTAATCAAACATATAGCATCAGTGTCTCGCTGCTATTTATGTCAAAATATTTGACATTGACAAGCGATTTTCTTGGTATTGTTCTTTTAATGTTTTGTTATATTATTTATCTATTTGTCAAAGTTTGAACAAATTTTACGAAAACATATTTAATAAGTCGGTTGAATATACATGTCCACCTTCGATTCTTCACCATTTATCATCATATATTATCAATTTTTCGAAGTATGGCGCTCATACTTGTTCTGTTGGCTATCGACTGTCGAGGTGAATAATACAAGTAGTACACTGTACATGAAGGTGACCAATTTTGGCGGAACATTTTTAAATGCTTTGGAATGCATTTTTAAATGCTATTCAAGTGTTGCAATTATATGATTGGAAACAGCTACCGAATTCTAATGGGCCCAGTAATAATGCATTCCCAAGCCGGTATTTATTTATATTTTATAAAGGTAAGATGACTTCAGTTCAGTTTTATTTTCACATGCTACAAGACTCGATCAGTGGTGTGTTCTATATTTTCTGAGCAAAATTTTATTCTGTTTTCCATATGCAGCACAATTGCTATTTTCATTCTCTGTTTTGATGCATGCTTTGGAGTGATATCTGTTTCTGTTATTCAAATACTGACAGTAGTCACCACTCACCAAGTTAAATATGTTACAACAACAACTCTTGATAATTATATTTTTAAGGAATCAATGTGTAATGGAAGGTGACATGCTGATCATCACAACCTCAATGCCCACACTGTGCTAACGACCTATATATGTGATGTACTCTTATCATAGATTTGCCATTACCAGCTCATTCGTAACAGTCCAACCCCTCTAATATGGACAATATAGGAACACAGCAAAGTGTTTGCATTAGGTGTCCTTTTCATAGAAGGTTTTTTGAAATTTAATATATTTTACTTCTGGATATTGAAAACTGTCCATATTATAGAGAGGTGTCCATATTGGAGATGTGCCCATAAGGATAGGCTAAGCTGTGTTCTTTCCTCCTGACTGCACATTTTGGGTACTTGAATACTAGTAACCACATTATATGTTCCAAGAGCCATCAACAATTGAAAATAGTATGTAACTATATTATATATCTATTTAGAACAATTACAAGACTTACAATATACAGAATAATACTCATTTTAACATGACAATGAAAGTAACAAGGATATGTGATGTAAATACCAAACTATATTATCATTAGAAATATACAATATGAATCTTAAACTATAATTTTTACCATGAATTATAAATATTTTATTGAAGAAACAAATAAATGAAACTCGAAACATCCATAATGAAAGAGAGGCATGCAAAGTTGGGGGCACTTAGCTGGTTAGCTGACTGAATACAGAGATCAAAATATCCCAACATTATAAGAAAAGCAAAATTATGCTGTGATTTATCTGTCTTGCACCTTAGCTCTGAAACAAGAAGGGTGTATTGGTGAACAAATGCATATACCGCAGCATTAGCAAGCTAGGACGCTTGGTCAGCTATTGACTTTTAATACTAGTTAGCTAACCAGTATTAGCCATAAATAATTGGGTTGACCAGAGTATCTGCTCAGGTTCCTGGTAATCCATTAGTCTCAATGTTCCCTACCTTGTTATTTCCCTTGGTCTGAATCCAGATAATTTTTCTTGTCAAGGGGAAATTGTTGGACAATAATGATTAGTGGTTAGTGAAGTTTTGTTTGGTTTACTGGTAGAATATATCTAGGTTGGAGGCCCACATGGTAGTGATGGTAGAACCTACCATGGCAAAAAAAGCTAGATATTCACACTAAACATGAGCTTGCTTTCATTCGTTAGTTGCACATTACATGTTAATAGATACTCAGTTCAAATATAAACTATGTTGTAAAAGACTAAATTGTGCTTTAACACAACAATAACTAAAGAAAACATGCTATTAAAAACGTATAATTTGTTACATCTTGACCTTCAGACCTTCAATCAAACAACAGATTGTAAATATAACATACAAGAGTGTATACTATTTATATTATTTACAATCTGTTGATTGTACATGTAAACAAGATCTTGATTTTATACTTGATTATTATACGAGATATTATCTCTGCTATTATGCATCAGTCAATTCTAGCATTGCCCACGCATGCCCCCCCTCCCAGGCATTTGCAAACTTTCTTTGCCCAAGGGCCAGGCAGTAGTACTTGTAAAATATCCCCGGGGCCGGGCATTTGTTCACCAGAAATTATTGTGGTTTCTGCAGCAGCTGCGACGAACATGTGCGCTGCCATAACTATGGATGAAAGTATTTGTGTCATATACACAAACAAAATTCATCATTGAATTAAGAATGTAAATCTTTATCTCATGATATTCTGACGAAATCTATGTGTTGGCGTGCCCTGGGGCTGGGCATTTGTAATAATTTCTTTGCCCAGGGGTGGGGCATTGTTGCCCTTTTTCTGCCCAGCCCCAGGGAATTGTACACTTAGAGAAAAAATAAGTGCAAATGCCTGGGACCGGGAAGATGGGCAATGCTAGAATTGACTGATGCATGAGGCGATAACTTTTCTAAGTTGGTCTTTCAAAATGGTCTTTAATTGTGAATGTTTGCTTTCATTGCAAAATGTTGTCGATATTTTTATTGACTTTTCGATTATTAAATTACGATAACTAAACAGCAAATTAGAATCAACATAACCTAAACAATCAAATTCGATGCACATGTTACAGAATTATCGATACATACCTGTGAAAATACGCGACTTCCCATGAGAAACTCCGGTCGACGAAAAATTCCACTGCAGAGCATTTCAAGATGGCAACCAATCACCGTGTTCTAGAAAATTGACCAATGAGATGGCCGATGTTTGCCAAGTTTTCCAGGGTCTTGTCCGTTCACCGCGGTCACCATCAAGACCCTGGGGACGAGGTTGATGCCATTCAACATGGGCACCAAAAAACAAATGCTTAATTAGGGAAAGAAGTGTTTTATTTGACATGTTTATATTCTGTTCGACTTGAAATTTGTTATGAATACTTGTTATAATGACATACAAAACATGTTTAACAGCCAGCTTGATAGGTTGCACGTTAAAGATTTTATAATTTAGTCACGTGATGGTGCAACACCTCAATAGGTCTTGTATTTGCCAGCAAACCCGAAGGCAAATGTCTCAGAGTAGTCTCGGTGTCTTCTTTTCTATCGGTTATAAAAGCCGCAATTGGTGATTTATCTTCCAAAAAATGTGTCTGATAGATAGATATATCATTGTTGGTGCTTGCTGTGCAAGATCACCCACAAACGAAACACCGTTCGGACAAAATATGCAAAAAAAATGATATCGATATTTTCGCCATATATTTCCTTGTTGTTTATCAAAGTTGGGTTCCCGGGATCCAGGCCCCTTGGTGATATTTTGGTGGCGCAACGTTTTTCAGAAAATGGCAACATTTGCATGTTTGAGCTCTTGTATCTCCGAAACTAAAAGTCTAAACCAAAAACTAATCTAGAACTTATTAGCTAACTTTTTATGCTCTATCCGAATCAACAAAATATGTAGCGCAACATATAATTATATTATATAACAAGCGCAACATATGATTATATTACCTATTCGGCTGGTGCAAATGACGTTACAACCCCTAATACATTTAGCTTCCGCCACTTTGGGTGGAAAATTCCAAAAGCTAATTAATTGAGATTACCTAATTTTTTGTGCGAAAATTCTTCGTTTTTTTTGTCAACGTGAAATCGACCTACGTTCATGAAGTGAACCGCTGACATACAATGGATCGCGGGCTCACGTCAAAATGGCCGCCAGGTAAGGAGCGGAAATGATGCAATAGGATTTTTTGTCTTGCTTGTTTATTACTATTGATATAGTGTTCTTTAATTTGAATTTTGAAAAGTTAGCGTACTAAAATGTTTGTAGTATATTACCTGCGTATTAGTTGAACCCTATAGCCTGTCTACAGACGTTTTAAAATCCTTGAAAGTTTGTGACTTGGAGGCCTTGGAGACATAGAAATTTCGCAACGGTTATCATAGGGCCGTATAGTTTTCACACACCAGCACGCATTATAAGGCCAGTGTGAACGCCTGAGCAGGCGTCTTGTTTTAATGAAATCTAGCATTGCCGACATTAATCGTACGCCAAATTTCCTTAACAACTCTAGCTAGTTATAAAGACATTTTACAACAACAAACTATACGCCAAAATATTCCTTGTTGTTCAAGGATTCTAGCGATATGTAGCTTGTGTTATAACTCTCAGTGTTTCGCAAGATATAAGCGAAAACGGCACTTAAAATAGGGAATATTTTAGCATGCCGCATATTAACCGAGTTCACTAGTTCCAAGCTGTTCTCTATACTCGGTCAAATGAGAGCATCCCTCGTGCATGGGTACAGTGTTCCGTGTTTCAAGAGATGAGACTAGTAACCAGAAGTGAACTGGCGGTGTTTGGTAGATTTGAACTGGATACCTAAGCGAAAATCTATTTTAAAATAGACTCGAACCGCTCTCATAAAGATGCTTGCACTAGGCCTAGGGACTAATCGCAGCATTAGAACAAATTTGAGTTAAAATGTGAGTAAAATCAATAAATAAGGGACATTCTGCCTTTTTCACCATTTTGTGAGGTTAATGAAAAACATGTTTGGGAGCAAATCGTAATTTTTGTGTTAAATTTAATTCTAATAAATACGTGATTATAATTGCTTCTACAGGCATTTACTTTGAAAATGTGATATGTTTGAGAATGTAAATGTTTTGCAGTATTTTTAATATCACTAACTATTTCTGTATGATTTAATCGGCGATATTTTAATTAATTGGAAAAAAATTAATTCCCAAACAAATATTTAGCAATGCGCGGTAATTAGTTTCGTATAATTGAATTTGTGATCAATTTTCAGATTCAGCTTTCTCAGGCAATAATTGAATAGAAATGTTGTTGTGTTTTTTATATTAAATTTGATTAGCTAATATATATATAAGGAAATTGCTTATTCTAAAAATATGATATTTCGCATTCTGATCTAAAAATGGATATTTAAGGTCTCATCCCTGAAACATCTGACAGAAGTTTGCTGGTTATATAAATGAATTAATGCAATCCACGAACAAATTAAACTCGCGAGCCAACGTTTGAATACACCAGTCCAGTATCTTTATCACGCGCAAGTAATCTAAATTCGCTAAACATGAATTTCGCACATTCAATGCTTTAACTCAAAATTGCTTCTCTTCGTTGATATTTACACGCAAAGGTGCATTCTTGTATAACTAACTATTTGTTTAATTTATAAAATGATTTTACTCCTAGTCTTATATGTATAGTTTAAATAAATAATGCAAAAGATCTGGTCAAGTTTCATAAACAGTCTGTATATAACGCTTGTCTTCTCTCACTATTGCAAACTATTTAGAATATAATCACTAAATACAGTTATGGAGGTTAAAATTGATTTGATGAAATTTGTTCTAACGCATACACTTAGTTAAAATTTTGGTTCTTTCGTTTGAAATATTCCTTCCTGCCTGAAAATGCAATTCACGTTTCTGCCCAACAAAGGCTTCATTGTTTTCTTCAATTTCAATATATGCATACGCCCTTTTTGGAATGCTGCATTTATCGGAAACAGGGTAGGGTTTTCTCGCCTCTGCAATTTCATTTTTATATGTATTTGGATAGCGCTGAGATTGCCGCTATAGATGCATGATTTTTCTGCATGTTATTAAGCTGAGAGAGTCGCTGCTAGCAATTGATCGGTTTTCAATTGAATTACTCCAACGCTACTTATTTTACGTTATTTCATGCAGTTTCGCGTAAAACGTAACTGTACCTGTTAGGTCGAGAAAAATCTAACTAAACACCTAACAAATGTTCAGTGCGGTCATTTTAGTTAACATGTTCTTTTCTATTTTAACCGTTGGAAATTATTGTTATTTACTGGTGTCTCTTACAAATTATCGATCAAACAGATATATTCGCCCGAGTTCTCTATTACAAGCACCTATTAAACCATAAATTACTACATCTTACTCCAGAAATCCTACGTTTTTCTGGATAAACAGATACACTCATAAAATAATTCATTGACAGAAGAATGAGAGAAGTGATCTATATTTGCTGCCCAAATTACAGCAAGAGGTTGCTCACCTAACCCCCCTCCCCCCCCCCCTCCCCCTTTTCCAAACTCGGACTACTCAGTGTTGTAACTTGCATAGTTGCGAGCAATATTTTTTGCACTTATTTTGGCAGTATACTTTCATCGGTGGGCAAGGGGTAACATGACAACGTCTGTGTCAGTGTTTTTAGGCATTCAGTTTGTCCCGGTGTATAAATTATTCCATGATACATACAGCATATTAATGCTGTCTTCTAATTCAGGCATTGATTTTACTGTAGAAATACATTATTGCATCAATCTATTACGCTCCTGAATCCTGACACTATTCATATTCATATTATAATGATATGGATTATTTTACTATGAACATCATATTATTATTCCATATTTGTAAAAATGATTGATTGGTATATATTGTGTCTGTCATCCAGTGTCAATATCATTTCATCTATACTGTATAATATTGCCTGTTCAACTACATCTCCGCAACATGCCAGCTTTGGAACTGATTTCCAATTTTATACGATTTTCAGATTTTTATTTCTAAATATTTCTGTTTATAAACATAATTCTTCACAGGCACTCCTTTTTATCCTAAGACTTGGAAGTGACAGGTGAAACCGGGAAGATTTCAATATTTATTTAGCTAAACTGTTATTAATAGTTATAGTTACTGACTCTGTTATAATAGTTATTGTTACTGATTATTTTTATTGGACACTTTCATTGAAAAGCACACTAGGAAACTTAGGAAACTTCTTACGCTTAGGAAACTGCATGAGTTTGTTTGAAAACGTCACTGTAAGTGTAGTGAGTGCTATGTATAAGCCCACAAAGATTGATTTGGAAGAAGATCCAGATCGGATACCGTATTCCATTCGTAGTGCACTTTCTCTAGCTAGAAAACGATAGTTTTGCATTAGCAGCCTGATATTATATAATTTTCAAATTTTTACAACAAATATTAGCTGAACAGCGAAAGTCGCATCTAATTCCTTGGCCATGTCCTCCTTATATGCGAACGTAGAGCTAATGGAGGGCTGTTCTTCTTTCTACCAACACATGGTGGAATCAGACATGGAACCGGGTGGGATGGGTTTAAGTATCCTGATGATGACTAAATATTAGTCGAAACGTCGATATTTAAATGAAATTATTCGGAGTTTCCATTATTTTGGCAAAGGAAGGCTCAGCAAACTTAAGTTTAATTACTATATATTGCCTGTATTCACCGTCACCCTTAAAGGCCATGTTACATTATGCAATTTGGCTGCAACTTGCAACATAATTCCTTCCACAGGGAAATATTAAGTGCATAGGTGAAAAGTATATTTGCAGAGAAATTATGAGCATGAATTTCGATTTACTTTGCTGATATTTTTCTTGCCAAACATGCCCAGGAGGCAAACAACGAATGAATGAGAATGATAATATCGGAGAAGTGAAATACGGGCTATGCATGCATGCATAACATGGCTCTGTGTAGAAAGTTGCAGCCAAAATTAGGGAACTTTAGATTTGACGACGGCTACGAGAATGAATACGACTACGCGAGTACAACTTTGAGTTTGTATTAGCAGATATTTAAGGGAAAATTCTCGTAATCGTAGTCGTTCTCGTAGCCGAGAACTAAAGTTCCCTAATGCTCCATGTGACAAAGCCCTCCCTTCAGTAATTAAGCACATTTCTGGAGATTAATCTTATTGCTTGAATCATAAAATGACCCCCTTTCCTTATGAAATTCAATGCTAAACACAGCGTTAGAACGACAAAATGAGGAGTATTGATATTTGTGTGATGAAGACGTTTCAGTCACAACAGTTTAGATTAGTAGTAATTAAAGATAGCAACGCGTTAATTACAAAAACTTGATCTCCTGAAGTTGATCGATAGAAGGAATTGTTCCTATTTTGTCATATTGACAGTATCGCACTGCCAAAATTACAATGCGGAACATGATTTAATAATAACCTGAAAATATATCAATTTTCAATGTCGCATATTTCAACGATGACAAATGGTACATATACATATATGAGCTTTCGACTCGGTTCTTCGAGCCTTGTTCAGAATTATTTACATGAATTTAAATTTTCGCGCTGTTCTCTGCGTTGTTGTATTCGGACGAGATCGTCTGATTGGTGCTTCGGTTAATTGTAGGGATGTCAATATGTCGGTTATATAATCGTATTTCCGTCTATACTATATACCATGCTTCTTTAAATTCGCGTGCGTATTTTGTGGTTGCTTGATCTAATAGTTTTGTCTGTGACCAGTTAGTTTATTGATTTTGGTTGTTATATATTACATATATATATATGTAATTTTGCGTCAGTCATAAAAGGTGCCCAAAAACGGAAGCAAAATCTATGTATTTGTCATGACGAAGATTCCCCACAAAAATTATGTTTGTCGTTAGCAGAGTGTATATATAGTGCATATGTTTATATAAGTTAGCAACAGTTATTGACAACGATTATAGGACGAGGACAGAAATTAAAGAGTACGGCATCAAATTCTGCATAAATCCATTTACAAAAATAGGTTGATTGTCCGTTAACTGCGTCTTTAAAATTAGTACCAATGTATGGCAGCATGCAAAAAGTGTTTTAACACTAACATTTGAGCCGTTATTTTACGCCAAAACTTTGTGTACAGGACCAGATCTATATTATAAACTATACAGAAACATGCAGAGGTTGTCTTGAAAATATTTATTGCATTGGAAAGGCTTGACTACTAAAGCATGAACCGCGCGCGTTATAAGCAAATGGAATGATTTGGAACTCTTCTACGGTATATATTGATGGTCTGACTTTTTTAAGTACAGTACTTCATATATACGAGAACGTTTTGATGCAGGAACGTAGAGCTCTCATCTGGCGTTTAATAAGACAATTGTACAATACTGTTTAAAGGCTTTTTCGTAATATTGATGAAAAATCTACTGTTTAACTTTGTATGCAGCTGATTGAGAGTCTGCTGAAGGGGTAAAACGGGAGCAGGGATATTTTTCACTGCAAAAATGAGATTTAAAAACTGGGAATAGGATATGCACCAGCGATACAGAGAATTCCGAAATCAATAGGCTGGGTAACTCATGGGATCCAGACAAAAGAAATGAACTCTCCCCCGTACATATAACCCTAAATTAAATAACATATAGTTTGGCTGCAAAACAGTTGCTCTCAAAAGACAGGAGGCTGCAGGAGAATTAAAGTTTCGATATTAATAAAATTGCATGCATGCAATATTATTCATAGCGTTTTGTTCTATGAAGTATATTTTATTAAAGTTTGTAAGAATGATTAATTGTTATATATTGCGTCTGTCAAGTATGCACAATGCAAACAGTAGTGAAAGCAATTTCCTCAGTAAATGCTGATAAAATTTCAGCAACCTTCATCTATATCGATATTTCAATTCTATTTTTCAATTAATAACTATCATTTTTTAATTTCAATAAAAATACAATATCAACAAAGTCTTTTGTTGATTAAACAAAAACAGAAGTTTAATCTCAAAATTTAATAGCGAATAAAAATACACATTTCATTTCCTGCTAACTTATTACGATTAGAGACACCTGCCTCCAGTAATATAAAAGATATAATTATCAATGTTTCAGTCATTCAACAAAAGCAGAGGTTCCTGCGAAGATTACCTGGATATCTGTTTCCTAAAGTTTTTGGTAGAGGTAAGATTTTTAATAAACTCTTGCATTTATTAAGAATAGAACTATATATAATGACTATGAAAAAGAAGAGCCGAGTATATATAATTATTGACATTGACATTGTTTAATACAAATATGGTTCAAAAATCAAGATATCAAATCTATCATTTGAAATATTTTTCAAAATCATCAGTACTGCAGTACAGTCGAACTTCTCTAATGTTAATATCGTTACCCATCTAATACGGACAACATACACTATATCTTGTCTCTGGAGAGTAAATATATATTTGACTTTTATTTCGCTACGGCTCAAGTGATCATGTAATGGTACATTTTGTATGCGATATAATATCCTGTCCGTTTCTTACTAAGATGAACACTGAATGGATTTGGTAATGCGCTAAAAGAAGCAGTGTGTGCCTGCTTTAAATTACTGAATACTTCAAACTTTTAGTGAATCTTAAAGGAAACGCTATAACGGTGACCTTTAGAACGGGCAACTCTTCGGAAAATAACATATTAGTAAATGGAACATACAATATAAGTTTGATCGTGTTCGCTGTGAATGCGGCCAGGGTTATGCGCAAGTCATGATGCCTAGTCATGGCTTTAACTGTGAAACACTTTAGGAAACTGTACAAAGCTTTGTGAACTGGGCAATCTGGGCACGTCTGATCCAATTCGATCTACAACGCCCGCAGTGCGATTTTCAGTCATATTTTAAATTTTCATGTATTTTTCATGCATGAGTACAACCTATATATATAACAAATTTTAGTAAATGTATATTTTGACCTGGCGCCACACTTTTCTTAACTTGAAGAAATGGAATATCCTTCATTTTAAATAAAGGAGTGAAATTTGATCTACCAATCTTCAAAGTTTTAAATATCTATAATAATCATTTAATTATTTCTTGTCAGAATCGTCCAATATATTCTACATTATAGACGAAATTAATTTCTGTTTTTCACAAAACAGACAGCTATTACAAATAAATCAAATTTCGCCTGATACGAAATCTGTTCTGTTTAATTATACCTTGAATGAATATATTCTATGTATTATTGGAATTATTTAAGTTTTATTAAAAATTAGCGTGCTTGTCTATACAAATTAATGAGCGGAATGTATGTTAATTCCACGCAATTAGTATAGGAAATAGCACGGTTCGAGAAGTATTAATGAAAAATTGCACGCGTGTTTGGCGAAATATTCGTAATACCGCGAGTGCATGCAATTGCGAAGCACAAGCGGTATTACGAATATTTCGCCAAACACAAGTGCAATTTTTCATTAATACTTCGAGAACAAGTGCTATTTCGTATTAATATTATTATTAACAATTTTTACTCAATTTTTACTCAATTTTACTCAATTGACGTTGCTCAATTTTTACTAGGGGTATTTGGGAGAAAATACCACATGTGGTATTTTCTCCCAAATACCCATAGTAAAAAGAATTAAGAGAAAATTTTGATGTTCTTAGCCAATCAGAAACGAGGAAAATTGTTAATAATGATATTAATGATGAAATTGCTGAATTTTGGCTGACGGTGCACAATTGTTTATTAATTCTACTGCAGGGAGAGCTTGTTTAAAATTGCGTTTTTTTGTCAAATTCGTTGAGCTTTATGAAATAAGTAGAACATTCTGTGCATGGTAAATATTTAGAAATACAGGTTTTATACTGTCCAAGATGAGAGTTAAAGGTATAGCATTGAGAATCACTGTATCAATTGCACTGTCCCTAGTTATTCCGATTAACCGATGTGTATTTTCCGCTGGGTTTAAAAAGGTTTCAAAAGAGTCGAAAAACAAAAATTTGTTTACCAGCTCCATTCCGCGCGCAATCTTTCTCCATGGAAATAATTTGATGGTCATTCACAATGCCATTAGCGCACTAGATTATTATTTAGAAATAACTTTATATTATATTGATCAATCAAGCGAAATTGAACAATAACAAGGAAGGAAGGTATATTAATAGTATTTACGGCATTGAAAAACGTAAATGTAGCTATAACCAATGGCACTACATATGAGACTTGCAAACACGTTTAATAGACAAAACGGATTAATATTCAAAATAATTCAAAAGAACGTGTAATATTTTACAAATTCTTTCCTGTTTCAGATACTGAGGAAACATCCTGGTGACTATTCAAGATGAAATATTGTGTCTTATTGTGCTTGATTTTCTTGGCTGCAATTGCGATTCCAGGTAAGTAATAAAAGGGATTCATTTCATCATTTGATTTAGCATATACTTTAGTGTATTTCTTTATTCGTTTTCCTAGAAAAAAATAATGATATGATATTACTAGTAGTGAGGAATTTAAAGCAAGCAAATTTGATGGAAAGTGTCTCGGAATCTGCAGAATGTAATCGCAGGGACGTTTTGAACCGAAATGACGCTAGATATACAAATTAGGGGAAACATCAAAGCATCACACCAGAAATTCGCTCGCGCTAGACTATTATACGGCTATAGAATATTATAATTTTGTATTTTACAATAATTACCACTAAAATACCTTGAGAATAATTCCAAACTCTATACATGGTAACCCGCATTTGAATGCTTATCAGTAAACACTTTGAATTTTGAATTGACATAAAACCGTTTCGAGCTGACCGCGTAATTTTAAAGACGGGTGTAAGTATCGTTACGAAAAAATTTCTTGAAGTTATACTGTAAATTTGAAGGAGTGAATTCAACTCCAGACAATGACAGAACAACTCTTTTGGAATAAAAACACTTCGTATAATTTACATTGTACAGTTTGAATGGAATATCTCACACTGTCATTCAAATGCATCCGATCAATAAAAATATAATTGGTGATTAAGTTCTATATTATAATTATAGTATATTTCTTTGAGTCCAGTAAAATTGTGAGTGCTTTAATTGCTCTTCTGACATCCGTTGACTTTTCTACCGTACGGTCTAAGCCAATAAGGACGTGGTAGTGTTAGGAAGACTATATGATTTGCCTGTAATAAAACAATAAGTATTGCTCTACTGTAAAACCTTCCCCTCGTTTTTATTCCCACTTTAATATTCACTGACGCTAAGACAATTCCATACATCAGCCACCCTTCGTATATATAGGTTGATGGGCCTACAATTGAACACGAAAAATACTATTTTATGAATGGTATAGTTTTGTTCACTACATTGTTGACATAACCCCTCCCCCGTACATAAACCCTTTTGTGCATAAGTCCATCAAAACGTCAAAAAAACAAATATTATTAGATAGATAGATAGATAGATAGATAGATGATTTATTTCTTAAAACTGGCAGCCGTTTAGCTGAAATACGTTTAAGATTGCGAAATAGTATGATTTAAAATTAGATAATTACATTTTTAATGAGTTATACGTTATAAAACTATTCCTAAAACGTTTGGCATTAAAATTTATATTAAATAAGTGTTGTGTCCTAAGTTCCATAGTTAAATGTTCTAAACGGGGAGGCAGGAGGCTATGGAGCCTGTGAGCTGGATCTGCAACTATTTTCTGGAACAACTTCGTTGTTAGATCATTCCTCCTTTCGCTAAGACATTGCAAGTTAGTGCACTGCAGAGCGTTTTCATAGTCATGATGGGGCAGAATTATTTTTTGTGCTCGCCTTTGGACTGATTCTAAGTCGTTTGACAAATACGATGCAAGGCCATTGTGGAAGACCGGGCAGGCGTACTCCAAAACAGGTCTTATACACGATTGGTAAAATTGAAGCAATTCCTTAAGTGCTTTAATTGCTCTTCTGCAGACATCCGTTGACTTTTCCACTGTACGGTCTAAGCCAATAAGGACGTAGTAGTGTTAGGAAGACTATATGATTTGCCTGTAATAAAAAATAATCCCTAGGAGGTTTACGGAGGTTTATAGTCCTAGGTGGGTTACGGTTTTACTAATTCTTTTTGCAGTGGAGTCAAACTGCGGATGTCGTGTCACGTACAAAGCTGTGGGATGTAGAAAAGACAAGCGTAATGACCGAGCTTTGCCAAAGATGTTGGTGAATGAGAGAGATAGATACAGTTCATATTACAATGGTATAGATGTTGACTGGAAGAATTGGGATGAATATTTACCTGCATTCACATGTCGCTGTGCTGAGGCTGCCATGAAGAAAGGATATAAGTATTTTGGACTACAGTTCTGGGGTAAGTTCTAGGAAATAATGCTGATTGTCTAACAGCCAACGGTGATATCGTCATATCAACTCAATGGCTGACCAAATATGGAGTTATGATATCGTATCGCACGGTTTGATGTCATACGTATGAAATATAGAACAACAACAAATATTTTCTCTGAAATATTTTCCGTCCTCGTGTGATATAAAAAATTATCAAAACCTCTGTTTGTCTTCACGCTTAAACTTCCGCCTTAATAATTATTTATATCTTCTCAACGTCATTTAATAATAATGTTAAATGGAGTATCTATTATTGTACAAAAATGAATCCGTCAGCCAGACAATACTGAGGGACCAATGTGTCTACTTTTCAAATCGAATAAATAACCTCAGTGTATGTCTTAGTCCAACCCTCCCAAAATTTATCATGTAAATTGAAGTCGAAGTCAAACACTTCATCAAATATCGTGTATGGCTGCAGGTTGCATAGCATGGCGAATTTTTATGTCATCAGTTTAATCACTCACTGAAGAAATTTTACAAAAACAGCGACGCAGAAAGCTGACACTAGTGCATATTGACTTTTACACTTGATTAACTTACTGCTTCAATGATGCAAATTCAAGTGCGCACGTGTCGCAAATTTTGATATCGCCTATAAACCAATAAAAGAACTCGGGCAAAAAATATCCAGAGGAGAAATATACAGAACCCTCGCCTATACGTTAAAGAGCTAACTGCCTCCAATTTACCGTTCAAACACAATATATGTAATATATACAAACCGCACAAGAGGTCTTTATCAGATTTAAAACATCGAGGCGCAGCCGAGTGTTTTAGATCTGATAAAGGCCGAACTGTAAGGTTTGTATATGACTTCTAAAATGACTCGTTCTGTACGCTCACTGGCGTTGGAATTTTGATGATTGATGTTATCTACGCTGTAAAAATTGAAGGAGAAAATTTGAGCAAGTCTATATCAAATATATAGATCCGCTACGGGTCATGAGTTTCCTTTGTATTTTGCTTATGAATAATTAATGAATTTTAGAAGTAAATATATATATCAACTGTCTATGGCTTCTTATACAATAATAGAATATGTAACTAATTAAGAAACATTTGGAGCAATTATAAGCACTCTATAACAACGACCTGTCATTACGCCACACCACCGTCAAACAATGAATATTTGAACTACATGTACCCTACATTGCATTGCGTACACCTAATGTTTAAATGGTTTAAAATCGTGTGACGTAAACACTTCTATAAGGTCAATTGAGATTACACATATTCTTACGTGACTGTGTTATATTCAGGTGAATGCTGGAGCGGCCCATCACCAGCGGCAGATAGTGAATATGATAAACATGGCAAAGGAAACGCATGCTATGGACCTGGGTATGAGAAATGTACCAGTGATTCTAACAACTGTGTTGGAGACAATAACCACAACTTCATCTTTGAAATACGTAAGTCCTTTTAAATCTCTCTGATGCAACTCTATATATAAAACGAACGCATATCACTATATTTGATATTGCCACATTTCAGCTTAACTGGGTCCCCGTGAGTGTACTGGACGAAGAAAGTAAAGACAGTATTGATATTAGCCTCCTCTTCTCACCATCTCATCAGCTCTTCTATGTAGGCCTCCAGACGTGTGGCAATGTATAGTTATAATACCCAACGGCAGTGCTTAATACCCTGCTACAACATCTTTAAATACATTATAATCCTATAGATATTTTTCCTGAATTAAGCTGTATAGGAATATATTAATGTTATTTTTAAAGATTTGTTGGGAGCTAAGGCGCTGCATGTGATCTCTGGTACTAGGGACACCCTACACCCCAAAATACCCTCGGGCATTCAAATTGTTATACCTGCTGAAACGTCATGAGTGTTTATATGGAAAGTTTCAAACTTGCCTCGGCTGGTAGGGTTACCCTGGAGGTAGGGACACTCTGTTTGCAAAAGAAGGTGACCCGAACTAGTGTAAGGGACAATTTTTGTCCATGTAAACGGTTTGTCTCGGCCTCCAGGGACAACTTTTTAGACATACGCATGCGCATTTTGTTGAAATATACAAGTCAAAACTGTAAACTCCATAACAGACACCAGAAAGTAACAACCAGAAGTGATAGTGATCTAATAAATTCATCCATGCTTTGAGTAATGCTTTGGAAGACTATACGAGTTTTTCAGAGTTCAATTAGCTGAGATAAGATAAAGTTATGAGAAACCATGGCAGTTTCGCATGCGGAAATCTTTGCCGACGTTGGACCAGTTATGGTCTCAACGCCAGAAAAATCTGTAAAGGAAATGTCGAAAAAATAAAGATAACTAAAACAGAAGCTTTTCGAACAAAAAGGGGAGTGTTTTCCTGGAGTTAGCTATGTCTTTGCAATTTTCTCATATAAACGTGCGGTAAGTTGTCTTGAGGGTAGGCTGTCCTGGTACCCGAGACCATGTAAATAGCGCCTTAAGATGGTGTAATATTATTTTCTGACATGATAGGTAACTAATTAACTAAAAATCAAATCACGGCAACGTATCAATATCACATGTTTACTCAATAGCATGTTATAAAAAAGAAAACATGTAAGAAAGTAAGATACGGAGATTATAATTCATTTCATAATTGAGTAAGGCAACTTCCATTGAGATTGGTCAGTCATAAGCCGTGTTTATCAGCTTTGCTTATTGGCTGACTAATGTAATCACCCAAACAACGTGAACAAGACTATGCCAAAATTAGGCTTCGAGTTTTAGTTTAACTATAATTAGAACTGTTTTCTACCTTTCAGAGTATTTCGATTGC
Organism: Trachythela sp. YZ-2020; assembly: GCA_016169945.1. Taxonomy (NCBI): domain Eukaryota; kingdom Metazoa; phylum Cnidaria; class Anthozoa; order Malacalcyonacea; family Clavulariidae; genus Trachythela; species Trachythela sp. YZ-2020. The sequence continues at coordinate 4,658,864 of JADLSH010000311.1, read as the reverse complement.
CCAGTGAAATTTGAGCGTCTGGGTTGCTATAAAGATAAAAAGCGTCCATTGAATGCGTACATTATGACAGATCGAGATAAAAGACATAGTGTATCTAGTGGTAAGACAATTGATTGGTACCACTTTGATACCTACCTACCCGACTTCGCATGTCGCTGTGCAATGAAGACTGTTGAAAATGGATGGAATACTTTTGGTGTCCAGTATTATGGTAAGATATTCATATTAAAACCTACATGCTGGCAAAGAAACATTAGAGTCAATGACTTTTCTCCACCAGCAGGTCTCAGTCAAAGAGTCTCGTTGATCTTTGGTCACATATGAGAAAAGTGTCTCCATGTTTACCGATATCCTAAACACCGCATGTCGTCTCCTGGTATTCCAATTTTCTTATGTTGAGTAACACTAGGCACGGGTAAACTCCAGAGAGAAAATATTAATCAGAACTGATAGGTGTGTTCCGTCATTAGACATGGATTATATAGTTGCAGTAGCTTCGTGTAAATTGTGAGGTGGCTATTGCTTTTCCCGCATTCTGATTGGTCGAAACTGATCGTCCAAAAAGTGATAGCCACTGGCTAGTGGCTACCCTGTAGCTATCACTTATTTTCAATATGGCTTCTTCGCGAGCTGCTGAATTTAAAAAAAAATCGGGTTCTTGAGCGTGAATCAAATCGGTTTCTGTGTTTATTTTTCTCTTTGAAATTTCCACTACTCAGGCTCGGGGATTACCAGCCTATACTTCGCCTGCAACTCAGCGACTATAGGCTTGTAATCACCGAGCCTTCGGAGACTAATTGCTAAACGACCTTCTCAGTTTTTTTTAAAAGGGCTTGGTTAATTCATTAGATTATAAAAAAGTGAGTTAGTTAAATGTATATAAATTTTCGTTCGAGTATTCCATCTACAAACACATTCTACTATTAGTCCTATCGAACGAGATGCCGAGAAAAAATCTTGATATTTACCCACACATAATATTGGCATCATTCCCATCATAATACCGAACTCGCGGTTAATGCTCAGCGACTGGACTCTGTAGCTCAGTTGGTTAGAGCGCTGTACAGGAATCGCAGATTCAATTCCTGCCAGAGGGCCTGAGTGGCATTTTTCGAAACTATTCCTGGCTAAGTCTAAAATGATGTATATAAATTTTCGTTCGAGTATTCCATATACAAACACCTTCTACTATTAGTCCTATTAGTTAGTTAGTTATAGTTACTCTCATAGTTTGTTACTTATAGTATATTAATAGGTTAGTTGTTTGTTAGCAAGATAGTTGGTTAAGTAGTAAGTTAGTTGGCATGTAAATATTTTAGCTACAGCAGAACCCCGCCTTACGACCATCTCGTTCATATATATACGGTAGTAGTAATATAGGTAGTTTTCGACCCTTTTGGGGGAGGGGCCGCAAGGGAGGCGGCATGATTATTAGCATATGAGGTGGGCCGCATCGTATTTAACGAAAACATTAATTAATTATACAACCTGGTTCTACTCCTTTGATATCTCATTAATATGCAATGACGTCACAAACCAAGATCAGGCAAGGCGAATTTGGCTGAGTTCAGCATATTTTGTGGTTATATAATAACAAGTAGATGTATGGCTTTGTTATCGTAAAATTTTCGATTCCTTATTACTAACAAATTCGTATCTAGTGAAGTGTTTCTTTCTGAGACAACCAATATAGCGACGCTTAACTTAACATAGAAAAGCACAGCAATGTTCAATATAAACGTGTAGTTTCTGTTTGAAGCTCAAAGGAAGGGAAAAGGGGTTTATACGAATACGAAAATGTATACATTTTTGGAGTAAAATATGAAACATAACAATTAGTACTGGTTGGATGCATGTATATATTAATTTTGATAAGACATAGATCTACTAGCTTTTTGTACCAATATAGCGACGCTTAACCTAATATGTTCACAAACAAAGACAATAGTTCTTACAAAGTTTATATAACAGAGTGTAAAAAGCAGTGATTTTTAAGCGAGATTTCAACATCGAATAAAGTTTTACAAACATAGTTTTCATACAAACATTGTATCTAAACACAATTCTATGCGTAGGTTGCAAGTCATTACTAAGTCATTAAGTGTAATTAAGATTATCTATAGAATATTTATGCATCTATATGGATAGGACGGGGTAATATTGTACAAATCATATAGTTGTTGGATAAAAGGGGAGAATAACGGATACAGAACAACACACACGATATTTTAGGCCTGCTCTGGGAACTCAACTCGCCTTAAATCGCCTTAACTCGCCTTAACTCGCATTATTTCGCGGCGAGTTACCTCAACTCGCCTTAAATCGCCTTAAATCGCATCGCTTAAAAGTCCCAATTTTTCCTTAATAAGTCGCATTACCTCGCGGCGAGTTAAGGCGAGTTACCATCCCAGAGCAGGCCTTATTTTTAAAGCACATTTATTGTTTAAATCTATTTTTAGCAAAGTAAACAAGGTCTGCTCTGGATCTGCTTCTAAGAGCATATTATTCTTAAACTCTATCACTCGCTTGGGAGTATTTATTGTCCGAGTCACCTCGTAGCTGGATTTTTTTCACCATTTAACGATAACTTTACATTTCTTTAACTCATATATACCGAGCAAGCATATCAATTATTCAATCTTAGGATTCTATTATTCACTATTAGGATTCAAATGATTCACTCTTAGAACTCAATGATTCAATCTTAGGATTCAATGATTCACTCTTAGGATTCAATGATTCAATCTTAGGATTCAATGATTCACTCTTAGGATTCAATGATTCAATCTTAGGATTCAATGATTCAATCTTAGGATTCAATGATTCACTCTTAGGATTCAATGATTCAATCTTAGGATTCAATGATTCACTCTTAGGATTCAATGATTCAATCTTAGGATTCAATGATTCAATCTTAGGATTCAATGATTCAATCTTAGGATTCAATGATTCACTCTTAGGATTCAATGATTCAATCTTAGGATTCAATGATTCACTCTTAGGATTCAATGATTCAATCTTAGGATTCAATTATTCAATCTTAGGATTCAATGATTCAATCTTAGGATTCAATGATTCAATCTTAGGATTCAATGATTCACTCTTAGGATTCAATGATTTACTCTTAGGTTCCAACTATTCACTCTTAGGATTAAATTATTAACTTTTAGGATTTAATTATTCAATCTTAGGATTCAAATCATTCACTCTTAGCTTATAAATCAGAAATTTTACGACAACAAAGCCATATTTCTATTTGTTATTATATAACCACAAAATGGCTGAACTCGGCAAAATTCGGCTTGCCTGAACTTGTTCTGTGACCTCATTGCATATTAATGAGATTTCAAAGGAGTAGAACCAGGTTGTATAATTAATTAATGTTTATGTTAATTACGATGCGCCCCCCTCATATGCTAATAATCATGCCACCCACCTGTGATTCCGGTGCAGCGCTCTAACCAACTTCGATTCCTGCCAGGGACCTATAGTTGCATTTTTCGCAGCTGTTCCTGGTTAGATCCAATAAATGTATAAAATTCAGTATTCAATCGAGTGAGATGCCAACAAAATATTGATATTTACCCACAACTTGACATGGCAGTATAATTATATCCATGAACCTGTGGTTAGAGTTCGTCAACTGGACTCTGTAGCTCAGTTGGTTAGAACGCTGCATCGGAATCGCAGGGCCGCAGATTCGATTCCTGCCATGAGGTACCTATTTTCGCAGCTGTTCCTGGTTAGATCTAATAAATGTATCTAATATACACTCAATAATTTCCCATCTACAAAACCCTTCAATTATTATTCAATCGAGTGGGATGCTAACTATGCATCTCCTTTTTCGTTTCTTTTAACGTTTTAAAATGCATTCGGCGACGTATTTGCCAAATGTCAACATTTTCTCTGTCCAAAATCACTAGGCTCTTCGATGTTTCTTCATTTTCGTCTGAACTGTCTCTATTCCAACTGGCAACTGTGTTATTTAGTCTCAATCGTTTATTTTGTGACAATTCAAAGTTTAGGAGTTTATCACACCCTCCTCTGCAGAGCGTTATTACGTAAATAGGAAAGTGGGTTTATCAGCCACTGAATTTTACCTGTTCAATGTTGTTGCTCCGAATTCCTAACGAGGAAAGTAACATAAGCATTTTTATTAAATAATCAGATTGGTTTATTGGCTATAAGTACGTGGGCTAATTCGGCGGTCAGGCGAGTTCGAAGAAAGAACAAATAAGAACGCCGCTATTACTAGCTGAGTTAACAAAACTCAAAACTGTTTAACTTTCATAGCTCTTACACTCCATTGCACAGATACTCCAACACTAACGTTCCTATATAGCGCGTGCATTAGATAAAAAGCGTTTAAAGAGAGCTGGCAACGTATGTTTGACCGTGGCGTTCATTAGAGAGATGTCGTTTATTAGATTATTTACGGAAGTTAACCAAATGGCAGTCAATTCAAATTCCATTCTAATCATATTATTTTCCAGGTGAATGTTGGTCTGGAGAGGAGGGTGATGTGAAATACTACAAAGATGGAGAAGCTTCAACTTGTGTGAACAAATGTTATAAACCATGTCAAAGTTATGATTCATTCTGTACTGGAATGGGATTCACAAACTACGTCTATCGTGTTACCACAGGTAGAAATATAGCGCACTAAACTCTGTTCACACAATACAGCAACAACTGCACTTTTCGCCAGGTATGAGCCAACCTTACTCTTGTCAGCAAATTCAGTAAATCACATACGTCAAGAGGAGAATTGGATATGACAAATCGGATGGTGTGAACAGGCCTTAAGATCCGGAAATCGGTTACCCGTTCTAAGGATTTTCCATATAGCTATTTTGAAAACAGAGACTTCCGGGAAATCGATAGCGAAAATATATAGTAAGATATGAATGCAACGGTTGCGTTGGCTTTATATTTGTATATGGATTGACACGAACGCAACATTATTTCGCATGTTCTTTGATATAAAACTACCTATCAATAACTTTTAGGCATAATATAAACTAAATATGCCAAGAAATACAACGTTTATTGCCTAATGGAAAGGGTTTGGTGTTCAATATTCCAATAGAGGTGTTGCACCATCACGTGACTAAATTCTAAAATCTTTAACGTGCAACCTATCAAGCTGGCTGTTAAACATGTTTTGTATGTCATTATAACAAATATTCATAACAAATTTTAAGTCGATACAATTATTCCCTCGCGAGTTAGACAGGTTTGAATAATTCGTATTGCTAACGTAATCATTATTTTGAAATGCCGTTTCAAACAGAATATAAACATTATTTGTTTTTTTTGCGGCCATGTTAGATGGCATCCACCTGCCATCCAACATGGCGGCCAAAACACAAATGCTCAAGAATTTCTATTCACTATCATACTATAGATTGCTTTTAAAAGCTAACCTAAGTTTTTCGCGTTAAGTTTGGAAAAAGCGTAGTTTTTAACGGCATCAGAAAATAATTCTGACGTCAGCAATAAGAATTATTCAAACCTTTAAACTCGTGAGGGAATAATTGTATCGACTTGAAATTTTTTGTGAATTCTTGTTATAATGACATACAAAACATGTTTAACAGCCAGCTTTATAGGTTGCGCGTTAAAATTTTTTAGAATTTGGTCACGTGATGGTGTCTATAATTGGTTATTTAATTTTAGTTGAAGTATTTCGAGCAGACTTAACGATTTCTTGTATGCTACCTGTTTCTCGAAGGTTGTTATAGAGAACATATATAATATTCATAAATGATCATACGGATTCGCTTTCCATAATATATTTTAAAATTCATGTAAATATTACTTTTCTTAACAGACGTGTGCGAGATTCCTTACGAAGCAGTTGGCTGTTACAATGAACCTGCATCTGAACGTGCTCTTACTGAACTCATTCTTGACGATGTGAATCCTACAAGCTCGAAGTTCATGGGAATGATCTCCACAGACTTTAATGACTGGGAGGAGTACATGAAGGGATTGTTGTGTCGTTGTGTCAGAAAAATCAAGGAGAAAGGATACAGAACTTTCGCCATCAATAACGGAGGTACGTACTGTGGTAATTAATGGAAATAGTACAACACGTAAAACTCTCACATCTTGTCAACAAGACAAGCCGCTACAATGTTACCACTCACAACTTGTGAACAAGTTGTTGCATTGCATGTAGAACAATACGAAATTCTTGGAACAACTTGTAGCAAATCTATTGAGGGACTAATCTTGTAGAAAGTTGCCAACAAGCCGTTGACCACTTGTCAACAAGCTGGGAACAAAACAGTGCGAACACATCCTGATAACAAGTTGTTGAAACAGCATTGGTGCTGCATGTCTGTTGCGGGTGTGTTATACAACTGTGCGTTCTTTAAGTGCGTATATTACGTCTTAGGGTTAGAGTTTAGGATTAGCTTATATGAAGGGATTATTATGTCGCTGTGCCAGAAAACTCAAAAAGAAAGTTTATACCACTTTTCCCATTAAGAATTGAGATGAGTGAAGAGGGTTAGAATAAATTACCCTCTTGTGTTGAAGATGAACGGTTATTGTTGCCAGAAAATCAAAGAGAAAGATTAGACAACTTTTGAAATTAACAATGGAGATAAGTAGTAATTAAGGTCAACAGGTGAATGTTAGGGTTATATTTTTGGGTTAGAGTTTGGGTTAGAGACAATAACTGTTGGGGTAACAGCTAGGGTTAATATTAGGGATAGTTGAGTTACAGTTAGGGTGCGAATTTGGGTTAAAGTTTGAGGATTACATGTAGGGTTAGAGTTGGGATTAGTAAGATTAGTAGATTATAATTATAAATGAAAGGTATATTGTGTCCTTATCCAAGGACAGTCAAAACAACAAGTTCCACGTATCAAATATTTGTAATGATAAAAAGGTTGATTTTCGTTAATGTTTTATCTTAAAAGGTCAGTGCTACAGCAGTCCCTATGCTGACACAATGTATAATCTGCATGGTTCAAGTGAAGAATGTTATCACAATACTACAACACCATGTTCATCAACCACCTGTGTTGGAGGGAAGAACACAAACTACGTTTACAAACTTCAAGAAGAAAACAACTCTGTCTAAAAAAATGGTGTCGTACAGGTAATGGTGTGACTAATATATTTATGATATTTTTGTTCCTTCTCGCCTACATAGCCTGGCTCATAGTTTTCTGCTCCACTTCATAAAAGCAGAGTTGCAAAACGTTTTCAACATTCCTCCGGATAGGATTTTGGGTTTTCTGAAATTTACTCTAAATAGCTGGAAATTTTCCGACATAAAGGTTGTTGCCTGGATCGATTTGCCAGTTGGCCATTGCAGAACTGCTAGTGTGACCGAATGCTGACTGTTGCTACTAATATTTGTCTAGTGCTTACTGCTTTGCAATGTTTTATTCAATGTTTCACTTTCAATCTTCCTCAATGCCAGTAAACCTTCCTCCAGGGGGAGGTATCCACATACCCGCAGCTTTCTTGCAACTCTGCGAAAACGCGAGGTTCATAATAATATTAATAATAATCTTTTAATATCCATCTTTAGTTAAAAAATACAATGGATTTACAGCTGTAAGAATAATTTCTATACAATAATATATGATATGTACAAAACTATAAAAATGGTTAAATTATTAATTGTTTATTAGTATATAGAATAATCTATCGTCTAATTGCATGGTTCTAATAATCATGTTATCAAATAATCTATCGTCTAATTGGATCATACTTATTTAAAAGAGCAATTGCCCTTGGGATAAAAGATTGTTCGTGTCTTTTGGTGTGTGATATTGGGTATGGAATACTAGTGTTTCTTCTCAGATCATGAGTATGAGATGTTGGCAAAGGGATAAACTTATGACAGGGGTGGGTAGCATCAATTTGAATTCGTTTCAGTTCCTCCATAGCAACATCGTTTCTTCTTTCTCGTAATGATTTTAAATTATCCCTAGGGATTCCAAGTATTTTTAGACATCTGTTTTGCGTACTCTCAATTTCGTCCGCAAGATATTCTGGCAGACCGCCCCAAATTGCTACTCCATATTCTAGCACAGATCTTATCTTCGTCTGATAGCATGTGAGGCCAACTTCTTGTGGTAATTTGGCTGTGCGGCATTCTCTCAGACTGAATATACGTTTATTTGCTTTCTTTACCATTTCTTCTACGTGACGGTTCCATTTTTAGATTGTCCTGATGCCACACTCCAAGTAACTTATATGAGCTAACTCTTTCTATATTCACGCTATCTATAACAAGCGGAGCTGGTTCTGGGATCGCATTACTAAAACAAATCCACATATCTTTGGTTTTTTGGGAGTTTATCTTCATCTTGTTCTCAGTGGCCCATTTTTGCGATGCGTCAAGAACGTCTTGCATATGACTTGTTGTCTCTTGTGCAACAACCTCATCTTGTGTACAATCGTCTGCGTATTTACAGGTGTTTATAGATAGATGATCTGGAACAGAATTTTCAAAGTCGTTCACATATACATTAAAGAGCGAGGGGGAGAAAACAGAGCCCTGAGGGACTCCAGCAGGACACGATTTTGTCGATGATAGTGTTCCCACAAGATTGACCTGTTGACTCCTGCCTTCCAAAAAACTTCGCGTCCAGAGCCAGAAACCTTTTGTCACATTCATTTTCGCTAATTTCATTAACAAAATGCCGTGATCCACAAGGTCGAAAGCCTTGCGGAAGTCTATGAACAAGGCATGTACTCCATTCTTGTTATCACGTAAATTATCTGTGACATTGAACCAGTTCTGTGAGATGCAGGTTAATGCAGATACCGTCGATCGTTCACCAGTGAATGCATGTTGGCTATCATTTATCTTCAGGTCAATATTGTTCAGTTTAAGTTGTAGCTTTTCCAGGATTTTCGCCATTTGAGGGAGTATTGAGATTTGACGAAAGTCAGTTTCGATGTTGGTTGGGGGACGCACTTTAGGAACTGGAGTAACCAATGCATGTTTATATATAGTTGGATATTTGCATTGTGATATGCTGCTACAAATGATATCGTGCACAACGGGGGCAAGTTCTTCGTGAAATCGTTTAAAAAACCAAGCTGGGATATTATCTGATCCGGTAGCTTTTTTGCTTTTAAATGTCTCAGTGTAGACTTGACTTGACCAATAGAGGACGGGAGGAGGATTTTCCTTCAACAATGGTGCTACTTCGGCAAGACTTGGGATAGAAGCAGCAGGGAGGTCCTGCCATGGTTTTGTAAAAATATCTTGCAATAGTTCTGCAGTACTGGTTGCTTGTTCCGTAGTAATTGCGTTAATCGTGTTTATTGTTTCAAAACCGGCCAATTGAAATATGTCCTTATACCATCTGGCTGGATTATAGTTCCGTTGGCTTCCAACCTTTGAATGGTAATATTCCTTTTTCGCCTTTTTAATAAGCGTTGTTATTTTATCACATAGTTCTTTGTATTTAATTACGTCCCCGCTACTGAAGGCTCTCTGTCTTGCTTTAATCTTTCTTTTATAAAGGACGTCATCCATGGCTTGTCCGAAACATGAGTACGTATTGTGGTTTCAGGTAATATTTCATCTAATAACTGTATTGTTGTGGTGGTAAATTTATCAACTTTTTCATCAATATCTTGTGCATTAAACACGGGGTTCCAATCCTCTTGGTCTAGCTTAACACCAAGAGAGATAAGTTTATTTGGTTTCATTAGACGTACTTTGCGTGAACAGGGCTTGATGTTCTCGTTCGCATTGGGGTAGTACAGTAAACATTGATGATCGGAACGACCAACAGGGGGCAAGTGTGCCACCTCATTGTATAATTCCGACATGTTCGTAATAATTTGATCTAGCACATTCGTACCTCTTGTTGGTGATCGTACCACTTTTTTCAAGCTAAACCGACTGCAGAGTGAGTTTAATTTCATTTTGTTAAAATCACCGATTACAAACACTCCAGCTGATGGGAAATCTTCCAGTACAGAGTCAAGTCCCACAGTAAGGTATTCTTTCATTTCCTTTCCTTTTCAACCGGCTGTCCTGGTGGATAATATACGCCGACGACAACGATAACACTAAAAGGTCTGGGGTTCTTTTCGGCTTCAGAAGGAGCCATAAAACTTCTTTGTCGTCATTTTCGAGATTTTTTAAACGAGAAGATGGTATATCACTATTAACATAAGCTAAGACTCCGCCTCCAGGTGTTTGTCGGTCGCGGCGATATACCTGGAATTTGCGACCAATCCCAACAGCAGAGTCGGGTATGTCTTCGTTTAGCCAGGATTCGGTGACCATGACTAGGAAGGGTTATTCGTTTCAACAACGGCACTTAATTCGTCGACCTTGTTGGATACATGACAAATGTTGGTTAGAAGTATGGATGGTGTAAAACATTTAATAGGGGTACCAACCGTGGTAATAGAGATACAGTTTGAGGGGTTATGCTTCCTAATAGGGGGTGGGTTGATTGAAGGTGGAGAATCATCTAGTAATAAAAGTTGAACCAGTTCATTTTGTCTTTCCAGCTGGGTTTCAAACGAAAATCCTCTTCATTGGTCGTATTGCTTTTACGGGCATTGCTTGGATGTTTTAATTTCCTGTTTGGTTTTCTACGGCTATTAGTGGACTGTTCTCTCCTAGTTATACGAGTTGGAATGGGCTGGCAATTGTATGGGTTATGCTGTATGGGGATATGTTGCTGCGTCTTAACACTCGTGCCATTGTGCTTTTCAGGCTCTCTCGGACTTAAACAGCTTCTTTGACTATTATGCTGCATTCTCTTTGACTGAGTATGACTCAGGCGTTTAGTGACGGAGTTTACTAATTCGTCACTTGGTAGATGGATTTCCGTTGTATTTCCTTCATTGTTTTCCATAATAGAAACTACGTGCGTAGTTGCGCTATTGTTATTAATAATGCGAGGGTTGCCTTTGTGTTTTCGTTGTTGGTATTTTGAAGTTTCGTTGTTTTCGGTCTCCTGGGGCGTTGTGATTTTAACAGCATCATTACACGCTTGATGCGTAGTCATAATACTTCTATCATAAATTTCATTGGGTATTATAACTTCGGAATGTTCGAGGATTAAGTCCATTTCGATTCCGAACTTGAGACACGCGGTACACAATAACTAGTGTTGTCGTTAATATGACTAATTGTATGATTGAAATTTTCACAGCGTATCTTGGAATTTGCATAAGATAGTTCTTCGACTTGGTTTTTCAGGTTATCCTGATCTTTTCGTAGTTTCGAGATTTCATCATGTAGTTTAAGAATACTTTGTAAACTTGATTGCGTCTACCTGCTAAGTTTCGATTCTAATATTGTCATGTCTAGCTTCAGACCTTCAACATCAACCGAGATTTCACTGCATCTACATGAACTTGTGGAATTAGCATCACGTTTTGCACGAGTTAACACGCCAGGCTGGTTATTATTTCCCTGGCTTAAAACGGAAAATAATCTGTTCTGAATAGATTGTGTTTCGATACCTTCGATTTTCAGATATTTCTTGTTTTTCCACCACGTTATCTTAGTGTTCCCATCGCTAAAAGCTTTTTTCTCCCCTCCGGGTGAACTCCATGACCCATTAATGTCGGTAATTTCGGCGACGAAGAGCTTCAAGGAAGAGAAATCTCCGGACCACGAGAGCTGTAGGTTTTTGCTGAGTAAGGCGAATTGGTCCTGGCTAGTAACTCCAGTATCAACAATAACAGGATTCATTCTTGTAACCATTTACGTTTGTTGTAAACGTTTATATATACCGCCAACTCTCGCTTGCGTTAGATAGTATTCAAATATCTTAATTCTTACTACAAACAAACTGACTACCCAAAGACCAAAGTCAAAGAAAAATGTACCGTGGATGAGCAGTTTGTTTCTCTTAATGACAGTATCAAGGTGACAGTATCGATGTGTTTTATTTGCTTTGCATCGTTAGACTAGAAAACATTTATTTGGTTCTCTTTAGCCGAATAAATTGCAGAAAAAATCCCAAAGTTAATGAAACGTCGTTCATCTCTCAACAAAGCACTACATGCATGGGATACTCTATTCGGCTCGTGCAAGAGACGTCACAGCTTTTAATTGTTTGGTCTTTGCCACTTTGCAAATTCCCCTGGGCAAATTAAATTAATTAAATATGTATAAATTATGCAAATTAAAACTAATTGAATGAAATCATGAAATCCAACATGGCTGACATTAAACGTGCGCCAACGTTCCTTAATAAATCGAGTTCTAGACATATTAAAACAACAAACGATACACCAAAATACTCCCCGTTGTTCAAGGATTTTTTGCTTTTATAGGTACACCGTTGGATGACTTCAAGTTAAACTATATATAATTAGTTTCTAAGTGACTATATAACTGTCACAAAAATAGTATTATCATTGAACTGTAGTTTTACATATATGTAATCGTGATTTAAAACTATGATAAGATGTTCTTGATTAAAATAATTGCATGTAAAAGAATTTAAATGATTTGATTTGATATATTATACGTTATAATCAATGTAATCAGTATAAAATGTAGTAAATGTAATACAAATATTCAGCATTCAAAGTTTTCCTCTTTTCATGATTATACATGGGGATGGATGGCAGTTATACGTACCTTGCATTTGGAATGATGGTAAATAAAGGAAAACATATCAGCCACTGATCTGAGTAATACACTGGATAGCGCAACCTATTGTTCACGGATGCAGAAAATGAAGCCAGTTAAAACATTGCTAGACAATAGCAATCCGTCATTGTAGTAAAGGACCAACTTTACAGGAAAATTGTCTCTACTTCTTTTTAAGCATCAAATATATTTCAAGAAATAAATGTCTACCATTACACGCTAAAAATGTTGTCAGTTGGTCCCTTAGTAACGGTTGACTTCCGGATTTATGTTTAACACAATAGATACTAAATCCAGTATTATTTCCAAATCAGTAACCTTGCTGTTGGCGACGTACCTTGCGATCACACAACAACAATTATACCACTCAACCAATTACAACAGACTAGACACCAACAAGTATTTATATTAACCAATCAGGAAACGCCTTCCTTCCCCGTAAAATATATAAATTTGACCATAGTATAAAAACAATGCACAAGTCACGCGTATACTTTTACAACGGCTTGGCTTTTCCTAGCGCAATCCTGGGTTAAAATATAGGCTGTTTTAGTTTAGGTTAGATATTAAATTTCAAAACTTTCGCCATAATTCAAAAAATACAAGAAAAATTCTGGAAAAGTAGCATATATATATAGTTTCTTATAGAACATTTTATTAATCTAGGTTGATGGCCGCGGCAAGTAAATTAAAGAGCATTGAGATTAGAATATAGGTCAACCTGTTATTGTTGATTTTTATACGAAATAAATACTTGAAATTAAATAACGACAAGTACATTCGTTAGTGCATGCAACTATTAAAGAATGTGCGCCATTCTGAATACCGCAAATAAGCTAATGGAAACGTAGGCAAATAGCGACTGATACATGCAGAGTCTGACGAACAACTATCTAAATTTAACGTTAATATTTCTTCGTGAAATAGTAGGAAAGTCATCAAACGTGGATATGTGTTGAAAAGGGTGTAAAGCAAGGTGGTAAAAGAAAGGTCATGGCTTTAAAACTTGGTGTCAAACCTATATAAGAAAAGAATATATTTATTAAAAGCGAGCAAAACAGCGACTTGCACAACAAAATTTTACCGATTGTAAGTGATCGTTAGACGATACGACCAGTCGTAAACGTTCTTACTCAGTCGTATACGTTGGAACAAATATCGTATCTCAAGATACTGCATGTATACAAACTTTTTTTGACATATTAACGATATAACATACATATACGACTAGTTGTGAACGGTTCTCATTAAAGGTGTGCGAATCCGATCCGAGTCCGATCCGATCGGGTTCGGATCAAAATTTACGCGTCCGGATCGGATTAGATTTTGTCATTGAAAATCATTAAACTCGCAAGAAAACAATTAATCAAGATATTGCTATAGTCTTCAACTACGTTTTGGCTTTTCCCGTTCACAAATCACAATCGCCCTGGCGTCAGGACTTTGAGGCGACGAGAGGGATAATGCGACGAAAATGCGTCTCCAAGTTAAACGACGAATAAAGAACGCATTTAGCCTAATTAAAGAACGCATTTTTTGCAACGTTAAAGTCCAGAGGTTTAGACTTATAATGTGTTGAAAACTCTACAAATGTTAGACATACGTTTCGTTCAAAGTTTGAACTTCAAACTATATAAAAGCATACAATATAGGCCTACGTTCGGATCGGATCGGATTACAAATTTTCAGCATCAAGTCGGATCGGATCTAATATATTTTTTTCGGATTGGATCGGATCGGATTAATTCTTTTTTAATCGGATCGGATTCGGATTGAGTACTTAGACAAACCTTCGGATTCAAAGAGGTCAATCCGATCCGATGCACACCTCTAGTAAAGGTGTGCGAATCCGATCCGAGTCCGATCCGATCGGGTTCGGATCAAAATTTACGCGTCCGGATCGGATTAGATTTTGTCATTGAAAATCATTAAACTCGCAAGAAAACAATTAATCAAGATATTGCTATAGTCTTCAACTACGTTTTGGCTTTTCCCGTTCACAAATCACAATCGCCCTGGCGTCAGGACTTTGAGGCGACGAGAGGGATAATGCGACGAAAATGCGTCTCCAAGTTAAACGACGAATAAAGAACGCATTTAGCCTAATTAAAGAACGCATTTTTTGCAACGTTAAAGTCCAGAGGTTTAGACTTATAATGTGTTGAAAACTCTACAAATGTTAGACATACGTTTCGTTCAAAGTTTGAACTTCAAACTATATAAAAGCATACAATATAGGCCTACGTTCGGATCGGATCGGATTACAAATTTTCAGCATCAAGTCGGATCGGATCTAATATATATTTTTTGGATTGGATCGGATCGGATTAATTTTTTTTTAATCGGATCGGATTTGGATTGAGTACTTAGACAAACCTTCGGATTCAAAGAGGTCAATCCGATCCGATGCACACCTCTAGTTCTCATCCTGTCGTATGCGTTGGAACAGATATCTTACCTCAAGATACTGTTACGACTACCTCGAGGTACCATCCCTTACGAAAATTTCACATATCATTTTCACATGTGCATTGGGTGTGGAATTGGAACATTTCACGTGTAAAAATGCACATTTCACACGTGAAATTCAGACTTTCACATGTGAAATTCGAATTTCACATAGTATTTTCACATGTGAAAGTAAAGGTTCACATGTGGAATTGGAACAGTTCACATGTGAAAAGGCATTTTCACATGTGAAATTGTATGTGAACTTTTCGTATGGGATTTATTCATCACGTATAATTTTATAGCAAATGGTCAACATCTTTGGCATTAACATGGAAATATATTCAAAGAATGAATTCAACTAAACAATTACCTGTGCCCCCAGCTCTACTCGCGCAATAATGTTGGAAAAGAACGACGCAGAGCTTGAATAGATTATCTATAATTAATTGCAAACATATTGACCGCTTCTTAACTTTCTTGTGAGTATAAATCACGTCTTTCAACAGTGTTCAGTTAAGGTCTTTAAATATGTGAATATCTCACGAATGAGTAAAGGTATTGAATCAAACTTCATGATTGTCTTTTTCGAAATGCTTAAGACTAAATTCATTAAGATCAAAACTAGCAAGGCATTTTGTCAACGCAGTGTCGGAAAATATGAAAACATTCGGCAAAATTTATTCATTTTAATGAAACGCAGGCAAATTATCATTAAGATTGAAATCAACTCTACACTGTACCTCATCAGCACTTATAATGATTCATTCGTCAATAATCATTGATATATGAAATTGGACTAAATGTCGTTTACAAAACAACATTGCGAAGTGATGTTCGTTGAAAATTTATCTTCATATTTTAGGTTGAATACCCAGTGTGATTTGACATGCGAAATTCCAATATATAATCAATTTCTACACATGAATAATTATTTTTATATATGAAAAGAATATGTGATCATGAAGCACGTATTTCATGTGGTAGAAAACTCTGTGCCCTCACTTTGATCACTACCGATCATATACAATATTCTAGCCAAGCTATAGTTAGTTACATTTTGTAACTCCTATTCTTTATATATGTGGAAAGAAAACCAGGCTTTCGGGCAGACATATGTAAAAAAGTAGGATAAAAGTAGGACTAAAATTTTAGGAAAAGTAGGAATAAAGTAGGAAAATATACAAAAAAGTAGGACAAAAATAGGAATATTTGGTGATTAATTTGCATAAAAATACCACAGAAATATTATGTGATCTCTCTTTTCGCTGATAATCCTGGACTGGAGGGGTGTTTTTGAATTGAAGAAAATGTTTGATATTTCCAAGGAGATATTTGGGATTTCAAGGAGATCTTTGAATTTCCAAGGAGATCGATGAAATTCACAAGGAGGTTTTTGGGATTTTGAAAGAGATTTTTGAGATTTGCAAGGAGATTTTTGGGATTTCAAAGAGATTTTTGGAATTTCCAAGCTGACTTTTGGGATTTCCAAGGAGATTTGTGGGATGTCCAAGGAGATTTTTTGGATTTGCAAGGAGATTTTTGGGATTTCCAAGAAGATTTTTGGGATTTTCAGGGAAATTTTTGGGATTTCCGACGAGGTTTTTGGGATTTCCAACAAGATTTTTGCGATTTTCAATGGACTCAATGGGATCATTAGATTTTTTAGATTGATGCGGTAATTGTTAACTAAAGATTCTTAAAAAAGTAGGATTTTAAGAAAAAAGTAGGAAAAAGTAGGAAAATCAATCAATTTTTAATAAAAAGTAGGAAAAGTAGGAGTGTGAAAAAAAAGTAGGAAAAAGTAGGAAAAGTAGGATGGCAAGAAAGCCTGGAAAAGAAATGCGAAATTCTTTCCAATTTCCAAATTTATTAGTTTTGGGCGAGTGGTGTAAGTTGCTTTAATTATCGGACTGTATTCTTTCGCCTCTGCCTATGTCAGTCTCAATAGTAATATAGTTTTATCAGGATATGTTTCTGTTAGGGAGTTAGTAAAATCAAAAAGTTAGTCGGAGTTTAATATGACTTGATTTAAACTGCTGGTTTAGTTCGTGCATTACATAATTATCATTAATTATTTTTTATAATAAAGTTTATATTAAATTTAAAATATTACAAGTGAAAATTCAGTAATATATACAGTTAATTATAATCATCTACATTTAGGCATAAGTTAATTAATCATCTACATTTAGGCATAAGTTAATTAATCATCTACATTTAGGCATAAGTTAATTAATCATCTACATTTAGTATTAAGTTAATTAATCATCTACAATTAAGTTAATTGGTCACCTAAATTTAGTTAATTGATCATCTACATTTAGGTATCAGTTAATTATTATCATCTACATTAAGGTATAAGTTAGTTAATCATCTACATTTAGGTATAAGCTAATTAATCACCTACATTTAAGTTAGTTAATCACATACAATTAGGTATAAGTTAATTAATTCTCTACATTTAGGTGTAAGTTAATTAATCATCTACATTTAGGTGTAAGCTAATTAATCACCTACATTTAAGCTCATTACATGTACCACGATAACATTACGTGTAATGTACAGTATTTTACAATTAACAGGTTAAATATTTCTTAATGTGTTAGTGCATTATACTTTATACATGCATAGAAACATTATTTGTTTTAACTATTTTAATTTAAGATAACTTCATCGCCCATAATATCAACTACATGTATGTCGTTATACCTACAGTAGCATAAATAAAATATCAGGTAAAAAAATTAATAGTTATTATAGCTATTTAAATAATAGTTAAATAGTTTATTCCAGCAGTGCACCTATTTTGTACTTAAATAGACAGAAAATTTACAGGAGATTTTTCGTATGTCACATGACATGCAATCAAGGCTAAATGCTACTCATTTGGCGGTTCACTGTTGTGTAAATCTACCAGAAAAACACAATAAGAACTTCGACGTTTCGAGCGAAAGCCCTTCGTCTGGAAGTTGGTAGAATGGGTCGGGCAAAACATGTGAATACAAAAGCCATCACGTGATAAAAAATAAACCAATCAGCAGTGGCGAAGCCAGCGGTCATGCAGGTCATGCAGTGCATGACTAAAACTTTCCCCAAAAATGTTTAAAAATCAGTTCAGTAAAATCGTCTAAAATAGAATTACGCTTTGTCTTTGCCTTTCTACGTTCAGCTGCTTTATGCTATATTTTTTGACATAAATCAATGGTCTTTACGCGATATTTTCGCTGAATATTCTCGTATGTTTTTGATTTCGGCTTTGTTGCCTTGGCAACTGAGTAGGGCATGCATATTTCACATGCATGACCGGTTGCGTAATACGAGTGGATAACGAGTGCGTGGAATTGCTGCGTGGTTATCCGCTGCGTGTTTTGGTCATGCATTTTCAGAATTGCATGACTAGCTAATATTATTTTATATTAGGTTTCTTGTTTTCTGATTGGCTTACGATGTTTGCGCACGCGCAATGCGGTTGTTTTTGACGCTATGGTCATGCAAGTTTCGATTTGCATGACTAACGGGCAGCCCAACCTGATCAAAGCCTCTTTGCTCGAAGCTTTCCGCCTGAATGAACATGGCTTCAAGTCATTCAAGCATTTCGAGTTCTTCACTCGAAGTTAACGATATTGTTTCGGAGTTGGTGAGAAAATCCTTTTCTGCTTGGGCTACTGCTGAACAGAATATTATTGTTAAGCAGCGACCAACGCCAGATCTTTCGTCAAGCCCGACCGGGAAAGGTTTTCGAATGGCGTGGTATTCGAAGAAAGAATGGCTTTGTGCTTCTATTTTGAAACAAAAAATGTTTTGTTGGCCATGTCTTTTGTTTTGTCCTGGTACTTCTGCAACCTGGACGAAAACTGGCTACAAGAATATGCGGGGTTTTCTCTCCGGACTGCAAAAGCACGAGAAGGCGAAGTCACACATGAGTGCATTTAAGACCTGGAAAACGTTCAGTGCTCGTGAGGCTCGTGACCGGAGGGTGGATGTGATGATTTCGCAGGCAAGAAGAGAGGAAATCCAGCGGCACAACGAGGAGGTAAGGCAGAATAGAGAAATTTTAAAAACATTAACTAATGCTGTTCTCTATTTATCCAAACAAGAGCTGCCATTTAGGGGCCATGATGAATCAAGTGACAGCTTGAATCAAGGTAATTATAGGGAATTGCTTGAATCTTTTGCTGAACTTGATTCTGTCTTTGAACGACGTTTGCATGGGCGATTAGCTGAGTCTGAGGGAGGTGGGGATAGTCGGTTTACTGGTGTATCCTCTGATACACAAAATGACCTTATTCATTGTCTTGATGCAGTCATTGAAGATCAGATTGCACAGGAAATAAATGACTGCACTTTCCTCAGTGTTCAAGTTGATGAAACATCAGATGTCTCAACAAAAGAGCAGTTGAGTATAATTGTTCGATTGGACAGTGGCAGTGCTATTGTTGAACGACTATTAAAATTTGTTGATGTAAGTACTGATAGAACTGCTGCCACTTTAACTGGAGTTATTAAAGGTATTTTAGATCAGCATACTGGTATTACTAACAACAAATTAATTATGCAAACATATGATGGTGCTTCAGTCATGTCTGGTCATATCGGTGGTGTTCAGGCTCTAATGCGTCAACAGTATCCTTTTGCTTACTTTGTTCATTGTGCAGCCCATAGACTGAATCTTGTTTTAAGTCAAGCTGCATCATCTATTTCTCCCGTTAAGGTATTTTTTGCTGATGTTGGTTATTTTAGTAGATTTTCAACTAGCAGCCCAAATAGAAAAGCTTTCTTTAGGGTCAACAACATTGAGATTCCCCGTCCTGGTGAAACCAGGTGGTATTATAGAGCCCGTACCATCAATGTTATTTTCAAGAATTACCAACATCTTCATGATATTTTAGAGAAGGTTAGAGATGATCCATCTGGCTGGGATGATGATTCCTTAAGTCTGATAAGTGGCTTATTCGGAAATCCTGGACGTTTTGTGTTTTTTTTCTTGCTCTGTCTTTTTTATAGTGTTTTTGAACAATCCAGCATACTTTATGCAATTCTGCAGGGGTGGGAGACGGACTTCAATTATGGTATGCGTAAAGTTGAAGACTTCAAATCATTTCTGGCCTCGATTCGAAATGATCAGAAATTTGACATATGCTATCAAAACGCTGTCGACATGGTAGGTCCCCCTGTTACTAGAGCTGACCAGAAGATTAACTATAAGCAATTGTATTTTCAAGTTATAGACACAATTGTAGGAATGTTAAATGAAAGATTCCAAGATATTGAAAGCTTTGGGTTCCTAGATCTTGTCAATCCCAAGCTGTTCAGGAGTTGGGAAGGGAACGTACCATCTGATAAAATTAACCTTCTCAAGGAAAGGTATGAACCTCTATTTGACATTCCAATGCTTGAAAGTCAACTTGCATTTATTTACAGGGACAGTGATTTTCATAAAGATACTAGTATGGAAGTTTTACAGTATATTTTTGAGTTTAATCTTCAGTCTAGTTTGCCAGAAGCTGTCAAGTTATTCAAGATGAATGGTGTGTTTTCTCTGACTAGTGCTTCGGCAGAAAGGTCCTTCTCTTGTTTAAAGAGAGTAAAGACCTATCTCAGGGCAACAATGAACCAAGACCGCCTGAGTTCCCTTTGCCGGATATCCATCCACAAAGATATTCTGAAATCAAAGAAGGATGCAAATGTCTTGCATGAGCAAGTACTTGCTAAATTTGTTGAAAAGCCCAGAAGACTTGCATTCCTCTATAAGTAACAGGTACTTTGGGCCAGTTAGGGAGATACCCACTCCAGTTCATTCACTTCATTGTGGTGACCCCATTGTAATTTCTATTCTATTTTCTTTATAGTTGGGGAGATACCCACTTCATTGTGGTGACCCCATTGTAATGTCCATTTTCCTTAATATTTGGGGAAATATCCACTTCATTGTGGTGACCCCATTTTAAATTTTTATATTCTATTTTCTTTATAGTTGGGGAGATACCCACTTCATTGTGGTGACCCCATTGTAATTTCTATTCTATTTTCTTTATAGTTGGGGAGATACCCACTTCATTGTGGTGACCCCATTGTAATTTATATTCTATTTTCTTTATAGTTGGGGAGATACCCACTTCATTGTGATTGTGGTGACCCCATTGTAATGTCCATTTTCCTTAATAGTTGGGGAGATACCCACTTCATTGTGGTGACCCCACTTAAATTTTTATATTCTACTTACTTTATAGTTGGGGAGATACCCACTTCATTGTGGTGACCCCATTGTAATTTCTATTCTATTTTCTTTATAGTTGGGGAGATACCCACTTCATTGTGATTGTGGTGACCCCATTGTAATTTATATTCTATTTTCTTTATAGTTGGGGAGATACCCACTTCATTGTGATTGTGGTGACCCCATTGTAATGTCCATTTTCCTTAATAGTTGGGGAGATACCCACTTCATTGTGGTGACCCCATTATAAAATTTATATTATATTCTATTTTCTTTATAGTTGGGGAGATACCCACTTCATTGTGGTGACCCCATTGTAATTTCTATTCTATTTTCTTTATAGTTGGGGAGATACCCACTTCATTGTGATTGTGGTGACCCCATTGTAATTTATATTCTATTTTCTTTATAGTTGGGGAGATACCCACTTCATTGTGATTGTGGTGACCCCATTGTAATGTCCATTTTCCTTAATAGTTGGGGAGATACCCACTTCATTGTGGTGACCCCACTTTAAATTTTTATATTCTATTTTCTTTATAGTTGGGGAGATACCCACTTCATTGTGGTGACCCCATTGTAATTTCTATTCTATTTTCTTTATAGTTGGGGAGATACCCACTTCATTGTGATTGTGGTGACCCCATTGTAATGTCCATTTTCCTTAATAGTTGGGGAGATACCCACTTCATTGTGGTGACCCCATTTAAAATTTTTCTATTCTATTTTCTGTATAGTTGAGGAGAGCAGAGGCTATAGACAAGTATGGAAAACAAAAAAATATCAAAAAAAACAACATAAATAACTAAATGACAGGCTTCGACTGTCCATGTCCGGCAGCTTAATTCAAGCTGTTCTAGGCATGCTGATGAGCTCTGACATTGGGCGAAACAGTCAAAATTTAGATATTATTCTCAATGGGTTTTCCTATTTTTGTGTCAACCTTCATTATTGTTCTCTGAAAGATGCAAAATTCTCAACATTTTTTCCTTTATTTGGTCAAGCTATTCCTAAAATTTGATGCCCACATTGCTGCAAACGGCAATTCTGGGAGTCAATATTTCAAAAATTTTCCGGGGGGGCATGCCCCCGGACCCCCCTAGCGATTCTCGCGCCTTCGGCGCTCGGTCTCGGATTTGCTTCGGCGCTCGGATTTGCATGACCAATCATTTCGTGCTGGCTTCGCTACTGCCAATCAGATGGACTCAATCAAAACAAACTATAAACAAAATATGGAAATCACATCACAAAATATATTAGCATATAAGGGCCTGTTCATATGATCCCACTTCCGAGACGTCTCGTCTAGCGGGACGAATATTTCCGTGTGTTCATATGGAGTTTTTCATCCCTCTTGCCGAGATAAAATTACAATGTTGTTCTATAATTAGCGTTGCAAAACATGTACATTTCATGCACGCAACACAAATATTTTAACGATTTTGTTTTTGCTTTTTATTTTTTTGCAATAAAAAGCATTGGTTTAGCAACATATTTCATGCTTGCTTCCAAAACAAACATAAAACTACGTAAAAATCGTCAAATTAAGCGGCAAAATCGGAAATTTGGTTTCTCGATTTCATCCCGGAAGGCGGGCTGGCGTGTTCATATGGAATATTTTTCATCCCGCCTACCTATGATCTCGGCTCTCACAGGCGAGATCTCGCCAAGCGGGCCAGTCCGCTTTCGCATATGAACACGATGTAAATTTTTATGGTAAAAGTACTAGGAGGCGAGATCATAGGTAGGCGAGACATCTCGGTAAGCGGGATCATATGAACAGGCCCTAAGGAGCAGCGAACAAAGCAAGAACGACAGATATAGGGAACTATATATTAGAGGAGGTGAGATGTAGAGTATCTGCTGATTGCAGGCATAAACAGATAGGAGTTAAATGTAAGAGAGGCGCTCATTAATGCCGAGAGGATGAATGGTGCCAAGTTGGGAAATAAGACGCATCTCTTCCCTTTTGCGGCTATCATTACTACCAGAAATGGGACACAGACATCGAATTTTCATATCTGAAACACTGTGATTGCCAGTGCTGAAACGTTTGGCAACAGATTGTTTAGCATCATTGTTTACGACAGCACGACGATGCTCACCAAACATTATCCTTAAATATCTACCAGTTTCACCAATATAGAGCATGCCACATTTACTGCATTTGAGGTGCATGTGAAATGGTGCTTAATAGTGTACTTAGATTCTGGTGCCGAAATTGTAGTGGAAGAATCTATACATTTACAGGTTTTACACAGCTTCACACCACAAGGAATCGTGCCATTAGGTGACGACGAGTCCTGTGGTAGAGAGCTGTGTACTAGGGTTTCACGGATATTTTTAGTATGTCGAAACGAGACTAATGCATTATCGGTGAAAATGGAAGATATGAAAATTCTTCACCATGTGAAAATTCTTCCTAATGACATCTCTTACTTTGAAATTGAAGGGATGGTAACCGAGAACTAGGGAAATTTTTTTGTTGGGAACATTAGACACATGGTCTCTAAGGGTTTCAGATCGGGGAATATTGGAGGCCTTCGAAAAGGCAGTATCTAAGAGAGGGGATTATTATTATTATAAATTATTAACTGAGAGAAGGGGATAGACCTTTTAGTGTGGTTGGGGTGGGAAGAGGTAAAGAGAAGATAGCTATGGGAGTCAGTCGGCTTAGAACACATAAGTAACAAGTCTATTGCCATTGATAGATACAAGTATATCTAAGAACGATACACTGGTCTCACTGATCTCCCACGTAAACTGAAGTGCTTAGTGGAAGTTATTAACAAAGTTAAACTTCTCCAGCTCTCCGCGGGAACAGGATGCTGTGCCAAGACAGTCATCATCGATGTACCTACCAAGGTAGTCAGGTATGGGATCAGTGTATTGCTCGAAGATCTGCTTTCCACATAAATCGGCATAGTTGGGACCCATTTTGGTTCCCATGGCTACATGGTTGAGGGTGAGCACTAATCCAGCCAAACGGATCAAAACAGTGGTATACGGTTCTTGGTTAGGGCGCTTATCTAAAAAGAATTTGAGTGCTCTCAAACCATCATGATGGGGAATGACAGTGTACAAAGATTTGACGTCCATGGTGAAAATGAATTTATGAGTGTTAAGAAATTGAATGTTATGAAAGATTTGGAGAGCATGTTTGGTGTCTTTGATATAGGATGGTAGGTCCTTAACCAAGGGCGCCATGACACGATCGAGGTAGCTCGAGATAAGATCGGTGGGACAACCGCAAGCAGAGACAATGGGTCTACCTGGGTTGTCGATTTTGGGTAAGAAGTACATGACAGGTGTGGGAGGTGGTGGTTATGAGATGCTTGGCAGTTTCAGGAAGATCACCAGAGACGATAAAATTATTGATGGTGGTGGAAATGGTGGTTTGATCGGTAGAAGTCAAATCCTAGCCAATTTTGCTGTACAAATTTTGCTGTACAATTGAGTGACACCACATTTGACGGTGAGCATTACCAACAAGTAAGTGGTGTAGCCATGGGTCCCAACTATGCCGATTTATGTGGAAAAGCAGATCTTCGAGCAATACACTGATCCCATACCTGATTACCTTGGTAGGTACATGGATGACTGTCTCGGTACAGCATCCTGTTCCCGCGGAGAGTTGGAGAAGTTTATTAACTTTGTTAATAACTTCCACTAAGCACTCCAGTTTACGTGGGAGATCAGTGAGACCAGTGTATCGTTCTTAGATATACTTGTATCTATCAATGGCAATAAACTTGTTACTTCTGTGTTCTACAAGCCGACTGACTCCCATAGCTATCTTCTCTTTACGTCTTCCCACCCCAACCACACTAAAAGGTCCATTCCCTTCTCTCAGTCCTCAGCCGCATTTGCAGTGAAGATGAGAACTTCCATACCAAAAGTCGGGAAATGAGAAACTTTTTTGTCCAACGCGGTTATCCAACCCCTCTCTTAGATACTGCCTTTTCGAAGGCCTCCAATATTCCCTGATCCGAAACCCTTAGAGACCCTGTGTCTAATGTTCCCAACAACAAAATACCCGTAGTGCTCAGTTACCATCCTTCAATTTCAAAGTAAGGGATGTCATTAGGAAGAATTCTCATATCTTTAAAAACGACCATGAAACATCTTCCATTTTCACCGATAATCCCTTCGTCTCGTTTCGACATAGTAAAAATATCCGTGAAACCCTAGTCCACAGCTCTCTACCACAGGACTCGTCGTCACCTAATGGCACGTTTCCTTGTGGTGTGAAGCTGTGTAAAACCTGTAAGTATATAGATTCTTCCACTACAATTTCGGCACCAGAATCTAAGTATTAAGCACCATTTCACGTGCACCTCCGCTCATCTCATCTCATCTACTGTATTTTAACTGTCGCATGCACTACATTGGTGAAACTGGTAGATATTTAAGGATAAGGTTTGGTGAGCATCGTCGTGCTGTCGTAAACAATGATGCTAAAGAATCTGATGCCAGACATTTCAACACTGTGTCCCATCTCTGGTAGTAATGATAGCCGCAAAAGCCAAGAAATGCGTCTCATTTCCCAACTTGGCACCATTCATCCTCTCGGCATTAATGAGCACCTCTCTTACATTTAACTCCTATCTGTTTATGCCTGCCATCAGCAGATACTCTACATCTCACCACCTCCAATATATATTTCCCTATTTCTGTCTTTCTTGCTTTGTTCCCTACTCCTTATATGCTAATATATTTTGTGATGTGATTTCCATATTTTGTTTATAGTTTGTTTTGATTAAATCCATCTGATTGGTTTACTTTTATCACGTGATCGCTTTTGTATTCACTATAAAAGCACATGTTTTTCCCCGACCCATTCTACTAACTTCCAGACGAAGGGCCTTCGCTCGAAACGTCGAAGTTCTGATTGTATTTATCAGGTAGTTTTACACAACAGTCAACCGCCGAATATTTGCTACACTCTACCCACACTGGCACAGTACGTTCGAGATAAATGCTACTCAGTTACGACTGCAATATTCGAGCTCTCGGTATTATGTTTTATACAATTATGGCAATAAAAATGTTCTATACTGTATAGGAATGTTTTGGAACGAAACGAACTACAACACAATGCTGCACATGCGTAAACGAATATATATAGCGTCTATTTGGGTGTAACTTCAAACAGGAAATTGCATTACATATACAAACTATCAAAACCTGATCACCGGAGTATAATGGGGATAAGTTATATGTATTTATTCTCTGGGCCGAGATTTAGTCTCCATTGTCCGCTTGGTATTAAAAGGTTATTTTTTTTAAAAATATTGACAATTTTGTCGGGAGATAGGCAACTGTCCGTTGCAGAGAGATGTCCGTATAAGGAGACGTTCGACTGTAGAACAAACACAGGGATTAAGGTTATATACCCATGCACTATATGAAAATTGCACTTTCCGTTTCGCTCATCTGCAAGTACAGGGAGCCTCCTACACAGGAATCTCTAAGGGGTTACCTGTGTCCTGACCACTGGCCCTTACATAGAGATGCCTGCGGAGGAGGCTACTGCAAGTATGGATGCGCTTAAAACAGATTTTCTCACGGAAAGACTCCAACAGACCAGGCGTAAAATACTTACACTAATTCTTTTTCAGCAATGTTGGATAAATCTTTCTGAGCGAAGCTCCAGTTGGAACTGACAGGTGCCGAGTCAGCAGAATTACGATCTGGTGTAACACCAATCACAAGAGGAATTTTCTCCTATAAAATAAAACACAGAATGCATTTAAGGGGCAGTTTATATGACTGGCGAGAGTTTATACCGGTCTACCCGGTTAATGAGTACGGTTAGGTTTAGCCCGGTAAAGTGAATGCTGAATGGCGATATTTTAGCGCCGGTAGCCGAGATCGCGCCTGTTCAAACAGTCCCTGAGTATTAATTCCAGTATTTGGGGGCGTTATTATTTAACTAAAACATAAAGAGATCGAGAATATTTTCCATCTTCAAAAAAGATCGAAAATTTAAGGAATGAAATAACTTGTATATATACAGGGTGTCTAAAAAAAAGGTAATCCAACTTCAGCACGCTATTGTGCGTAAATGACTTGGTAAACGAGCGTAATTTTTTTATATTAAGAAAGATCAGGCTTTTAGCTGTTGAATGACATGTTTTTCATCCAATATGGAGAAAAAATGAGCAAATACGAGTCCGATAAAAATTGTTTGTCGAAATCGCATATTTTCAGCTCTGTGCCTGATTAAAGCAGTGCATAACAAAAGGAAAAGCAATTAATCAAGAATGTGTCATTTTAACAATGAGTTTAGAGCTGGTTTACAAGATGTTTATAATAATTATGCCATACGCAGGTATTTTATTGAAGTGAAATTCATCAACTTAAGTCCTAAAGGAGTTAATTTTCAATAGTTTTAGACCCAATTCTCAACGGTGAAAATATGCAATTTCGACAAACAATTTTTATCGAGCTCGTATCTGCTCATTTTTCCTCCATATTGGATGAAAAACGTGTCGTCCAACAGCTAAAAGCCTGATCTTTATGATTATGAAAAAATTACGTTGATGCACCGAGTAATTAACGCACAATGGCATGCTAAAGTTGGATTATCTTTTTTTTGAGACAGGGTGTCTCAAAAAACCGCTACCCTTAGAAATTAGAGGCTTTAGAAATTTCGCTTTGTCTGGCATATTTGCATGCAATTAGAAGCAAATAAGCAATTTTAAATTCCCAAATGTACAAAATCGAGGCTTTTTCTAAAGCCTCTAATTTGTAAGGGTAGCGGGTTTTTTGAGACACCCTGTATAATATGGCCTGATTCCACGGCGAAATTATTCGCGAGAAATTGTGTCTGCAGAATACGGATGGCTGCACATCAGTGATTCTATTCAATTTCGCCACTTTTTTCGCTTTCGCAGTGAGTAGAACTAACTTCTACTCACTGGCGAAGCGAAATTTTTTCTCGCGAAGCCTGATTTATGTTTTCTCGCGAAGCCTGATTTATGAGAAAAAACACTCGTGGAATCAGTCCTTAACGTGCAGTGTCAATTCTTTTACGAAAAAAAGAGAAACGAAAAGTACACGACGAAAAAATGTAGCTAAAATTTAACTTTATTATTTGGTATACTTAATAGCTCTATCAATTGCAAAGCAAACTCCTTTTGAAGTGAAGGCCATGCCTCATGGTAACATCCCAAGTAAAGGTCATATACCCACGGGGTATATACCCGGAGAAAATCTTAAAGGCCAGTTCACACGGGCGATTTTAGGTGCGATTTTCTTGTTCTGATGGATGCGAACGAGTGGATGAGTTGGAATGTTCAGATGATGGTACATATACTCAGAATATTCATAACTAATCGACTCGTTCACATCCATGAAAAGAGGAAAATCGCACTAGAAGTCGCAGCAAAATCAACATGTGTGAAGCTGAACCTTAAAACGTTTCAAGAGTTGAAAAAAGTTGCCAACTTGATAAATGTTTAATGTCAATTCTATCTCTCTCATATCATCATCAACAACTGACTGAGCTTGACTTAATGACAATCCAACTAAACTGACATTACCAACACACAGGAGAAGATCACCAGTCTTGACTATACCTGGAGACAAAAATATCCGAAATTATGTATGAAAGGATAAATTATATATTTTGGTGTTGAATTAGAAAATATAGTCGAACCTCCATAAAGCGCACAGGTATTAAAGTCCCAAATATTTTCTATACAATTACAGTAAAATACTCCTCTATTAAGCGGCCACCTCTGTTGCGGCCGTGGCCATTCTCGAGCAGTCCATTTTTCCCATCTATTGTGTTATTGACATGTATTAAAGAACATGACTGTACACCAAGCTCTGAACGAATATTTGAAAACTAACAATTGGCACTTTAAACTTGTATATATTTTCAAAATGCATCAGTGTTTATAAGGGTTGTATATATTGAAATTGGATAACAGCAAAGTACATTGGCATTGTTGGTGTTGCCCCATTGGGGGACCACCTCTGCTAAGCGGACCGATCCCAAAGATTGGCCGCTCAATAGATGTTCGACCATGTTCTCGTGTAATTTGAGGGGCTAGCATGGCTGGTAATGATAGCAACATGAATTTGGAACAGGAGCGGATTTGTAGTTTAATTTAGAATTCACAAAAGCATTACGCTCATCTTAACCATCACCATGAATCATTACCGTGGAGTATCGAAAGGACCCTAACCCTTAGGCACTAACCACTAACTAACCCTCGGAACCTTTATCAATTGGGTTGCAAAACCTGTTAAGGCTTTCCGTCCACCTCAAAGTGGTAAACATATTAAACTAAATAACTGACTCCTCTATTTCTACCTTGTATACTGTATATTCATAGGTGCTTCAATTCAAACATTCTCGGTAAAATGATACTATGGGTATTGGGTATTGAATTTAAACAGTTCAAAGGAAACCAAAAACAACAGTCAAATAATTTAATTCCTCATAAAAACATTGGTGCATGTAAACTTAACTAAAACAAGTTTTATATGTTAGTACATGTATATTTATGATATAGAAGCCAGAACCAGCCAACACTTTAAGGAAATTAAGTATAAGGCAAAAACCGAAAACTGAAAACATCTTGAAAACCCTAAACCCTATGGACTAAAACATATCTTGGGTTTTGAAGATGTTTCTTAACGAGGTAGGAGCGTAGGAGAAAGAGCCTGGGTACGAGAGTGGATGTTCTCGCTTTTCCGTTTTTGTTTTTTACTTAATTTGTGATATAAATCTGCCAAGTTTTCAGACCATATGCCGAATGATTATGATTAAATGTACACTTACTGTTTCCACTATCAGCTCCTCCGCTGTGTCTAACAACGATACGTCCATCAACTTCATCCAGAATGAGGATGTGCATATCTCTCTATACATTGGAAATTGATACTGATTGGTACTGATGAACTTATATAGCGTGAATAACGTATATTGTTTGCTTTTCCTGCTTGTTTGCTCATATTGTTAGTAGCTAAGAACATACGTCGTTTTGAAGACGCGTGGGTGTTGCGGAAACGCCACTGTTGTCAAGGAATTTTTCTACTATGCCGGAGCGCAAAAGACATTTTGACCCACGTTTAGAGTAATCTCACATTGCAGGTAATCTGACGGCTGTGGATAATAGTATTACTTTAACGGTAATGGTGCTGAAAGTGAAGCTGAATTGTCAGAGCCTATCTTTCTCGCGCCGGGTTTGGCTTGATTTTGTACCATTATCGCCAAAAGTAAGCCATCCTCGAAGCGTAAATGGGAAGGTAATACGGTAAAAGTTCCTTGGCTAACACTTTCAGATTTTCACAAATGTTGCCAAGTCATGCATGTTATTATGTGTAAACATCGCATCAATTTAGCAAAATGCCCTGTTTATACCGGCGATGAAAGACAATTAACTAGAGTAGCTATGATACGATAAACGTTTGATATTTATTCATTATATTAGAGTGAGTAACGTTTTCCAAGTGTAACATGCAGTCGTCGCAATCTTCGGCGGAAAACGGCAATTGCCGCAGATAATGCCGCCAAAGATTAAACTATCGACATTATTTACTATATGCTGCAGAAGAATCTATCAAAGACATTAATAACATATAATGAATAAATAGTTCAGGTTTTAAATAATTCATTTGTTGCTAACATGCATCTTCAAGATGTCCTTATGGGCAAAAAAGAAATGCCGTCAAACTGCCGCCTACTCTTAAATATCGACGGCAATTTTTTGTCTACGATGATTTATTGAATTTGCGAGGGCTGAGTGCACCGTAACTTACCTTATCAACCTTGACCGCCTTTGGTTCCCGACCACTCAACATTTTCTCGCTGAACTACAATAAATTATATATTAAAATATAGAATGCAGACCTAAATCATGAAACTGCATGAATCTTTAAAAACTCGTGCCGAAGCTAGGGACCGCGCCAAGCTACTATGTCATTTGTCGTCCCTGGATTCCCTTGCCTTAGGTAGCCAAGGTCTTGGCCATACATGTTAGTGCGCCAGTGGTACAGTACAGTACAGTACAGTACAGTACAGTACAGTACAGTACAGTACAGTACAGTACAGTACAGTACAGTACAGTACAGTGCAGTGCAGTGCAGTGCAGTGAAAAAAATCATTAGCGTGAAGGAGTTTGTATATCTGATACAGAATCATGCTGATTTACATAAACTTTAAGTTCAATTTTCTCACCAAATATCATTAGTTTATTTTAAATTGTTGAAGAATACGAATGTTCTCATCAAGACGTTTCACAAGCTATTTACAACATTCGCATCAGTGTTGTATCGGATATACAACGCTCGCCTTCGCCTCGAGTTTGTATATCCGATACAACACTGCCGCTCATGTTGTAAATAGCACATACAGTACAGTACATTGCAGTATAGTACAGTATAAGGATTGAGGAAAAGAAGATTTCAGGGTGGCAGTTTTACATCAACTACACGATTTCTACACGATAACTCCATTTTCGGAATTCGCATGTAAGAATCAGTGCCTCAACTGAAATCATGATAATAGGGTATTTCAATGTTATATCAATGGTTTTATGGAGTAAAGAAGCTGAGCACGCCCAGTACAAAACATTATGCTGGAATATTTTCAATGTATTACCGTCATGTTTTCAGGATATATATTCTTCTCTTCAGATTCAATTTCCGCTTCGTTGTGACTTTTCTTGCTTGAAGCACGTTTTTTGGAAGTCTTCTTAACTTTGCTGTATATTTGAGTACTGCAAGAAAAAAACAAAAATTTATATTACTACGAGTTACTATCGCCGGTAGTGCTGTGCTTTTAAGAGGAGCATTTGCAAGGGGACTATTGAGTTGCGCAAAGGTCTGGTTGCGTCCGTCTGTACTGTATGCTAGAGAGTGGGGAGAAAAAATGATATTTTATACACGCATATTCAGTAGTTTTCGAGGGAGCTACAGAAGGCCATTCCCCACTTAAGCGGGTATTTGCTAGACTGTTTATAATAGAGCGTGCTTATGATCCCTATAGGGTTACCTTGTTGTCTGTTCTTCAACGCCATTGACAACTGGAGGTGAAGCTGGAGGTGCAGCCACAGTAACACGCACAGGCACAGGTCTAGGATTATTGTCTGGTTTCACTGTCGAAACAGAAATACAAATATTTATAGCTTTTGAAAACCTAACGATCGAGGTCATTATTGAGGCAATCGGTCATGCATTTATCGCATTCTATTCAGCCTCCGCGCGAAGATGCAGTTATAACCAAAAAGCTAAGTAAACTTAACCCGAATAAAGCAAGTGGCCTGTTCGACCCAAATGTGAAGTTAATAAAAATTTTCGCAAAGTATTTCGCCGAGCCGTTAAGTTACATTTTTAATGAATCATTACTCGTAGACTATTCCCAGATATTTGGAAAATTTCGAAGGTGTGTGGAATTCCAAAGAGTAACCCCTGTTCTACGATGGACCTCTTAAGACCAATTTCATTAACGAGTACTCTATCGAAGGTACAAGAATCGTATGCCACCGAATAGAATTACGAAGATGTTCATGATAAAATCAGTAGCAGTCAATTTGACGGACTACCTAGAACATCGGCAATACATGCATTAATCTATCTGTTACATAAATGGCATATGGCAATGGATAGCCCAGGAAAGATTGCTCGTATTATGTTTCTTGATTTTAGGAAAGCCTTCGACCTATTCAAATTGCGGTTCGTCCGGCTGTAGTTGGTTGGCTTGCATCATACTTTTACAATAGATCGCAAGTAACGTCTTTTCAAGGAGAACAATCTGATTTTAAAAGAATCAAGGGTGGCGTTCCCCGGGGGAGTAAGTTGGGTCCAATTGCTTTTATAATTAAAATAAATCAATTACCAATGTAATCCCATTGGTAATACTCAAGTGAATGTAGATAAAGTGATACAGTTTGCAAAGGATGAAGGAATGGAATTGAACGGTAAAAAGTGTATGGAGATGATTATTGATTTTAGGAAAAATAGATCGACGATATCCCCAATTAATATTGGCGGTTGCAACGTATCTCGTACAAAATCATATAAATTATTGGGAATATGGTTAGACGATGATCTAAAATGGAAATCTAATACTGAATATGTCACAAAGAAAGCGGGAAAGCGTCTGTATTTATTAAAGATTTTGAAGAGTTATGTTAGACAAAAGAAAACAAGAGCTAATACTCAAAGGAAATATAATTTCTCTTGTAAAACTGAACGTTGTAAACATAGTACATTGGTTTATTCTATAGACTTGTATAATTCTAATTTAGTTGATTAGAATGACCTTTTTTATTTAAATTTTTAATGCACGATGTAAATAGATAGAATGGGTATAGATTAGTGAGTTTTCATATATTTAATGGACGATGTAAATAGATAAAATAGGTATAGATAAGTAAGTTTTTTACATATGTATTGTAAACACACTGTAAATTAGCGTAACTGCTACTAAATGTGTCAATAAAGCATTACCAAGCATTACCATATACAGTATAATACAACAAGAATTTCGACGTTTCGAAGGGCATTTTCGAAACTTTAAAGTTCTTATTGCAAGAGGAGTGCGCAAATTCTTAATTTGACAGGACATTCTAAAACAAAAATACACTGATGGGCCATTGATTAGCCTTTTTTGACCATCTAGTCAATCTTATTTTCAAGTTTTTTCTGACAAGATGACATCTTCAAACCTACGGGGGTCCTCAGTGATGATTCACCCGGCCTCAGTTGCCGACAACGCCCTGCTTCATGACCAGCAACCTCTTAGCACCACCCCCCCCCCGTATCAGATCAAACTGGATCCATCTCTGTCCAAAAGACCCGCAGTATTTCGTATAGACACCACTGGTACCAGAAGGGAAAAGTGACTATTAATAGGGAGGAATATCTTCGTTTTTAAAGGCCGGGTGGTAATTGAAAACGTTCCTTATTCAGGTGTGCAAAAACATTGAAAACATGAGTCATATAAATACACGGCATGATCCAAAGAGCTGGAAATCGGTGTGATTAAAATGCAACTCAGCATGCATACTTCGGGATAAAATATCTCGTTGCTGTTAATAATAATAATAATTATTAGAGTCTTTATTCAGTACTCAACGCACCCGTCTGAGTTTACAAGGAAAATAGTTAGTTACAAAATGTATATAGGTAAAAATATGGCTATTTACAGTGAGTTAACATAAACACTTTATTACCCCAACAAAGTTAAACAAACAACGGTATTTTCAGAACTTTCTGATGTATAACCGTTCTTGTATCCACGTTTAATAAATATATCTGTTTGGTTCATATATTTACTGTTATACTGTACACATCCCCACAGTTCGATCGCGAAAGTGAATATCGACATAATTACGCTATTGAACAACAAGTCTAATTGTTTTATTGGTACTTTGGTAGACCATAATATTTGCATACCCGCATTATGTACATCCTTCCACTTGCTTTCCTAAGCATTTCTTCTAGTGTAACTCCTAGAATCTTTAACCATGTTTTCCGCTCAATTGATGAAATAGGATCAGGCAGAGGCACAGAAATATTTCCATGAACAACCATTTCATACGTTTTTTCATGTTTAAGGGCATTCTATTATTTTCAGACCATCTTGTAAGCTGTCGGCTTCAATTCGAGATGTATCTCCACTCCCATTGCCAGCTACTTCTAACGTCAAATCATCCGCAAGTTTAACCAACTCATAGTAGAAGGTGTTTGTAGATGGAATACTCGAACGAAAATTTATATACATCTTTTAGACCTAGCCAGGAGCAGTTGCGAAAAATCCAACTTTAGGCCCCCTGGCAGGAAACGAACCTGCGGCCCTGCGATTCCGGTGCAGCGCTCTAACCAACTGAGATAAAGAGTCCAGTTGCTGAGAATTAACGGCCAGTTCGGTATATATGATGGGAGCGATGCCAGTATTAGGTATGGGTAAATATCAAGATTTTTTCGGCATTTCGTTCGGTAGGACTATTAGTAGAAGGTGTTTGTAGATGGAATATTCGAACGAAAATATATATACATTTTTTAGACCTAGCCAGGAGCAGAAAAATGCAACTTTAGGCCCTCTGGCAGAAATCCTGGGATTTCTAGGATAAACTGTTTCGATGTCATCCATCATAATTAAAAAAAGAACAGGTCCTAAAACAGTTCCTAGAAGAACACCTCGATTGATGTTTGAATATTCAGTTACAATTCCATCGACCATTACTCTCTATTTTCTATCCTCCAAAAAGCTGATTATCCCATTCACGACATACAGGTTAATGGATAGCTTTTTAATCTTTTCACACAAGAGATCATGGGGAACACTCTCAAATGCTTGACTGAAGTCAAAGGACAGTACTCTTACATATTTATTTATTTGTTTATTTATTCCACCCAATACAGGTAGGGCGTACCCACAGAGCCGAAGCTCCAATAACGGGTTCCCCATAGGTACAAAATACATAAAAAAATATCATATATACAAAGAGTTAAACACTAAATAGTACATCACAACAAAAAGTGAACAAATATAAAAAGGTCAATGAATAACCTCACAATATAAGAAAGTGCACTAGCAGCACAGAGTGTTACTGAGTGAATCCAAAGGACGAGCTTGATAACATTTAATACATACAAGTCTTGTAGGTGTGCGGCAATTCTGGGTTATAAACATTAGAAGTTAATAAAAAGTAGTAGTTAAATAGACAACGTTTAAATGAAGACAGTAAAGTTAAGTTCATTATTGATATTGGTAGAGTGTTCCACGTTCTGCAGGCTCTGACATAAAAACTGTTTTGAAATGTTACTGTTTTTGATTTAGTGATCTGCAGAAGGAGTCCTGATGTAGAGCTAGAGCGTCTGGTTACACGAGTTGGTGCATTTAGTTGTATATTTTTGTCGGAATTCGCATAGATACATTTGAATAAATAAACAAGATCCAGGTATTCATGCCAGTAGGTAATTGGAAGAATATTGAGCTTAGCAAGTCTCTTAGGGTATGAGACATCTGTTTGAAATGGAAGAGATAGGATGAACTTCGTACTGCGACGCTGAACTCGTTCCAGGGTTTGGATATCTTGAACAGTTTGAGGTGCCCACACTTGGCTACAGTAACCAAGCTTGCTTCTGACTAGGGTCAGGTACAGGATCTTTCGTACTTTAAGGTCACTTGCATGAAAACACGATCTTCTCACGAACCCCAACATCTTGTTGGCCTTATTTGATACCGCTTGGACATTAAGACTCCATTTGAGGTCTTTAGAGACTATAACGCCGAGATATCTCTGGTTATTGATTATCTTTATTAAGTTGCCTTGCACGTTGTATGAGTATTTAGCCTCGCCGTCCAACCATTTTAACCATGTATGTTGGGACTTAATCAAGGCCATGGTCGAATTATGTCCTTCTTTATATGCAAATTGGTCAGGGCCAATTGCAGGTCTTACAACGGGTGCTAGTTCAGTTTTATACACACTTCTCTCAAATAGTCTCATGATAATATCTGTCAATGAGATTGGTCTTAACTGGTTACAGGAGTTCAGAGGTGAATATTTGGGTAGTGGTAGTACACTGGCGGCCTTCCATGCCATAGGTACTTTGCCTATTTTCAGTGACGTGTTGAATATTTCTGTAATAACAGGTGCTAATTCTATATCAAATTCCTTCCTGAACCAGTATGGTAGATTATCAGGACCTGACGCAGAGCGTTTTTGATTTTGTAAAAGACGTTGAACAGTATGTATGGATAGTAAAGGGATCCTTGTACCTTCAGGGATTTGAAGAAGCTTCGGAGTCGTGTAATTTAGATCTGTATTTATACCTTAGAAGTATGCATTTATCTCGCGATGGAGGCACTGACAGATACATCCTGTTTTTTTTTCTTGATGTAATGCTATTTACGTTAGACCACCATCTTTTATCCTTAACATTTGTTTCTGTTGGGACCGCAGTAATTGCATGGCTGTATAAGCTTGTGTGGCCTCCCTGTCACACATTGATGTCGCTTGCTTAAATATACAGTATTGAATTTACTTGTAATGTGGGCAAAACATATTAAAATATATAAATTATGTGCTATACAGCCCAACAAGTTGTTGACAAGATTAAACAACCATGCACGTTTTCAATAATTGATATTGTTGTTCCATCATTGTTTTCAACTCCTGGTTCCAACATGAGCAATGATTTGTTATTTTGTTCCTTTCTATGCTTACATCATCCGAACAGTGGTAACGACGCATGAAATGTGAATTGGATGGCAACGGGCACTAACATGACTTAGCTTATTAAGTATATTGCGAGCACTAACAAATTCTTCACTGTAAAACGGGTTGGTTAAAATAACCAATTCCATTGGTTGTTTCAGATGTGGGTTTTTTTGCTAATATTATTCGGTGAAAACAACCAAAATATTGGTTGAAATAATCACCTTTTTGGTTGTTTTAATCAATCTGTTTTACAGTGTTATGTAATAGCCAACCTTGTTCAGCATTGGAAGGTTTCTTGGAAGGAGAAGACGGGTTACTGGCACTGACAATGGCAAAACCTTTAGAACGACTGAACTCCACAAATTCCTTCGCCTCCTAAATACAAAACAACAAATAGAATAGCTGATGAATGTACAGTTGAATTTTGAAACGATCGCTGCACATGCGCAGGTGAGACTTTGTACATCATATTGCAAAACGTGGCAACAAAACATGCACCTCTAGGAGATTATAACATCTTAAAACCCATCTTAGTATGTTTTCTATATTTTCTAAAACTGTCTTTTCCGGTATTCGTTTTGCACTTCTAATCCACATCTTTGGGGCAAACAGTTGAACATTTAAGGATATAGGGAACATTTGATCCAATCGTACATAGTATAACTCCACTCTTCCCCCCAGAGGCTTGCGAGCTTTCAAAAATATTTAGTCGTCTTACACAGGGTTTCGTGAAGCATGGGGGGAGCGTGCGGGGAAATAGGGGTTTGCAAATGCGAGCGCAAAATGTCGTGTAAGACTATACCTAAAGCTCGCAAGCCTCTGCGGAGGAGAGTGCATGGTATAACTCTATGTACAGTATTGGCAGAACAAGATAATGTATCTCGACTGTGTCTAGTTATTTTCATTGCTTCTTTTTCCGAAGAGCAGCGTCAATTCTCAAGTCACAGGACACATTTTACATAATCTGTGTACATTTAATACTGTACAAATTGAATTTTCTGTCCCTATGAGCAACAAAATAAGTATATTGTCAAATACCTTGCACGGTCTTAGTATCATGTCAAATTCCTTCGTTGTCTTCAGAAGTTGCACGGCCTGAAAATATAGACATTGGTTCAAAATGCATGCAAATAATTTACTCTACAAATTATACAGTACACAGGCAAAAGCGCCCAAGTTGTTAACCTGCAGCAGACCGATTGTACCAATACAGCTGTTTCAACAATCAGGATGTGTTCGCACTGGTTGTTGACAACTTACTTGCTACAAGGTTGTTCAATCAACAGATTTGTTACAAGTTGTCCAACAACTTAATTGTTAATATCGTCCTGCAATTCAAAAACTTCTTAACAAGTTGTGAGTGACAACCTTGTAACAACTTGGTAAAGTGACAATACCGTTACAACCTGATAACAAGCTTGCATGTGAACACATCTTGTTGACAAGATGTTAGATTTTCGCGCGTGTAAATATACTAATGTAGAGTAAGCACATGCAGTGCGGTAATTGAAATTTCGAAAAGTTTTTCTTCACAATTCTTGCTATTAGTATTGCATTGCCATCAATAGCGTATATTCCTAATTCGTAACACTCGATTCGTAACAATGGCAATGCTTCTTCAAATTACACACAGATATACAGTATTGTGTAGTCTTGTTGTTTATCTAAATTTACTAATATTAGTTATACAAACAACAGACAGTCTAACAACCACATTGTAATGCTTATAAATCTCGAACGTGCGGTGCCAGTGTGGGTAGAGTATAGCAAATACGGCGGTTGACTGTTGTGTAAAACTACCTGAAAAATACAATGAGAACTTCGACGTTTCGAGCGAAGGCCCTTCGTCTGGGCGAAGGCCCTACTAACTTCCAGACGAAGGGCCTTCGCTCGAAACGTCGAAGTTCTCATTGTATTTTTCAGGTAGTTTTATACAACAGTCAACCGCCGTAATGCTTATAAAGCTAAAGCTTACCTCAGAATATTTTATGTTTGCGAAGTTCTTCTTGTTTAGGGCCATTATCTGATCTCCAACCTAAAGAACATGAGGCAAACAAATCGTTATAAGGAAAGAAAAATAATAGTTTAATACTAAATCTACGTATGTTCAATTTTAAACTGGCGTCCCGTGCAGTAATATTGAGTAAAAGTTGCGGAATGTTTTGGCAAGTATCACTATGTAAACTTCATCCATTCCTTGACCGATCTAGTGAAAACAAACTATAAACCAAAAATTGGAAATCACATTACAGAATATATTAATACCGAAGTAACTTCTACATGCGCAGGTCAAAAAGAAATGAATACAAGAATTATATAATATGAAACTATATGTAGGAGATGAGATGAAACGTATAAGTACTGTCAATGTCTGCTAATGTCGGGCATGGAAATATATAAGAGTTAAATGTAAGAAAAACGCTCGAAAACCGATGTAACTCCGTTCTGTTCATGCATGCCTGACATCAGCAGACGTTAACTGCAGAATTTCCACATCTCATCTCACCTCATATTATAAATTTCTTGCGTTTTCACCTATTCTTCGATATTAACATATTCTTTAAATGTGATTTCCATATTTTGCTTAATTTTATACTTTGTTTTGACTAAATTCATCTCATTGGTTTACATTCATCACATGATTACTTTTGTGCTCCCTATAAAAGAAGCCCAAGTTTTACCCGCCCCAGGCTACCATGCATGACATCACTTCCACACGAAAGGCCTTCGCTCGGAGTCGAAATTCTTGTTATGTATTTTCAGATTTGTTTTATTCTGTAATCCCTCAGGTCATGCTCAGGTATATCGTTTATCGATATCTAGGCTGGAACCTCACATTCAAGATTTTGTTCTACAGGGTGTCTCAAAAAAAAGGTAATCCAACTTTAGCATGCCATTGTGCGTTAATTACTCGGTGCATGAACGTAATTTTTTCATAATCATAAAGATCGGGCTTTTAGCTGTTGGATGACACGTTTTCCATCCAATATGGTGGGGAAATGAGCAAATACGAGCCCGATAAAAATTGTTTGCCGAAATTGTATATTTTCACTGTTGAAAATTGGGTCTAAAACATATTGAAAATTAACTCCCTTTAGGACATAAGTTGATGAATTTCACTTCAATAAAATACCTGCGTATGCATAATTTTTATAAACATCTTGTAAACCAGCTCTAAACTCATTGTTAAAATGACACATTCGTGATTAGTTGCTTTTCCTTTTGTTATGCACTGCTTTAATTAGGCACAGAGCTGAAAATATGCGATTTCGACAAACAATTTTTATCAGACTCGTATTTGCTCATTTTTTCTCCATATTGGATGAAAAACGTGTCATTCAACAGCTAAAAGCCTGATCGTTCTTAATGTAAAAAACTTACGCTCGTTTACCAATTCATTTACGCACAATAGCGTGCTGAAGTTGGATTACCTTTTTTTAGACACCTTTACAGTAAGACGACTGAGTACAGCAGCCAGGTGTATTACTGAGTCGTGTGGTGATACACATTAGATAACAAGCCTTACCATAATACCAACACGTTCTGCCAGGGATCCCTGCGTCACATGTATGACAAAAATGCCATATTTTGTAGGAATGCCATTACGTACGCTGAAACGTTGAAGATTAAGAAGAAAACACAGTTGAAAATGCATATATTGTACCATATAATCGTACTCTACCATAGCCTTATTTAATAATCAGGCTACACGATTCGAGGTACAGCAACTCACTATTTTGTATTTTATAGGTTTTCCATTGCCACTTGCATCTATGAGTTATATAACGTTCAATTAAATCAAATCACAAAACAACATGGCCGATGTATTTTGTCACAAATATCTCAAAGCTACACAAAGTTACTTTAAATTAACGTTCTAAATTTAGAACGTTCCTCCAAAGGAGAAAATAATTTTGTTCGCGTGTTTTCATTGATGAAAAAATGAAAATTCAGCCGTCAAATATTTCCTCACTATGCAAATCTGTTTTAAATACCATTCCTCCTGAAGTTCCATATATTATGCCATGTCAGGAAACGTTTACGTACAGGGATATGCCGGGCCGATTTCAGGTTTTACAAAATGTTAATGACCTATATCTTCACAATTGGTAATGTCATTAGGTGAAGTTCCGGCCTAATTCATTATATAACGTAAGTGAACTAACCTGCAGCCAAGACCCTGTGGTCCAACAATAAACTTGACATGTTTATCAGTTTCACGCATGTGAAGAACAGGAGACTGAGTACGAACTAAAGCCAGTTGACTGACCAAATGATTCTATATACAAGAAATAATCGAACCATTAAGCTCATCGTAAGCTCATCGTAAGCTCATCGTAAGCTCATCGTAAGCTCATCGTAAGCTCATCGTAAGCTCATCGTAAGCTCATCGTAAGCTCATCGTAAGCTCATCGTAAGCTCATCGTAAGCTCATCGTAAGCGTAACAACTTGTCTGTCATGGAAGCATAACTAATGCTGACTTTAAACGAGGCAGATGCTCTAATAAAAGTTTTACGTCAAATAGGTCTGTGCATTAGTTACAGTAAGTCCTCGCATATAAGAAACCGACATTTTCAAATCAGGCTGTTCAGTTTCTTATATGCGAGACAAAGTTTCAAACAGAGGCTGCCAGTTTCTTATATGTTAACAAGAAACTGAGTTATATGTGATATCTTTAAAGTAAAGAAATCAGTGTGAAGTATCATACGAATTCTTGAAACAGCATAAATAGTATAATTCAGGAAATTCTTAAATAAAAAATATAGGAACATAAACCTGATATTGTTACACCTGATGTTCTAACAACCAGGATCTAATAAGAAAATATTTATGCCACAAAAACAATAACCCTAGTCAATTCTATCAAATTACCATTTATTTTCTTTAGTTCAATTCAATTTCTTAAAAGGAAATTCTCATTTTTTTGACATTTTATAAACCAACATTTTGAAAACAGGCTGTTTAGTTTCTTATAAATGAGGAAATATTCCCTCTATAGGCAGGCTGTAGTTTCTTATATGGCGGTTTCTTATATGCGGGGACTTATGTACTCTATTGTATTTTCTGAGTATCTCAAACGAGCATCCAAATAGCTCGGTCGTCAGAGCGCTGGTATAAGTAAACCAGAGACCACGTGTTCGAGTGCTCGTTGGGTTATTCAGAAATAATTTTCCAGCAAGATATTTTATTTCAATTTATAATATAACATTTATAGTACGCGTGCGTTGATTGGTCGAGAAACGTGTTTCTATAACTGTATAGAAACACGGATTCACGGAACGTATATACAAAACAATTTTAATACGCGGTATAATCGAATAAATGTCTAATAATCCTGTCTCGACAACCAAAAAACGACTTTTAGTATAAATGGTATAGAACTAGATTATTTTGTAGTGAAATTGACAAGCAAATGAATTTTATGCTTATGAAATGAGAATTTAATCGATAAATTAATCGATTTAAAAATTCTTTTCTTGATTTATATTATAAAAGAAATAGAAAACATTTTTTCCTGTGTTTCTATACAGTTATAGAAACACTTGTGGTGGTTTGGGAGAACTGGAAATAACGTGATTATTTCTCGTTCTCCCAAACTCTCACGCGTGTTTCTATAACTGTATAGAAACACGGAAAATGTTTTCTATTTCTTAATGAATACCATAGGAAAAGAATCAGTGGGGTATTTTTTCATGAGCACAACCGAAGGATAAAATTTACCTGCGGCCGGTCAGAGTATTTTGTAGTAAATCGTGCAATTTGTTCTAAACCCTTCAACGCTTTCGAAATGAATATTTATATGTAATAATAATTGGTTAGTAAACTGATAGTTTATGGGTAACATCAAATATATTGTAAAAGGATTTTAACTCGTTTGTTTGTTTGTATATGTTAGTTAATGTGCAATTCTGTTAGTGTCATGATAATAGTTGTAAGTTTCCTAGATACGACGCCCTTCGTGGAAACCGACGTTGCGCTAGCGTTGATGGGGCTAGATAGATACAACATAGTGAGAAATGCATGCTTTACGTCACAAGTCAATTTGCAAGTTACAAATATTCAACCTGCAAAATTCCTGGGGATGCAAGTACAGTAGCACTCGCGTGCTTGAATATCTTTATCCACCTCGGAAAAAAATGTACAGAACAGTAAATAAAAATTCGCAGATCTGCAGACCGGATGTTCGTCAATTTTAGATACTCTGAATATACTGTACAGCATGTGCAGTAAAATATAAGTGACGCGGTTTTCTTACCAATACTCCAGGATTATATCGGAAAGCGTTTTCTTTTCCATCCAGAGTCTTCCATGTCAAATTCCCATTCCTAA
The DNA here is from genome assembly GCA_016169945.1 of Trachythela sp. YZ-2020. Lineage (NCBI taxonomy): Eukaryota > Metazoa > Cnidaria > Anthozoa > Malacalcyonacea > Clavulariidae > Trachythela > Trachythela sp. YZ-2020. Next base: position 4,615,059 of record JADLSH010000311.1, on the reverse strand, counting down.
AAAACAAACATAGTTACGTGTCACGTGTCGTTAATGACTCTGCATGCGTATTCTCATATATTTACCGAAGCGATCAAATTATAAGAGTTCCAGTCTGGGGTACAATGATCCACCATTTCGGGCGCGCAGTAATTGGCTTACGCTGTTGCGGTTAAGCCCTGTACAGACGAGCAAGTTTTCCTTGACAAGTTCTATTTGCCCGTGTGTACGACAAGTTTTGCTTGACAAGGAGCCTTGTTCAAAAGCTAGTCATGCCAGCTTTCGAACAAGGGAAATTGTTCGTGTGTACGGCCGACAAGGAAAACTTGACAAGGAAATGCGCAGTACGACACTTCTCTCATCTTCGATCTATAGTCGAACGGCCATTGCCACTATTAACATGAAGTATGCACTCGTGTCGTTAATACACGGTCTCGTAAAACTTGTCAAGGAAAAATTGATCGAAAAAAACTTGTTTGCCGTACACACGAACAAATAAACTCGACAAGGAACTTGTCAAGGAAAACTTGCTCGTCTGTACGGGGCTTAATTACACTGCCTAGTCTTTTGTTTTGTTTTGTTTTGTTTTGTTTTGTTTTGTTTTGTTTTGTTTTGTTTTGTTTTGTTTTGTTTTGTTTTGTTTTGTAATGTAATGTTATTGTTGTTATGTATTGTAATTATGGCGAATCTAATATTTCAATGCTCAAACATTGCAAGGCAATTAAGAACAGTGAATTTCATGCTCCACTGCGCTAGAAGGTACGTGGTATGAAGTTAATCGCTGCAATTTGGAGCGCGGGCGAGGGAGCGAAAAGAAAGGAAACGCGAATTATGGCTACACTTGATAAAAGGAAAATTGAACCTTTCAATGGTAACGATGTACTACAGTTAGTTTTTACAGTTTTTCAGATAACAATTTCATGTAAAATACAGTACATTCAATTTATAAAATAATATCACCATTTAACCACATATAGCTGTACAGTCATGTCTTTACGAAAGGCTCTTTCATCGATCCTCATGTAATAAAATAGAAATCAAATTCCTATAGCGAAGTTATACTTACAATCGTTCAGGATATTTTCTTGCACCTTGGGATATGGAAGAGAAATCTTCCGTTAGTAAATATTCTCGCTTTATGGTAATACTTTACCTTCTTATTTATTACATACTAGAACTAGAGGTCACTCAGAGACAGCATATACAGTACCTCCACCACAAAATTAAGTCAAGTATTCATGCATAAATTATATACGCATTAATTACGTATTCACTTCTGTCCAGCCGGGGAAAGCAGGAGGAGCAGTAAAGTATTCATGCATAAATTATATACGCATTAATTACGTATTCACTTCTGTCCAGCCGGGGAAAGCAGAAGAAGCAGACAGACAGTAAAGTATTCATTTAAGCGATTCTTGGGCTATGGCCATTAGCTCCACAAATGTTCGCGTTAAAATGTTGATCTTTTTTTAGTTCTCATGCTCTCAGACAAGCAAACACACACACACACCAAGATGAAAACACAATTTCCAGGCGGAAGAAATAATAGCAATCACTATGGTTACAAGGGGTAGCTTACGTTTGCTAAGTTGCTTAAGCTACAAACTTACGGGGAAAATATGGACGTATAATCAATAGTCAAGACCAATTACGCGCACAAGTTTGTTCAAAAGTAGAATAAAATTGGTGAGGTTACCGCAGATCTCTCTTACAGTGGGTCCCTGTTTTGTAATTTGGCACGCTTATACAGTACCCATTTGGGTACAGTATAAATCGGGCTGTTTACTTACTTCTCACTTTAAGTCTGAGATAACGTCTTGTTCTCATGAGACTCACTACTTCACCATGAGTTGATTCAGTTATCATAAAACCATTGACAAGTAATATCTCGTTACCTGGCTGAAATCACAAATCATGCACAGTTCAAACACATGAAAATAGTAACGTTTTCCCAATGGACCTATGTAGAGTAGTTTATAAGGTAAAGGGTAAGGGGTTGCTAATCATCTTTACATTGATGCTGAGTGTTGAATCGTGAATCACGACCGGCATGTCTGATTACGCAGCACAGCTAAGGTAGAAGGGTCGGTCTATGGCGAGGGGTGAAAACCGGTGTCTCCGGAGGAAAATCCTCAAAACACAGCAGAGACCCACCCAAACTCTACTTACATCAGTTTTTAAGCACATCAATACAGAACAGAGTAGTCATCCATCAGCTAACAAAATAGCTCCACCTTACACTCGATCTTTAGTAGCAAGCCACACTCCTATACGGCCGCGCACGACACACACAAAACGCGATTCGCTGCCGAGTTCGTGAAACAAAATAGAACTGTCCGTAAAGAAACATTTAAGAAGCAACTAGTAGCAAACTGGTTTAGGAACTTTCAAAAGGATAATATCATGGAAACTGAAAAATCGCGCCGACGGTTTGGTGTACTGTATGTCGGCTTTAAAGGATAGCATGCAAACAGTATCTGACACCAGTGCTTCTAGTGTCGATATACGAATATACTTGCTATCAACACATTCGTTTACAGTTGGTTAAAATATACATACACGTACAGTACGCACATTTTGTAGCCATTCAAACTACATACAAGTTGGAAGTACAACTACAGACTGGAAGAAATCTTACTAAAATTCAGTACACAGTCATAGACTATCATAATCGGCGGTTCATAGTTGTGTAAACCTACCTGAAAAATACAATAAGAACTTCGACGTTTCAAGCAAAGGCGTTTCGTCTTCGGTTGACGTTTCGTCTGGAAGGTACTAACTTCCAGACGAAGGGCTTTCGCACGAAACGTCGAACTCTTATTGAACTAACTTCCAGACGAAGGGCCTTCGCTCGAAACGTCGAAGTTCTTATTGTATTTTTCAGGTAGTTTTACACAACAGTCAACCGCCGAATATTTGCTACACTCTACCCACACGGGCACCGCACGTTCGAGATAGACTATCATAGTACAAATACAATAGAATGTACATACTTTTAATCCAGCAATGTCTGCTCTCGATCCTCGAATAACTGATGAAATATAAACACCAACTCCGTGTTCTTTACCTGGAAATAACAAAATAAGTAATATTCCAAAGCCTAGACCTGTATTTACTAAATATAATTATATAGAATCTCATCAATGCCATGGTCCCAAGTCCAAACTAACAGCTTATAAACTAAAGCGCCGGGAAAAAAAATATTATACCTTGATCTATTTTAGCGGTCCGGTATCCTTGAAATTAAAGCAATCTGATTGGCTGGCGATATATCCAGTCACTTTGGAACTCAACCGGATCGCTCCAGTTTCCGCACCAAAACAAACATAGGAGTGCGAAGATGCGAACAATTTTTAAACTAAAATACTTGCTCAAAAAGTTAACTCAGAGCAGGGTTCTGCCCAGGACCATGTGAGTGCCGGGTACCTGCAGCCCTGAGGGCATGACCCCCTCCCACCCTGCCGACAACTTTTAAAACTTGATCGACTGGTCTCAGAGTAGCTTGAAGCGCGACATCGATTAACAAAGTGCAAAGCTAAGTGATTAGAGCCGTTCGTCAGATGTTTTTCTGGCTTTGGGGGATAGCGTATTTCTCCAAATCACCAGTACTAATATTGTGCGCATTGTAGTACTGAATTTCATCTCATACTAATGTCTAAATAACAAAATTCGCCAAAGATAAAAAATACAAAATTACTTGTATAAAATATCTATTACACAGTACAACATTCGGGTTTTCATACTGCATATTTGAAACCTTTCCGCCCACCGTGGGCAGAACCCTGCAGAGATAGTTACGATAAACATTTAGTGTGCTTATATATGCATGCAGGTGGAACTTCTTTAGGAAATTATCATATAAAGCCTATTTCGAGGTTCTTTAGTTCGATGCACTACGTTTGTATATGGCTGATATTAATAAACACAGTCCTAATGAACGTTAACCATTCTCGCCCGTTTCGTTCGCGAAAAATGTTTCGAGTATCGAGATCGCGAAAGCCACTCGATAGAAATTCTCGCTCGCTCGATACATCTCTCGAAACGCGCTATTGAGGGCTATTTGGAAATTGCAATTTTTTCTTATGTGTATTATACTTTATTCTGGGCCAAAAAATCTCCATGTAATCAGCTCCTTACTTTAACAATATCGCCTTCCGTGTTATTGCTAAGCTAATTTCTATGCATATTATTAAATACACAAATTAATTTAATAACTTCCCATTGTTCGAAAATTTGCAATTAATTGTCTCACATATCACAAATTCCCTATACACAGATCGCAAATCTCGGGATTTTCCCCACCTCAATTGATAACATCGGGCTGTGGCCAAATAACTCATTTGCATTTTCATTTACATATGGAAATTCGTTATAGTGAATTCCCTGGCCTGATGTTATGAATTGACACTTAACTTTTACTAAAAAGACAAATCCCTTACAAGAAGATGCATATTTCACTTAATTGTCGCGTTACAACAGTTTTACAGTATATACAGCTTTATAAACTATGCCCATGGCAATAAGCTGGAAACACTGGATATATAATCAGAAAAGTTTTCATACAATAAACGTTTTCGTATAATACTCATAATCATATCCTTCGAATGCAGTTTTCTTCGACTTTAAATCATTTGTGCCGTAATAGGAGCAGATTCAGCCTCCAATGTTTAAATATTTGAGAAAAGTCTTGTTTAAACTTCTTTCGATATGTATATGAGCAGTAGGACACAGTCTTCGGCCATGATCTTTGTTTGTACTTAAATCTTTAGGCTATTCAAATTCGTGCTATTCGTGCTTGTCTAGAACACCTCAATCAAAATTTTCGGAAAACTTTGAAGTAAAAATAACTAATAACCCCCCGCGGATTGTTAACACTATGACCCTATGTCTCGCTCGTTTGGAATTTTTTTCATGCCATCACATAACTACACAAAAGACCTACTCAGAATAGTTATAATTTTATTTATCAAACGAATTTTTAATGTACCTCCTCTTATCCCAAAACCAAGAGATTCTGTTGCGACTCTTCTTATCTTCACAATCCGTATTCCTTCGCTAGAGTGAGAGTGAATTGTGCAAATCTCAATGGAATTATTCACAAACTAAGACAACAAAATTAGTGGCTGTATACAGTAGGTATCTCCAGCCAGGACTGTGCAACTTACTGCATGTAGTGGGCCATGCAGAATATGTGTATACATACAGCATATACTGTTACTAATATATAATATATATACAGCTATTTCAATTAAGGTTGTCATAGACAATAGTCAAATGTACAATATGAGCGCTAAATGAATGATGGGAATAATCATAGTTTTAAATAAGTTTCACACCAGTAGCCTCGTGGGAATACAAATATATATAGTGTCTCAGTTGCCGGATTAGGATAAAATGCGGATATATACGGATGCGGACGGATGAGAGGATAAAATGCGGATAGAGGGATAAAATGTGGATGGGGGGATAAAATGTGGATTTGGGGATAAAAGGCGTACGAGGGGATAAAATGCGGATGGGATTGCGAAAATAGTCAACATATTAAAAAATAATAGAATTTTATTATTATTATCTTTTATTCATTACTATTACCAAATTTTAACAGAACTGAACGAATATTTCTTAACGAGCTCATAGCTGTTTAATGATTGTTTCAGAGCATATATAGCGTAATATTGTTCTTTAAATGTTTCATCAGTACTCAATAGGAATGAATATATACAAACTAACATAAAACCTCTTCCATTGGCAGTTTCCACTAAAAATATATTAATTTGTAAAATGCAAAACTAAGTTAGGCGTGTATACGAGAGCAAAAACAATTTGTCCAAAGACAATTTTGCTCGTAGAAAAGTGACTAAAACAATGCCACAGACAAAGAAAAGTTAACGTCCAATCAGAATACAAAACTCATTGCATGGCTAGGCGTAGGGCCTGCCTCCTCCGCGGGAAACTCGTGTGATCGTTTCTAAAATAAAATATAAACATTCACATCCGATCTTTATCTGAATTACTACGGCTCGCTTTGTAGACTAGCTCCAAGTCTCGCTAGAAATTTATCAAAAACGGGAGGCTTGTAGATAAAGATCGGTTGCTCATGCTTTGCATAAAGACTCCATGCACAGACAGTCGTAAAATGAGTCCTGTACCTTGAAATGTACATGTTATTTGTTAATTATTTTTGTTGTTGATTGTTATAGGTCTGACAAACATCGTCAGACAATTAACTATATTTAGGCCATCTTATAGAGCTAGTATAAAGTAGTTAAAATAAAGTAGTTTAATATATTGTATATGGCTTATTTATCTTTATATTTTAATAATTTCAAACAAATAATTATCAAACAAGGCTATAATATATATGTAATATGCTTTACGTCAAATTTAACTCTCTCATGTTAGTTGAAAGAATGCATTGGAAAGAATCCCTCATCCGCATTTTATCCCCCTATTCGCGTTTTACCTCCCCGTCCGCATTTTTTCCCCCCGTCCGCATTTTAACCCCCCGTCCGCATTTTATCTCCCCGTCCGCATTTTATCTCCCCGTCCGCATTTTATCCCTCCGTCCGCATTTTATCCTCTCATCCGCATTTTATCCTCTCATCCGCATTTTATCCTCTCATCCGCATTTTATCCTCTCATCCGCATTTTATCCTCTCATCCGTCCGTATCCGTCCGCGTCCGTATCCGCATTTTATGATAAACCCCTCAGTTGCCTCGTGGAAATACAAATATAGTATCTCAGTAGCCCTTTGTATTCCCACGAGGCTACTGAGGTGTTAAACTTATTTATTCATTCCCATCATTCATTTAGCGCTCATATTGTATTGTCTATGACAACCTTTGAAATAGCTGTATACTGTTACAGTCAAATCCAGTGTTCTGTTGCGAGGAACATCAGAGCAATCTCCAAATCAAAATTGCAATATTGCGTGACAATATTGCAATGTTCCTCGCAACAGAACACTGGATTTGACTGTAAACCTCTTTTAAGTCCCTGAAGCGATGATAGTGCTTATAATAGAAATGCGTAATATAGAAATGCACGAGTTGCTAAAATAGACACTAATTTCCTGGACAATAACGAAATCTAATCAAGATGTTGCACTGCTTCCTCAAAAAAGAGGGGGGATATTAGAAAAGAAAGCTCAATGGAAGGTTTACGATAAGTAGATGTGATTCAATCAAGAGGCTTTATATGAACGTGGCATGCCAGGGTTACCGCCCTTCAGTGAAGATGAAGTTCAAGGACTTTTCCAGGACTTTCAAGAACGTTTGAAAGAGGCTGTTTACCTGGGAGGCAAGGGGACTTTTGATAAAAATTCCTCATGATCATCAACTGCAACAAGAGACCTAAAATTGGGAAGAATTGAAATAATTGATTGATCTGTATTGATAGATTAATCGATGGGTGGAATATTTCATTCACGTTGTTAATGGAAGGATGCAAATACACACGTAAAAATCTCATATATTGTCAACAAGATGTGTTCTCTTCAGTCTTGTAGCAAAGTTGTCAACAAGTTTTAACAATGGTGTCAATCATTCTATGAAGATCCTACAAGGTTGTCACTTACAACTTATTATAATAACATGTTGTTGAATTGCAGGTCGAAACAACAAGTCTGTCAAGTCAACAGCATTGTAGCAAGTTGTCAACAATCCGATGACAACTTGTCAACAAGCTGGGAAAAAGCAGTGTGATGTCACATCCTGATAACAAGTTGTTGAAACAGCATTGGTACAAGTCTGCTGCAGGCTTGTTACAACTTGTGAGTTTTTATATATGTGTGTACCGGAAAAAAATAGAAAATGCTTCGACCATATTGAAGTACTTGAAGCATTTTTTGATCGATCAATCGATTTTAATTAGCATTTTGATGAGCCGATTAATAGAAAAAACAGGTAATCAGCAAACCCAATTATTCGGTAATCAGCTGATTATAGCACGAAAATCGCAAAATCATCGGCCATAAGAAGATCAAGGTTAAATTACCCTAACGTTACAACAATAAATATCAAACACTTTAACATTACTTTTTAATTAACATTTTCCTTAACATTATAACATTATAACATGATGTTTGACATCCGCACTAACATCAATATTTCAACGTTGCATGCGTAAACATTTTGAGTCAAAATGGATTTTCAGCTAAAACTTAGAGAAATGTGTTGCAAGTGATTCTCAATAATTTTACAAATTAAACTGATCTTTGCTGTTGTTTGAAGAAAAAAATAGCGAATAAACCTATTAAACCTAATACTTGTATACACGTGACCGGTATTAAAACTAGCTGCAATTATATAATAATCCACATCATTAATTACTAAATCTCAACATACCCAACTTCATCAAACAGGATGTGTCTCTTTGGTGTGTTAATAATCGGCAACAGATCGGTAATTAACTTGTCGACATTTCTTACACTACAGGTAATGATAAAAAACTTGTTAATATAATACTGTTACAGTAATACTTCATTATCTAGCCATTGGCATGGCTTGTTGGTAACTGGGTTAAATTTAGCACTGTTTTCACTGCTGCAATAACACATCACAATAAATTATTACAAGACAACATGCAAAAATGCTAAAAATAGTATAAGCCAGTGCAGCATTAAAGGTACATTAAAGGATTACCGAATGGATTTCCGTACAGGATTGTGTGACATCGTAACATGCAGGATGTTGTGAGACTTTCTGAAAGCGTAAAAAAATACGAGCTGATAAGCAAGTATTTTCTAGCTTTCAGAAAGTCGAGCAACATCCCAAGTGTTAGGATCACACAATCCTGCACAGAAAACCATTTGGTAATTATTTTATAAAATAACGACAAAGAAACAACAGATGTTTTAAAAACCCCAAGAAGTGCCTAAAATTTTCCGTGCATGATTGTCTCATTCTGCACCGGTATTTACCAAACACAGCTCGCGTAGTAAACATGTTATTTTATGATTACTGCTTACTGCATATGTTTGGTGATAAAGCTGCAGGCTAACATAAATTCATAATGCCACAACTCGCATACATACCTTTTAGCCCATCTAACGCACAAGGAATTTTACTAATCAATGTGAATGTGTTAGGCTCAGGTTAAAATAGATTGTGTTGAGCAAATGCATGGGGTCATTCGTTGCAAGTTTCAAAGTACAGTAAATTTTAACAGCCTAAAGGTGCACTGGTGGCAAATATGCAGTTAGTGTGCTGTCCTATAAAACTCTGAACTTGATTTACATAATCAAAATATATTTGGTTTTGCATGTTCAATACTGAGTTAATTGAATAGACTTGATAACTAAATGTAGTATTAACCACTAGCTTGCAATGCATTCAGATGCACCCTACTTTAGTATTTTATTCTGTCTAACGGGAGATGATTTTACTCGTCAGTGATAATTAGGTTAACTGCCAATTAACGGGTTAACAATTAAACTATCTGCCAGTGTCACTTGTTAATCAATGGGTTGCACCCAGATGCACCCTACTTTAAAATAGTATTTTACTCTGTCTAATGTGTAATCTTTTACTCTCACCAGTGATAGGTTACAGCCAGTTAATGGGTTAAATATACTATGTAAAGCAATTGTATAAAAGCATGTACCACAACTAGACTTTAAAGTCATAGGTATTGCAAACTCTTTATATGATCTGTTCATCTCGTAACATACTGTATGTTAAACCCTGCATACATTTGTCAGATTTTGCATGCTCTGTACGTGGTGTGATACTGCCATATTTGTCTTTGGCATGATCTTTGAATTGTAGATTTCTGACATAGAGTGTACATGGCTTCCACCCAGAAGGTAACTTGGATTTAATATTAATTGATTCATGGTTTTAAACCCCTGCTGGTGGGAACACCACAAATTGATTCTAAATTTAGAACTACAACAAGTATTATCAAACATAATTGTGGAATATATAACTCTATTCTGTTAAAAATTAACCTATTCCAACAACACAGAATGCTGATTGCAAACGCTTTCAATTTGAGATAATTTGTTACTTTTTGTCTCAAATTAAACCGTATTAATGCGGTTTGACTGTTTATAATAGACTAAAATCGCTATACACCGCCAATTGAAATAACTGCACCTGCCATAAAAATATATCTAAAATGGAGACATGCTCACATGCCTACCTATTGTATGATTTCAGAGCTTGGTAGAAATTCATAACCTCTTCGCTCGAATCTATGCAATTGCTGACCTAAAGAAGAAATTTAAAAATAGTATAACTAGGTATTTAAATAACAATCAAATCAAGAGCTGAAGTGCATAAAATCGAGTCTAAACTCTAAACTATATCTATTTCGTTACATACTTTCTCTCGAAAATCTCTTGCATGATTGTACATCTCTTGTTGCCCTGACATGACCATTTGGTAGTATTTTAATGCTTGAAATACACTCAAACTTCTTGTACACAGAATAGACTGGCCAAAATTGCTTTTTGTTTACTTTTTAAGGTCTTAAGGAGGCTCCCTACAGTAATGCACGACATGATCGCGGGACGAGAGTCAAAAATGCGTGGCAAGTACGTGGACTTTCCCACGCAAATTTGACGATCAAAACAAAACAAAGATATTTGGTATAGTCTAGGACCTGTATAGGAGTTTGTATGCGTTTCATTTAGCACAGGCAATCTCAACTGTTTTAGGGTAAAATGACCATGGCGGTCAACATGGCATATGTGCGAAAACCTGAATCCGGGACGAAAGTACTGAAAATGACCCCGCCCTGAAACGGCAGTGCCGACATAGCTCTAACTTCCGAAAAGCAAAAGCGACAGCCTTTCTGAAGTGCTTATAGTGTTTAGAAGGGTTGCTTTTAGGGGTGTTATTGGAAGGAAAAATTTGTCTAAGTATAATATTTTACAAGGAAATGACCATGCACCACCCCAGGTCAACTGCTAATTATCCATGAAATAACTAATATACCTGGCAGAGATTAAATTTTCTTATTTCCTAACAATTTTTATCATGGGATGAAAAACTATGCTTAATTTAATATAATTATTGCAGATTTCATAAGGATTGACATTGTTTTGTTTAAATATAATACATTTTATTTCACTTACCCCCACCAAACACGATTTCAGCCATATTTTGCCGTCTTGTTTGCTTTTATCGCCGAGTCTGCAAGTATCATCAATTGTTGTACTTTTACATAATGATAGATGGCTAAAGAAGATTTCAACCAAGTTTCGTCAAGTTTTGAAGCAGTGCAGTGTATTTTATCTTCGATATTGTGTCCTTCGATATTTCGTCAAATAGCGGCCATTGCAATGCCTCGCCGCTTGTCTTCCCGATAAATGCCACTTCTTCGTCTTCATATGTATTTAGATTACAGTATCCAAGAGTACTTCATTGTAGAATAGTCCCAATCGAAAAACTAGAGTAGTATACTCCACTTGAAAGGAAAAAACCTCCCATAACAAATTTAGGATCAGAATCAAAGACACAAGTTTAAAAATAATTTGAAAGTCACGCGCAATCTTCGCGAAAACTCCTCGTGGCTACTTGACAGGGGGGGGCAATATTTTCACGAAACGCTGGTTCCGCCACCACAGAACCCAGTAAATATATTATATTTATTGTATTTTTATGATTTATGAAAAAAACAATAAATATTTGCGTATTTTCTATTGTTTTTATCATAAATCATAAAAATACAATAAATATAATATATTTACTGGGTTCTGTGGTGGCGAACCAGCGTTTCGTGAAAAAAATTGCCCCCCCTGTCAAGTAGCCACGAGGAGTTTTCGCGAAGATTGCGCGTGACTTTCAAATTATTTTTAAACTTGTGTCTTTGATTCTGATCCTAAATTTGTTATGGGAGGTTTTTTCCTTTCAAGTGGGACTATACTACTCTAGTTTTTCGATTGGGACTATTCTACAATGAAGTACTCTTGGATACTGTAATCTAAATACATATGAGGACGAAGAAGTGGCATTTATCGGGAAGACAAGCGGCGAGGCATTGCAATGGCCGCTATTTGACGAAATATCGAAGGACACAATATCGAAGATAAAATACACTGCACTGCTTCAAAACTTGACGAAACTTGGTTGAAATCTTCTTTAGCCATCTATCATTAAGTAAAAGTACAACAATTGGATGATACTTGCGAGACTCGGCGATAAAAAGCAAACAAGACGGCAAAATATGGCTGAAATCGTGTTTTGGTGGGGGGTAAGTGAAATAAAATGTATTATATTTAAACAAAACAATGTCAATCCTAATATGAAATCTACAATAATTATATTAAATTAAGCATAGTTTTTCATCCCATGATAAAAATTGTTAGGAAATAAGAAAATTTAATCTCTGCCAGGTATATTAGTTATTTCATGGATAATTAGCAGTTGACCTGGGGTGGTGCATGGTCATTTTCTTGTAAAATATTATACTTAGACAAATTTTTCCTTCCAATAACTACCCCTAAAAGCAACCTTCTAAACACCATAAGCACTTCAGAAAGGCTGTCGCTTCTGCTTTTCGGAAGTTAGAGCTATGTCGGCACTGCCGTTTCAGGGCGGGGTCATTTTCAGGAGTTTCCTCCCGGATTCAGGTTTTCGCACATATGCCATGTTGACCGCCATGGTCATTTTACCCTAAAACAGTTGAGATTGCCTGTGCTAAATGAAACGCATACAAACTCCTATACAGGTCCTAGACTAGTAGCCTAATTTTTTTTTTCAAGCAAATAATTTCTGCCCGCCAATTTTAAGGCGATGCCTGCGGAGGAGGCTAGATATTTGGCAGGTTTTTTAAAATAATTTTTACCATTCTGAATAGAATAGAATAGAATTTTATTTGCACTCGGAAAAAAAATGACAAAATTATTACAATAAAGATTTACATGAAAGAGAACGGTGCTTGGGAATTGGAGTAACTAAAGTTTTCGAGCCAATTCCCCATAAGATCTATATACAACAATGAATTAAATATGGCAAATAATAATATAAAATAAAATAAATTTAGAAATATATAAAGAAATATAATAAATACATATATACACACATACTGTACATTAACAATTTGAATCACACACAATAGGTTTAATTTGATTATAGAAATTCAGATATAAGAGAGAATATAAAGTAAACATTTCATATTAGAAATAGGTGTCAAGGCAATTCTTTTTAATTATTTTAATTGAAGATTATTAGAGATTTCCTAGGCAGTAATTTGTCTTGATTATTAAGAGAACTCCAGATTTTTATACCAGAAAATTTTAATGAGAATTTTCCTGAGTTACTAGAAACTGATGGCAAATGAAAGTTATGGGTTGAATATCGAGTATAATGCTGATGCACTTCTGAAGAGCTTGTAAAATAATTAGAAAATGCTACTGGTAACTTATTATTAACGTAATCGTACATAAAAGTACATTTTTGGGTGTAAACAATGTCTTTTACTTGAAGAATACCTAGAAATTTGTAGAGAGGTGGAGCATGGGATCGAGGTTAGGAAAAACAAATTAAACCTCCTTCCAGGAGGGGGTACAAGTTTTTTTACTTGGAAATTCCAGGGGAGGGGGTAAAAAAGTCCATTTTCCAGGGGATGTTGTCACCCAAATGGCTTGGAAATTCCAAGGGAGGTGGTAAAAATCTTGCATTTCCAGGGGCAGTTGCCAAAAATCGCTTGGAAATTACACGGGATCCCCATGAAAAACACCGTTTTTGGAAATTCCAGGGGAGGGCCATTTTTTTTTGTCATGGACGGTTTTTTAAGTTATGCGCATGCGCGAGTTCAGACCGAGAGAAGACTGCCATTTTGCAAACTTTTTTCAAAAATAGTTTTGCACTCATTTTATAATACTCAGGAGTCTCAGGATTCAGGACATAATAAATACAAATCAAAAAATATCCAAAACAAGATAAAGTATTTAGAGGACAAATCTACAAGAAGAAAAACAGTCGAAGACCGAAAAAGGAGCGTTTTAAACGGGTAAGTGTCTATTTTGCATACTTGCTTTGCCGATTTATAGCATACAGAGTATACAGTATTAGTATAGTTTGTGAATTTGAAAATGCGTAGATCATTCGGTGTGGTCAATATAACATTGATTGATCTTAAAAGTATTTTAGTATTGTCGCTGTACGTTTATACGTTTATATAAAAAAATAAAACGTTTTGTGAACGTCTAAGGTTGAATGTTACAGTAAATCAAAGCTAAAATAGTACATCATCGCATACCCACTTTATATAGTTGGGCAATTGATGATAATTTTATAGTTAAAAGTACAAAATATCAATATTTTTTACAAATTAAAATAAAAGAAATATACAGTCAGTGTTGCGTGTTACCATGGTTACAGTGGTCTATTCGGTACTTCATGTTATAATAACTTTTGGGGTAAATTGTTTGGTTCAAATGGGCGAGGGGATTCTGCCTCTCTCCTCCGCAGAGGCTTTTGAGCGAGCGCTGCACGCAAGATTAGCATTATAGCAAAGATTAATTGGGGGAGAACAACATGAAGTTTCCGCCTTCCCGTCGCCCCCCTCGCGCCTTCCTTTCCCCCTGGGAAACTTCATGTAAGCGCGTCTTGCTCTCCCCCAATTAGTCTTTGCTATAATGTTAATCTTTGCAATCTTTAGATGGCGCGCGCTCAAAAGCCTCTGCGGAGGAGAGAAGGATTCTGCAGCATGTATTTCTAGTATAGGAGTGAATTTTTTAAAATCATTTTAGATATATTATTGTTCACTAAAGGCTCTTTTCCACCGGTCGCAAAAACCAACTCGCAACTCGCTTACTCGCAACCTCCTTCCAGGAGGGCGTACAAGTTTTTTTACTTGGAAATTCCAGGGGAGGTGTAAAAAAAGTCCATTTTCCAGGGGATGTTGTCACCCAAATGGCTTGGAAAGTGGTATAAAAAATCTTGCATTTCCAGGGGCAGTTGCAAAAAATCGCTTGGAAATTCCACGGGATCCCCATGAAAAACACCGTTTTTGGAAATTCCAGGGGAGGGCCATTTTTTTTTGTCATGGACGGTTTTTTAAGTTATGCGCATGCGCGAGTTCAGACCGAGAGAAGACTGCCATTTTGCAAACTTTTTTCAAAAATAGTTTTGCACTCATTTTATAATACTCAGGAGTCTCAGGATTCAGGACATAATAAATACAAATCAAAAAATATCCAAAACAAGATAAAGTATTTAGAGGACAAATCTACAAGAAGAAAAACAGTCGAAGACCGAAAAAGGAGCGTTTTAAACGGGTAAGTGTCTATTTTGCATACTTGCTTTGCCGATTTATAGCATACAGAGTATACAGTATTAGTATAGTTTGTGAATTTGAAAATGCGTAGATCATTCGGTGTGGTCAATATAACATTGATTGATCTTAAAAGTATTTTAGTATTGTCGCTGTACGTTTATACGTTTATATAAAAAAATAAAACGTTTTGTGAACGTCTAAGGTTGAATGTTACAGTAAATCAAAGCTAAAATAGTACATCATCGCATACCCACTTTATATAGTTGGGCAATTGATGATAATTTTATAGTTAAAAGTACAAAATATCAATATTTTTTACAAATTAAAATAAAAGAAATATACAGTCAGTGTTGCGTGTTACCATGGTTACAGTGGTCTATTCGGTACTTCATGTTATAATAACTTTTGGGGTAAATTGTTTGGTTCAAATGGGCGAGGGGATTCTGCCTCTCTCCTCCGCAGAGGCTTTTGAGCGAGCGCTGCATGCGCACGCAAGATTAGCATTATAGCAAAGATTAATTGGGGGAGAACAACATGAAGTTTCCGCCTTCCCGTCGCCCCCCTCGCGCCTTCCTTTCCCCCTGGGAAACTTCATGTAAGCGCGTCTTGCTCTCCCCCAATTAGTCTTTGCTATAATGTTAATCTTTGCAATCTTGCGTGCGGCGCTCGCTCAAAAGCCTCTGCGGAGGAGAGAAGGATTCTGCAGCATGTATTTCTAGTATAGGAGTGAATTTTTTAAAATCATTTTAGATATATTATTGTTCACTAAAGGCTCTTTTCCACCGGTCGCAAAAACCAACTCGCAACTCGCTTACTCGCAACCTCCTTCCAGGAGGGGGTACAAGTTTTTTTACTTGGAAATTCCAGGGGAGGGGGTAAAAAAGTCCATTTTCCAGGGGGTGTTGTCACCCAAATGGCTTGGAAATTCCAAGGGAGGTGGTAAAAATCTTGCATTTCCAGGGGCAGTTGCCAAAAATCGCTTGGAAATTCCACGGGATCCCCATGAAAAACACCGTTTTTGGAAATTCCAGGGGAGGATCTAAAATTTTGAATTTCCAAGGTCCTCAACAAGGGGGTGTACGGATATTAAATGTAATATGCCAATAGCTCAATAGGTCCAGCTGTACGGCTGTTGAAGTTCGTGAAAGTACTGAAGTGAGTAAATGGCAGGATTCAATTGGTTTCAATCCAAGATGTTTTAGACTTAAATCGATCTAACCCTTTACAGTATTTCTTGGTTGTCCATGGCTCTCAAATGTATTGAATAAACGTCAAAAGATAAAAACAACATTTGCAACTCGTTTTTGCAAGATGAAAGCACATCTTGCGCCCGCGAACTATCATCATTCACTAGTCTGCGACGCTTTTATATAAGGGAAATTTCAGGAAATTTCGTGAAGCTGTTGACTCAATTTTATTACTTTTCAGTTTCATCGGTAACTTACCTTCGAATTTTGACCACAAATTTTAATTTTGGTAAATTTTATATATTTCAATTTTTAAAAAAATCTGTACTGTGGAAATCTCGCAATAAAATTTTGGCTTTTAAGAAAATCGCACAGTACAGAATTTTTTTAAACTTTCACAATAGTTGCAGAACTGACCTATATTTTTTATTGCATATATCAATAGATCATGATATCATGATCTATTGATATATGCAATAAAAAATATAGGTCACCAGATTCGTTTTTAAGATACATACAATTTTGTGCGGATAATTAGCATGTTAAATACTCCATAGTTTTTTAATATTGCTGCCGAGTAGAAAAGAATGCGAGCCACCTAAAGAGGAGATTTTTACCAACGCGTAGTGGTTGCTCGAAACCAATCAGATTGCACGAAGCCTGGATTTCGAGATACGCAATGCGTAATTCGCCAGTTGCAAACACTGAGCTATATATTACTGGTGGAAGTGCTCGGCAGAAAAAAGTGTCCGCAAAAACATGGCGGATATGACGTCTTGACGCCATTGCAATGACAACTGGCTCTTTTTATTCATGGTAATTACCACTGACCAGTCTAAATTCTGAGCCCGCTACAACATTCACACACCCCTGGGCCCTGGTTTTTGCAAAATATATATTAGCTTTTTGAGTTTTTGCAGTAAATTCTCGTTGTTTTCACTATTTTCCACATATTTTTCGACCTTGGAGCATTTGCACGAGTAAGTCGCACACGTTATTTTCGTCTGCGAATAAAGCCAACAAACAGATAGTAAAACCTCGAAAATATGCTCAAAGATGATCAGTTGAAACCAGAACTAGCAGGTAATTAATATTTTGCAGTTCACATACTATAATGAGGGGTCTGTGCCGGTTTTGCTGGATGGTGGGACGCCCTAACATTTTGAGTGGGATTCGGGATTTGAAGAAAAATATGAAGCAGGACGCGGGATTTAATATCATCGCGAGAAGCGGAATTAATAACAAAAATCATGGCGAGATCCGGCAAAGTAGCTCGTGATTTAGCGGGATTCGGGATTTATGACCAAAAATTCTAGCCGTTTTTTGCATTTTAAATCTCTTGGTGATTGTTTTAAGAACCAATGATCCGGTATCAATGTATTTGAAGCACTCCATTGCTTCGCGCCATCGCCTATCCATCCTGATTATATGTATCCCTTAATTATATGCACACCATGCAGTGTCTATCAGTAAACAGTATCCTACTCTAACCTATTGTTGTTGCCATGGAATGGTCCACATGCCGACACTGTGCCTTTATCAAACATAGTTAATATATACAACTGGGTTTGGAAGGACGGCAAACTTCAAAGGTCACGTAAATGTTGAAAGTACCATCACGTGGCCCGTTACGGTGCACAAAGTTGTAATTTTGTAATATAATTTACGGTGTCGGCGATTTAGAAAAACGATTTTTTTCGATTGTTTTACCAATCTTTGATCATTAGCCGAATTCATATTAGGGACGGGAAACTCGTC
This sequence comes from Trachythela sp. YZ-2020, assembly GCA_016169945.1. Classification (NCBI taxonomy): domain Eukaryota; kingdom Metazoa; phylum Cnidaria; class Anthozoa; order Malacalcyonacea; family Clavulariidae; genus Trachythela; species Trachythela sp. YZ-2020. Next base: position 4,596,906 of record JADLSH010000311.1, on the reverse strand, counting down.
TGATATGAATCCGGGGGCAGACGAGTTTCCCGTCTAACTTTCCCGTCTAAACGGACGGGAAAGTTAGACGAGTTTCCCGTCCCTAATATGAATTCGGCTAATCATTGCGTATGTAAAAGGCATGTTTTGACCAAATTTTTAATCGCATGCAAAGGACCTTCTGCGATTTTGTGCTTAGCTAGTTGAAAGTGGAGAAACAAACATACAACAAATAAGCGAGCAGAGAAAATTATGCTTCCAAGGCTGAAATTTACGCTAGCTTTTTAACAATGATTATTGCGATTTAGACGCATTTACTATTTTTGGACTCTCAAGTGTAGACTTAGACATGCTACAAATCGACTCGCATTAAAAATTGTTCTATAAAAGTATGACTGGGTTAATACGGACTGGTAAATCGCGCTTTTGTTAAATTGGGCTTTACCGCGCGTCTGTGTTTTACCGCGCGTCTAAATAATTCGAGTCGACTTGTAGCAAGTCTAGTGTTGACTGTGCAGTCAATTGTACTATTGATGTATATTGTTGCCACGTTCTTTGAAAATATTGCTATACATTGTCTACTTCTAAATAATAACTTGTTTGAAGCTGTATATAAAAAAATGGCGGGATCGGGAAATCGGGATGAGTCATGGCGGGATAACGGGATTTGAAGTGAAAATTGGTCGGGATGGCGGGATTTCGGAACCCGGTACAGGGCCCTCATTTAAAAGTCTTCTACGATTCCGAGGTCCCATTCCATAGATTAGGAAAGGTTTATTATGATCATAATATTTGATAATCTGTAAATTATTGTGATAATCTGCATGTCCTGTTTCTATTTTGTATTTATTTTCATTTATATCTTTGATTTTGTATCTTTATAAATTCTACCACGCCCCCCTGGAAATCAACATACTGTTGTTGGGGCTAGTATAGCGTCTTTAAAGGACATTGGCAACGAACATTTTTATTCCTTATATGATTGATAGAGCATGCCTACGGAATACTTAATTTTATAGTTTCCCTTGTCCATCGCATTTTAGTTGTTGAGAAAATATGTGACAAATTTCAACAGTGGCCGCCATTTTGAAAAATTCCGCATATGTTAATTTATGCATGAACACAGAGCCGTAGCGAGTGGGGTATTGGGGGTTCACTCACCCCGCAACTTTTTGAGACTTGATATATTCGGAATATTACTTATCCATTCGGAAAGTAACTGAAACATAAAATAACAAAATTTGAATCACTGAATAGTGATATAGTACTCGCAAACTATGAGATTCGTATTCAGAAACTTCAGAAGTGCGAAGTTTCAGTCCAAAGTTACAAAAGCGACTGAATTGTTTGTTTATTGAGATCATTTCCATTGGAATGTGTCACAAATACGAACTTCATTTTCCGAATTAAAATTACTAATCATTGATTTATTTAATCGGAAATACTGAAATTGCGGTCCAAAGCAATTATAGCGATATAAACTGAAAATTGAAAACTTCACTGTTTGAACTGAACGAAATTGAACACCATTGAACTGCCCAACGAAAAGTGATGTCAGTTGATGAGCTTATAAAACTCTTTCCAACGGCAACGCAATCATTCTAATTCAGTTTTGTTGCAAAGTCTTATATTTTTGTCAAAGATGACAAAATAGTTTAGCATAAAAAACTTAATAGATGCTGCAGCAGAATCAGAGACGAAATTATAAAAATCACATTTTCACGCCAAAATTAAATTATGCATACACTGAGGCCATGAGGCATAAACGTTCCTACTACTGTCGCCAAAATGAAAAAGAAACATAGTCAAGGTCGAAAACACATAACAAGCTCCAATATTTTATATAGACTTTATAGTGCTGAAATATGCAGTCTAAATTGTGTATTTTACGATGGTTATAACTTAACTCTGAATGCTATAAAACGTTCACACAGCAAGGAGCAGGATAATCTTAATTAGATGTCTGTATGCGTATTGCCTTATTGTGAAACTGACATTTTTTATACGCACGCTATGTTAAATGAGAGTTCAGTGATCACTTGTAAACTAATGATTTTGAACATCCGTATAAAATACATTCGGAACAATGTTATTCGGAAATTTAGAGATCCATTCGGAAATTTTTCATCTGCACCCCCTCAACCATCAGGGGTTAGCTATGGCCCTGCATGAACACTCATTAAAGACTATCTTTTCCGTACCTAATAATAGAGTCAAAAGAGGTCCCAGCCATGCGCATTATTTATGGCTATATCAACAGAACGTCGTGACGTATTTAATATCTTTTTCAATATTTAAATCATTCTAAACGAGTAGGGGAGCTACCCGACGGTAAAATTACGTAATCAAAGATTGTTCAGGTTGCAGATAGGCCCTTCCCGATTGTGCTAGTAAAACGGGCACATTATGCACATAGCACTGCTTGTTTTTTCCCAAAATTATGCTCAAATTGATGGCTCAATTGGTCAAAATTATGCTCATTTGGGTGAAAAAAATGCTTGGCTTTATTTAGAAGAACACATCAACATATGGCACAACATGTGCTTTTCGTTAACTAAAGCTTCATGCAAATATAATAACATTAATTTTAAAATGTTAAATGTAAGTTATTTTGTGACGCCATCTTGTTTTTTCAATTAGCCAGTGCTTCCACTTTCAGATTTGTATTTCCGTATGACCGTATCGGATTATCAGATAATATAATTAGTAAAACGTACTTTATTTTGACTTTATGGGGAAATAAAAGATGAAATATAGTTTTCCTAAACTCACTAAAACTGCATGAACACTAAAAATATGAAAATTCAGATGAATTAGCGAAAAATTACTAAATTATGCTAGCAATTCTTTCCTTGAAAAAATGCAAAAAATATGCTCGTTAAGCCAAATTATGCTGAAAATTATGCTAGCACAATCGGGAAGGGCCTAGTTGCAGAGATGTCAAACTAATAGGTTCCGATCGAGACACTCCGATAAATGCTACTGTACTACATTGCAATTTAATTATTATAAGAACATACACTCAATTAAAAATTAAAGTATTAAAGTTTGTAGTTTTAATCATAGACATATAAGTATTAGACTTATTTTTTGTTTCGTATCCCCCACAAATGTCGTAATTCGTCTCATACCCCCCAAAGGTTAGATAATTTGTTTCGTCCCCCCCCCCCCAACTTACCCTCCACCCCCCAGTACACATACTTTATGACCGGTCCCTAAATGCGTAAAAATTCTCAAATTCCAACTCAAGCAAATCGATCGGCCTCCACATAACAGTTCCAATCGTTATTGAATATATACAACAGTAACGAAAATAGTCGGCACAATATAGTCAATACACAATCGAATATCATATGTGGCTAATATAGATTCAAATTAAAATACACTTTAAGCATGCATAAAAACATAAAAATCTAAATAGTTTGAGATTTGAACTACAGCTAGTACTCATTTTATACTTTCAATACCGTTGGACAGTCTAGTATAAAGAAGCGCTATTACACAAAACAAACTACAAATAACACGCTTAATTCGTAAGATATAAATATAATTATTGTCTTATATATAATTGGCATGTGCATAGGAGAGAGGCCTGAACCAGTCTCAGTGTCTCGAACGAGTTAATATACGAGTCATGATCAGTGAACTCTAAGTAAACTGGAACGCTAACTCCTATGATCAAGTCCTATGATTCGTTGAAGCCAAGCTAGTTTTTCTGAGTTTTGAGTTGAAATACTTAACGCCGAACATTGGGCTGTATATGAAATTGAAGCTATTAAAAAGTTCTATTTGATATAAAAACTTCAAGACTTTAGGCAAAATGGAAATACTTAAAAAATACAAAAACAACCGCAATTTTGTAAAATACGGCAAATTTTCCCTCAAAGTTTTAAGTATTTCCCTTTTACCTAAAGTCTTGAAGTTTTTATATCAAATATAACTTTTTAATAGCTTCAATTTCATATACAGCCCAATGTTCGGCGTTAAGTATTTCAACTCAAAACTCAGAAAAACTGAATGAAGCTGGCTTCAATTCCCCCCCCTGCGTTAGCGTTCCAGTTTACTTATAGTTCAATGATCATGATCAAGTTGTAGGTGAGACAATTGGCGTCGAGTTGCGTGTCGAGCTCTACAGCGCTACACCGATTTCCTGTTATTGAACGCACAGCTAGACTTTCGTCGACGACATAGTTGGAACTTGGAAAACTATGGGAAAACAGACTTCGTAGAGATTGTAATATTGTAGCTCATACTAAAAATATGACCGTGTTGTGCTTTAAATACTTTTAGTGAGTTTTATACGGAATTGTTTGATATGAGAGAATCAACCGCGTCCAGTATCGACCGTGAAGGGAATCTCATTCTCACTAGAATCAACCGCGTATACTAACGACCTTGAAATAACAAGGGAACCTCTAGTCAGTCTGACGATATGAGCGGTTGAATATCTTGAATAAAAGTTTTCAAATTATTGCGTGTTTTCAATTTTTAACAACTGACATGGTATTTCCTATGATTACATTGCAACACGCCAACAGATATAATAAATGAACACAGCTATAATACATCTACATTGTACAAGCGGCAGACAAATTATAGCTTTAAACAATGTCAAGTAAATCCTTTTTCCAAAACATCCGAGAGAGAAAACGAATTAGAAAAGGAGTGAACGAATCGTTGTCATTGTTTGCAAATCTATCACTAGAAGACATGGAAATGATGGAATGTAGTTTAACGTCCCGCACATCTCTCAATCCCATGTTCTAGCACTTCTTGTGTTACGCTTTGGTGTAATGTCGTTGCTCTTGGTTAGATACGTCATTAAAAAAATCCCCGTGTTGCTTCCTACTGAAATGAGAAAGAATTCTACTTGAAATTTTTCCTTCCAATACGACAGCAGAAGTAAGTTTCTTAATGGACTGATCTGCCCAGAGTCTCCGAATTCACGAACAATCATATCATCGAAGAAAACATGCGTGTGAGATTTTATACCCACCTGTTGAAAGCTGTGTAAAATGTGGTGGGAATCTAAGCCTACATAACAAGCCAGCCAATGTTACTGTTCTCAAAATGTCTGGAAAAGCCATTTTAGAGACTCCAGAATTCAAAACTTTCCGGGGGAGCATGCACCCGGACCACCCTACAGTTTTCTTATCTCCCCATGCCACCAAACCAAACTAATGTTCCGCCGCCACTGTGAGACAGTGAGAGACACAACCCAACCTCATACCCAGGTCTTCTCGGCTGATAAGGCATTGGCATTCATGCGCTCAACCCAATCTCGTACCCCGAGCCCGCGATCCTTCGGGGGAAGGAACGGAGGTTCTGGGATAATCCGACTCAGAGGTACAGAAAACTGTACCTCGACCAAACTGTGCATGCGTTCGCGAAACTCAAAACAAATTCTACAATCAAAATTAAGCCGTTTCGCGCTCGTAAGTTCGTCCAAGCCGAAACAATGCGTGAAATTTTGGGTACTATTAAAAGTCCAGTCTAAAAACATGGCTGGAACGTACTATACGATTGGACTACAAGAGGAAACGCTAAAGTACTTCCAACTCAGTTATTAACCTTAAACATTTTGTAGATCAAAGGAATATCACACGAAGCTTAAAGTTATATATGAACTGAAAATTGGTTCCATTACATTATTATGAGCCATATAGTATAGTTAATAAACTTCATTTGAAATACAAACACAATTTTTCTCAAAAGTTAGATCAGGCCTGCAGTTCAATCTTTAATGGACTGTTCTTATGAACCTGGCAAATAATACACCCGGGATATTCCCGGCAAAGTGGCAAGCCTGGCTTGCCATGTCAGTTTATCATATTCCTCGTACAAGGCAAGCACAACCCGTGACCTGGGATCTTGTCACTCATGCAGGCACTCTGTGAGCCAGGCTGGCCCCATTCCAATAGGAATACCATCTTGAAAATATACAGAATAAATATCTGACAGGATCTTCGTACTAGTAAGCCAGCCTGGTTGAACAACCTGTAAGCTTCATACTTGACATACCCCTGTTGATTTCTACCAGTGATTAAGTACTTGGAAGATGGGAGCATATATATATATATCACCCTTCTTGTAGCTTGCAATTTTGGACTGTGGCTACAATCTTGGACATAAATGGTTGAGACTACCTTTACTTCTATACAAAATTTTCATACCCTCATAATAATTTCCCTGTTGCGCTTCTTAAGCCCCGACTCTCAATATTGAACTTGTTATGTGGTAAATTATCAAAAGTTGTTTCAACGACATTGTTAACAACACTCAACTGGGAAAGTGGGTATGATGAAGTTTGTTTTGTCAATGTATACTAACTTTGCAATATTGTGAGGAATGGTCTCAAGCATCATAGACTGATGGGGGTGCTGAAAATTTAGGGGGGGAGGTGAGCGACAAGGTGCGTAGCGCTGCCGAGCAAGCTGCAGGCTGCAGCAGGGGTCTGGGGGCACAGTTGCCAATGGGGAACCCCCCAGAAAATCAGTCTATGTCAAGCATTATGTCAAAGATTGTACCTACCTTGCATAGGCGGTGGAAGATCTGTATTATTGGGGGGCTTAGAATGTAGCGCACCAATGTAGGGGGGTCTGGGGGAATGATAATCCTTCAACAGAAAATTTTGAAATCTAGTATCTCTGAAACAACATTTCCTCCATTCTGTGGGGAGAATTTTATCGAAATTTCAACATTACAAGCTTTCATCTCGAGTACTAAAAACATAGTTCAATAATCTAATATTCAACATTTGTTATATAAACATATTTAATTGAAAGACTGAAACAGGGGGGCCCAAAGGCCCCCATTTCCCCCATTCCCAGTTCCACCACCTATGCTACCTTGTATTTGGCTACCCTGCACTCTTCCTTGGGAGCAATTCATGTACCTTGGCACATAGTACTAGGCATTGATTCCAGCACTCCACAGTTTATTAACAATGGCAAAATTTGTATTATCATAGTTTTAGAAATTATTTTGTCACAACACTATTTTCAGAATGGGCTTTTCTTCAATGTACCTGTATGATTACAATATTTCCCTTTACCATGGGCAAGTTCCCATGCAGGGATCATGACTTAGTCCTGGCTGGCCTGCGAGCAGACTAACTCCTGGCCAACAACTATGGAACCAGTTTGGCTATATTTTATGGGAAGCTGTGTGATTATGTTTTATGCTGTTGTTGTTGTTGAAAAAACATTGAAAATTATTCCAGTAAATTATTAAATGAATTTGCCCTCTGTACAACAAGAGGGAGACATATATTCTCCTACCAGGATTGACCCCTGCCTATAAGCCACAAAACTCTATATAGAAAATATACATGGTACACTTATTACCAATGTGTATGACTAATTTGTTTTATATTATTAATACAAGTATGCAGGCTAGAATACAAGATAAGTATTTAACAATACCCGCTGAATCAACCAAAGTTGTTTATCCATACATTGATATACAACATGACTAAGATTGTAAGGATAATTTTTGTAGTACATGGTTAGAGATTAGGCCACATAAAAAAAATTACTTGTTTAGCGTCCACCTCATCAAAATTTTTCAGGTCGGGCGGGCGGATTTATTTTCTATTTTTGAAATACATAACAATGTATACAGCTATTTCAATTAAGGTTGTCCCCGAGCAAAGCGGAAAAGTCGAATACGAGCGCGAAAGGCTTGCTGGGAATCGCCAAAAAATTAATGGACCAAGAATTTGACAAACCTCAGTGGATTCCTAAGAAATTAGCAATAATAATTTCAAAGTAGAAACGTATTAAATGTTTTGTGGGCTGTTCTTTGTGGGTAATTCCTTTGAGACGTTTAAATTTTTATGCATCAGTGGCTCAGAGCTGTGAATGAATCAAGGTGGCATTTATGGCTGACATACAATTTTGTGATGGAACAAGTTCGAGGCATTTTCCACTACGTTATAACGACAGGAGTCACGAATAATCATAAGTTTTGCAGCACGTTTAATTGCAAATTGGTATACAGGGTGTATAAAAAACAAACCTTTCGAAATTAACATATTCTTCTTAACCATAAGATTTTATACCCTTGGGAATTTAAAATGCCTTCTAATCGTATGAGTCGCATAAAGTCTTGTACTTAAGAACAATATGTTAATTTCTTAGGAATCCACTGAGGTTTGTCAAATTCTTGGTCCATTAATTTTTTGGCGATCCCCAGCAAGCCTTTCGCGCTCGTATTCGACTTTTCCGCTTTGCTCGGGGACAACCTTAATTGAAATAGCTGTATATGGCTCGAAATCCAAAACAGTAAAACGGCGGCCATTTTGAATTTTAGCAGAGGTCGGAAGAGGACTGGGTGCCAGGATCAATTTGAGGTTAAGCGGAAGTGAAGCTACAGAATACGAATATTTACGATTGAAATCATCATTTTAACGTTTCCACAAGCACAAAAGCGTTGTTTTGAGAGTTTTTACACGAATTTTGAAGGCTTTTTAGAAAAGAAAAAAGAAAAAAAAAGTTGAGGTCGGGTGCTATGCTCAGGTCGGGCGGGACGCTAAACAAGTAAATTTTTTTATGTGGCCTTATTAGGCTTAAATATAATTTAGTAGTGATCTTGTATTTACTAATTATAAGATGATCAAGATTAGGCCACTAAACTAAAACCAACTGGTTTTTCAAATGGATATAGATAAAATATTCTGTTATTCACAATCTAGTAAAAAGTTGTGATAAAGTATAACCATTTTCAAAACTAAGCATATTTCCAAAATAAAGCATATAGAAATTTTAGTATAAACATATGTAGGCTTTAAATTACAGCACAAAGTTTCACGTTTTATTTCACCTTTCGTACATTTATAAAATAGTACAAACTTAATAGTACCTTTCTTTATATTTTCCGTGTAATATTACAGAAGATTATTCACCTTATCACTGCTAAAATTACTCTGAAATACAAAAACAATATTCATACACTCCTAAACAGCAGCCATCTTGTTTATATCATTTACCCGGTTAAATGGTTAATAATTTATTGTTGCATTATTGCGACTTCCATTCCATATCAACGACCAATCATATTCACTTCCGGTTATGGATTATCCCAGAGCAGGCTCGGGGGACGAGATTGGCGCTCAACCTCATAGCCAGAACCAGTGTTTCCACATTCCTTGCAAAAGGAATTATCGCTCTTTGCAAGGAAAAATGCAAGGAATTAAATCTCACAAGGAATTTACAAGGATTTATATCATATTTTTTAAATAGTGTAAATTCAAATATTCCCAATATCGCATAAACATAAAATGCCGTGAAGTCGCTTCCATATACATGAAATTGTATAATATAGCGAGGGGTGAAGAAAAACACACTAATATAGTAATATTTGACCACATACACAAGAAAAAAACTCGAACAAAACCTCGCGAACATTTTACGCGAATAAGTACGGGAATTATCAATTATGGCGACAAATTGGGCGAATAAAGCGATACGTATATTGTTGAGCATGGTATTTATAATTATCTGAATCATCTTATAAATAGAGAATATTACATGGCTGCGCGGAAATATGGAATTTATTTCGAGTGTTGAAGAGAATATTGCTCACGAGTGAGCGTAGCGAACGAGTGAGCAATATTCTCTTCAACACGAGAAATAAATTCCATATTTCCAAGCAACCATGTACTATTCTGTTTATTTTATAAACAAATTATAAACAAACGACAATTCACATAGAAACTCAAAAACAAATATGTAAATAGTAGTTAGTACACAAATAGTAATATGTTTTTGATTGGCTTGCAAAAATGATATTTTCACACGTAAAAATATCGTATTTTTTACGTGTGTTTAAATACGATTTTTCTCAGTGGCATAAAACTCTATATAACACTTATGTTTATATAATAAATATGTATATGAGTCAGATGCCGTCGTCGGCCGACTCGGCCCGTTATCAAAGTACATTAGCAAGTAATGGGAAGGCCTACATTACATAGTACAGTACTTTAGCAGCTGTGCAGCATGGTTCTTGTTACGTTAAAAGGCTGTTTAGAACATAAAATATCATTAATTTTGTCAGACGTCTGCAAGGAAAATAGAAGGAAATTTAGAGATTTTTGCATGGAATTTTGCCCGAAAATATGGAATTCTCAAGTTATAAAGAAGGATTTTATTATTTTGGATGTGGAAACACTGGCCCGTAGCCAGGGCTTTGTGCCAGTGAACTATAAGTAAACTGGAACGCTAACTCCTATGATCAAGGCCTATGATTCGTTGAAGCCAATGCGCGGGAATTTGAACTTTCAAAAGGACTGAGGAGAGTTCCGAGGAGTGAGAAAAATTCCGTCAAAAGTTTGTTTTTGAGCGAAAATTTGCAAGAAAAATACTTTTTACATCAGAAGACTTCAATGTTTGGGATTCAAATGTGGTTTTCCGATTAGTTTTGACTGTTTTACATCTATCTGCAGCAAAAATGAGGCGGATCGTTATCGTATATGGAAAAAATGACAAATGTTTGAACGTGCCGAAGCAAACTTTGCTCTTTAACTCAGAAAAAATATACTAGAAAACACTTCGGCAGCCCCCAAAGTGATTTTGCACTATACTCCAGGTATTGCTTTTTATCTTGAGCTTTTAGTCCTTGCTTTAACCCTTCTAAAACATAAACAAATTGACGATTTTCAAGTGGTGCTATTTTTGTCTTCGCGCCTTCTTGTTGGTCATCAGTGAGCACTTTGAATATGACGGCTGTGCTAGCTTATATAATCCTTATTTTAACTGTCAAAAATAAGTTACTGCATGCTTGAAAAGCAATTTTTTAATGTATCTTATATTTTTCTATATAAATTGTATCATAAAATCTCTTAACTCTTTTTGGAAAGTCTCATAACTCAGAAAAACCAAACATTTTCGCGCGGTTTTTTGACAAAGTTTGTTTTTTTCCAGTAATATTTCAGAAACTGAACAACCTTTGTTCATTGGAAGTACTTGAGTAAAAAGTTTAATTGTTCTAGTATAGTCAAAGATAAATAGTGAAAGTATAAAAGGAAATTAAAAGGGTAAAATTTTGCAATATAAAAAGTGTATTTTTTGAAATAAATATGTTAAAAGGGACTGGCACTACCTACAAAGCACGGCTTCAATCCCCCCCCCTGAGTTAGCGTTTCAATGTTCCAGTCAATCTCGTCCCCCGAGCATGCGATCCTTTGGGAAGAATCGAAGGATCGCGGGCTCGGGGTACGAGATTGTGTTCCAGTAAATTCCAGTATACTTATAGTGCGGAAAGCGCAGAAACCCTGGGTACGAGGTTGTAATGAGCTTCATAGTCTCCGAGAAGTCTCCGAGTATAAGAAATTTGATAATTCTAAAAGGAAATTTGAAGGGAAATTTCGTGATTTTTGCAAGGAAATTTAACGAAATTTAACTTAAATTTCACTTACGACTTGTGGAAGTACTGCGTGCGGGGGCAAATAATCAACGGTCGTCACTTGTTTCCATCTACCAAACTGACGTTACGTCTTTTTCAACTTTGAAGTAAAGTTAAAAACTTTGTAACTGACCCTAACCCTAAAACCTACCCTAACCCAAAACCTAACCCTAACCAAATTGATGAAGAAAAATCAAGAAAAACGAATATGAAAATCGGGAAAATTGCGTAACGTCAGTTTGATAGATGGAAACAAGTGAAACATAATTCAACATGGCCGCAAAAGGACAATTGGAATGCGAGGTCTCCTCTAAAGATGTGACGTTCGAGGATTTGCGCGAGTTTTCAAACATATTCGCTTCTGAGTTTAATAACAACAACATCCATGACCGCGTGCTTTGTTTTGAAATAATTGAATGCGAAGAATCCATAGCATACATTACAGATTCAGAACATATAAATGAAACTTCTGAAAGCGAAACCGAAAGTGAAGAAATAATTGAATGCGAAGAATCCATAGCACACATTACAGATTCAGAACATACAAATGAAACTTCTGAAAGCGAAACCGAAAGTGAAGAAATAATTGAATGCGAAGAATCCATAGCACACATTACAGATTCAGAACATATAAATGAAACTTCTGAAAGCGAAACCGAAAGTGCAACGCAATTAGAAGACAGTCCAGTATTTGATACTCAAATATGCGAGAAAGCCCCTAATGATTGTAAGTAGCGAACTTAAGTAATATGTGTAACAGTGTTAGCCACAAATTTATTCATTTATGCATCACCCATTGGTCAAATTGGGCCATTCATTTAATATGCGCACCCACCCCCCCCCCCTATTGAGGGGTCCCTTCATAACCCCCTTAGGGTAAAAAAATTTGGAACCCCCTTAGGATATCTCAAATACCCCTTAGGATATCGTTCTTGCCCCCTTGGAGGCTTGAATATCACAAAAAAGCTACCCCCTAGGAAAAGTTAAGATGAAAGACCCCCCTCTCCCCTTGGATATCCAGACCCCTCAATAGGGGGGAGTTCGCATATTAAATAGGATGGCCCATTCAAGCGTGCCGTTCTTCCGCTGTTCAATATTTGTTGAAAGGGTGTTAATGCCCCACGGTGGGATCACAAACAAGTGAAAATGCCCCATTGGCCATGGTGGGGCCACAGGTGAGCGGATGACAAATTTTCCACCCCGGAGAGCCTTTGAGGATATTATTACAAAACAAACACTTTAAAGATGTGGTACAGTCCATTTGCATGTGCGTCAGGCTGTCAGCTTTGTTTTCATCTTTTGTATCCAAATAATGAACTTTATAAACGAAATGGTGACAACTGTATATGTTTCCAGCTTCCAGAATAACTTTCATTATTGAGGTACTACAATCAGGCTCTGCAAGAACATATAGAACTGAGTTAAACTGTTTGTGCCACAAGCTGGAGACTCCAATGTACACATGCAACAAGGCAAAACAACTACAGTACAAATAATTTTATACTGTACACATGTACTGACTATGTTAAAAAGCTATATCAAGTTGGCATTTTAGCAAAGGTCTTTCCATTTGGCCCAATGATTTTAAAATAGAAAATTGTCTAATGCCCCACCCCTGGCAAACATCGACTTTCAAATCCCCCACCCTAGGGAGGAGCTGAAGTTTCAACTGCCCCACTGTGGCTCGGAGCAGGATGGGCACCCTTGGATTTGACTGCTGCCATAATCTGAATGATTTTGTCTGACAGTGTACACAGGTATGAAACAACCTGGTGTGTGCTATTAAAGATAATCAATTATCAGAAAGCATATTGACTAATCAAAATCAATCAATAGCAATTAACTAATTGATCATTATTGGTATACTATTTGCCAATTGATGATCATTTGATTAAATCATGAAGTTCAGTCTGTTTGTCAATCGATATTTATCGATTTTCATTGATTTTTTGAATTCTCAGTCTACAGTAGCTGATTTTTGCCTAGCAAGATCTTTGACATTGGGTGCGTTTAACAGCAAATGGGGTGTTTCCCTGCGGGTAGACATCTAAAATGGAGGCTTATATCTGCCTGTGGCTAATTAGCAGGCATCGTTAAAATGTGTGAGTGCATGAGTGCCACTTGTAGGCACTTTTTAGATTTGTTCAGGCACATTTTTAAATCCTGACATTTTCAAAATATTTATCTAAAGTTGAAATATTTATCTTCACAGCCACATTTTGAATTCGATGAATATTGCTTGCAGGCACTAAATAATATTATTTAATTAGTCCTGCCAATTAGGCTAATTTGGGAATATCATTTTCACGCTGGACGCAAACAGCGTTTACTATTAAAGGCTCAGTTTATATTTACGTTTTTGGCAATGGTCAACTGGAAAAACATCACTATGGCAAATTGGCTCAAAAAACAACTTAGAACTTATGGATGATTTCACATAACTAACGCGTTACATTGCAGGTTTATATGCTCTACATTTAGTTGTATCTTGTGTTTATATATGGGTATGCATGGCGAAGTTTAGAGTTAATCAATTTAAATTATGGATTGTATCCTCAATCATATAAAGCAATAGTATGTTACAATGGTCAATTATTAATTGAATATTTATGACCTTTCATAAGCAGATGCTTCCCGTAAGCGAACACAAGGGTTCCAAGTCTGTCTCAAGGGTGTCTGCTTACGGGAGGTTCGACTGTACTATGGTTACTGCACCTGCCTGTGCAGTAAATCTTACACTTTATTTTAATGGGGAGAATGTGTATTATTATTAAGCACTTTCATATAAGTATGGATATCGTTTTACGTGCACTTCAATGGTCTTCAAAGGAGTGAATTTTGGTGTTCAATGGAGTGAACTTTCATATTAAATGTGTGAATTTTAATGAAAATGTTTTGTATTTTCTGAAGAAAAATCTTAATTGGTCTTTGATCTGGGCAAACAATTGTACACATGCTCTATTAATTCACACAAAATACAAATACAAATAAACAGAAATAAGTAAGTCGAGCGCGTGTTGACAGAGTAGGTAGAGTCTAACGAAGATAGGCGGTGGAATACAATAAGAAGAATTTTGACGTTTCGAGCGAAGGCCCTTTGTCCGGAAGTTAGTGACTTCCAGACGAATTGTTCTTCGCTCGAAACGTCGAAGTTCTTATTGTATTTTTCAGGTAGTTTTATCTTACTCTACCGCCGAATCTTCAGGAATAAGTAAGCTTATAATGTGATAGGGCAGGTTGCCTGGCTGCCGAAACGACCATGTGTCATGTAGCCATGGGCTACCTTCGTGACCAAAATATTTGTTTACTGTTTCAGAGGCACGTATTTCCGTGTGATTTTGGCTACGTAAGAAAATAAATGAGTTGCATGGATCAGCCGTATATAATGCTCTGTGCGGAAGCGAGCCAGCCTTAGCAAGAAGGCTGATTTTTTCATATAAACCGGAAGTGAAAGCCAGCACTACTGGCAGGCCGCTTAGAGACGTTTGGGGGCCCGGGGCAAATTGTAACTTTGGGGTCTTACTGATTTTTCATCGTCAAAGATATTTAAAATGATGTAGAAAACTGATTTCCATATTCTTGATTACGTCCTTTTGTCTTAAACACTTAAAAATATTTTTAATTCACTTTTAGTAATTAAAATTTCCCCGGGAAAATTTTGAAATTTAGGATCTCGGGAATGGCAAATTCTTGTATTCTGGGAGACTTATTGACATACATAGCCTCCTCCGCAGGCATCTCTTTTGATATTGTTAATGTCGAGTTAGATATTGGGTCACTGTGTCAGGTCAGGGTGAAGAAAAAATTGGGTGAAATGCCTGCCATAAATCGACAACAAAAGTTGCACTGCGCATACCGGCTCGCGAATTAGCATAATTTGACAAAATCTAACTGTGTGGGAGTAGGAAAAAATGTTTTATTTATCGCAAGGAGTGAAGAACTTTTCTTGTCAAATATCTGGTTTAAAAGACGATAAAACTATCGAATTATCCCTGTTTTTACGTTGTAAATGCATGCGAGTTTCAGGAAAACTGTGAATAAGAAGCTAAGTACATTATCGTGGGCAGATGCAGCAGTTATTAGAGACAGTGAATGGCTTCAGAGGAGGGAAGTTTACGTCGTCCTCTATTCAAGTCATCCATGATAAAAGTCAAGGGAAAGTTTATTACTAATTTATGTGACTTTCAGCTCAGTTCATGTTCATTGATGTGACTTTTAGCTCAGTTCATGTTCATTGGGGCTTCGGTGGCGCAGTCGTCAGAGCAAGCGCCTTTCACCTCTGAGTCTTGAGTTCGATTCTCGTTGAGGACACTCATCACACTCATGTGAAAAGAGTAAGTCAACGCTCTGTCGAAAGTCGTGGGTTTTCTCCAGGCACTCCGGTTTCCTCCCACAGGGAAAGTGGACTGGGTGGGTTAGGATAGACAGATTAGGAAAGTAATATCACAATTGTAAAAATAAATAATGTAGGTTAAGCACATAATATATAGGTAAGCTAGATATGTAATCGGTCACTGAAAAGCCCCAATGGGGAGTGAGCTGAATAATGTATGTAATTGATTTAGTTGAGATTTTAAGACGAAAAGGAGGGAGCTTTGTCTATATATTGTGGGATATATTCTGTTATTTATTTAGTCACTAGGAATTGGTAACAGTATCACTGGTGAAAAAGTCTTAAACCTTGTATAGGGCTGATAAGACTTGTTTATATATTACTTTATAGTAACTACTTGTCAGCGTTGGCTTGGGCGTGTTGGGTCGTTGGGACAAACAAACCATGTGATTATATGGAAATTACCTATTAATAATTTGTATATATATTTTTATGTCATTGCTATTTGCTAAGTTCATAGGCAAAGTGTTTACGTGGCATAAAGATCCATATTATAAGATGGGTTACGGATGCATCATGTAAACTGTCACCCAGGAAAACTATAAAATAATTATAACAGCTAGGGTCTCTCCCTTGCCATGTAACACAGCTAGCCAGGTAACTTACCCCATATAAGCAGGCCTTAAGAAAGTAGGTTGAAAGCATTTAATGCATTTGATAATTCTGAGACGCTCAGTTTTTTGACATCTTTATCCCATTTAAACATAATATTTTACATGCCAGGCATGGTTGAAAATACAGACAGTATCTTGAAGTGATATAGGTATGGACGGGGACTGTTCTTTTGACAAATATGATGAATGCTGCTTTGGTAAACTTTAATAACCATACAAGAGCTAGGTGTGGTTTTATATTATGTATCACTTTGCTTTAGCCTCATTAGGGGCACATGACCGTTTGCCCACCTGCATTTTAAGGAAATTGAGGTTTGAAAACGTTTTTTTAATTCATGCATGATATTCATCCTGATAAAATAGAAAAGGACAAGAACTGTCTAAATATATTGATCCATGGATCCCATGACACTGCACACATTGACATAACAATGATTTAGCAATGATTTTATTGTTAATTTAATATAAATTTTATATATGCTACTGTAATACTAATTTATTGTACGTTTGTAATGAATTTCTGTAGTTGTTATTTCCAAGTTGCTTTTTCCTCATTTATTGAAATGGTTGTTTAAACAGCTTTTTCAGTTCTTTTACATCAACCGACACTGCATTTATTTTATTGATTCACTGAGTGTGCGGCCAAAATTATTATTTAAAAAAAAACAATTATATTTATTATCGCCATGCAAAAATACAAAGAACTTAAAATATTATTCACTGAATAAATTCTAAAGAACCATTTGCTTGTTGTGTTTGAATTTGAAAACAAATTTTATTTTCAAATATATATTACCATTACTGACAGTATTTTAATGAGCTTTGTTTACTGATAATAAACTTTCTATACCAAGGACTTTCCCTTTGAGGAATAAAATCCTCTACCATTAGCTAAAGTAAAATACTTGAGAGTTCCATGAATTGGTACCGTAGATAAAGGTTTAATAAAGATTGTGTACCGACAGCTCTCAATTAAACCCTTTCTACCAAATTTCTTGGGAGGGATTTATTTTGTCAATTTTGAACCTCGGTAGCCCAAAAGTCTGTGTTGAATAAAAAAAATTTAAAAGGATTGGTGTTCTTTTGTGTATAATAATATAATTTCCGCTTGCGAAATGCATTTAGCAAAACGTTTACCCAGTCTCCGATAGTATTGTTTACGCGCGGCCGACCTGTGACGATGCAATGACAATGTATATATATTTGATAACTAAATTCATAATTTACACACACAGCCCACGAGAAATAGTGAAAAAACTTTAAAATACGCATTAAACTACAAAAAAAATACCATAACATTAATGTTGGATAATTTTACTACACTGCCAGCAACTTTTTTTTGTCAAAAACAGCTCTGGATGTAACGAAAAATGAGCAATATTTTGAATATTTTGTTAAATTTTTCGCTGTGACGATGCGGGACCAAGTCACCTGATACTGGTCTTTTTTTAAATGACGACGATGAGATTTGATTGGCTATTGCAATTTAGGTCAAACACAGGAAAATCCAAATCAGGGGGGGGGGAGTTGTCAGGGTTTTATACGCAGGATCAAAAGACAAAGAGGATTATCATGGTGTTTTGCTTGCACGCGAATTAAAAAGTTTGCAAGAATTAAAATTATACTGATAAAATACACAGAAAACTATAAAGAAACACGATGGCAGGGTATCCGCAACAACCTCGAACCCAGGCTTTTCCCTCTTGTGGAGAAAAAACCCTGGTTGGAGCTGATCACGTGTCTCTGAATTTTTATTGCCTAAAGGGTTGAGGAAAAGTATCATATTACATGCTTCCACTTGAAAATTATACACTTCAATTGCAAGGAGTGGGATATTATTATGTATAATATATCTTGAGAATCATATATAGTTCAAAACACTTGCAAAATTTGGCTTTTGTTTGCTTTTAAGTTTTAAAAACGTAGTCAACAGTTTTATCAACAGACAAGTCAAGTAACCAACCAAAATTGTATGCTTTTGAGCTGTTGTTTAATGTTCTCTCAAGCACGGTTTCATATCAGACGCCTCTGGTCTAGTCTATAATTATTATTAAATCAATCGTCACTAGCAATATAGAAACCTATATTTATAATATTCTTGTAATATCCCATTAGAATTGTTGCTATTTGTAAACGTTATAAGCTTTGCGTTTATTTATTGAAGATAAATAGGGTTCTCGAGAGCAACCATATATCTCGTAGCATCATAGCCATAGCCATAGCCATAGGCATAGCGCCTTTAACCATAGTTAATATATACGACATTTTAACTATGCTTTTTAATACCAAACACTATAGCATTTAATACCAAACACTTATACGTAAACATGCGGAGATTGATGTCCACTCTAAAATCTGTTGAAGCATTTTACAGTTTAGAAGGTATAGTAAGATACAAAAATTCTCAGGGAAATGTGGTAAATTATGATTTATGTTATTCGAGAACTTCCTTCTTGTTGCCGATTCTATATTAAACATGTACAAGTTTGAAGCAAGAGTGAAGGCAAAATTTTATAGCCTCGTCCGCAGCTGGGGGAAAATACAGTAGTATTATAAATATAGGCTATATGCAAAGGAATGATATCGCATCAGGTTTACAAAATATTTTTCATACATAACTCATAAAAACTGATGCGTAGTCACATGTCGTAAGCCTTATATATATATATATATGTAAAATTTAGTCCTTCAGAGTTAGAGTTCTCATTGAATCAGCTGTAGAGTGTAGTACAGCAAAATAAAAACATAGTTGTATACTAAATTTTGTCTATACTGTAGGATAAAGACTTTAAAATAAGTCGGCTTATTGGACACTGATGTCTCACAGACCATTATTATGCACAGACACAGCAGCAGTGATATGGATACTTTTAGCAAATACTAAATAACTGTATTCTAAATCCCTTTTGTATATTATATTAGATCAAGCTAGAAAGACAATGAAAACTATTTAGGATTTAAAATGTGGTGTATACTAACACATGATATGAGTTACATATGTTTTATCGTAAACATTCAAGTTGTACCGCACGCACGGAAGAGTCGTTGAATTTGCCTTTATCGGATAATTTTACCGTACGTTTGGTAACAGAAAGTTATACTTCGACATACTTCTCGATCGTCGAGTTTTAGCGATGCCAAGGCGGGATATTTTACAGTCTTGAACAAATTCAAAAGACTTTCAACACGACCAATAATATGCGCTTGAGGTGTTTAGTTTTGCAATTTTGTCTCCGTGTTTTTATCGCAAACTGCATCTTGTAAATATCTGTTCGATGACTCATTGCTGGAAAGGCATTATAAAAGGCCTTAAAATGTTTGGCGAGCATACTGCAATAGTATTCCACCGACGAAATGTCTCTCCACGACGAACTGCGAGATGTAACTCTTTGGCAATCGCTCTGGAGTACCCAATGTGAGAAGACAAAGATAAACAAAACCGGTTCCTTTAGGAACCACCAAATACATAAAAAGAAGCTAAACGAAATTCTCGATATAAAAAGCATGAATAATAATCATGAATCATACTGGCAAAAATAGGGGATCACCTACTGCAATACATCAATCCAAACCAACATGGATTTTTGTACAGGTTTTAGAACTTATTGGACAACAACTCGACATGGGAAAAACAAACAGACATAGTTTACCTGGACATGAGCAAAGCGTTTGATACAGTTCGCCACAGTGCCTTACTACAAAAATTACGAACAGTAAATATACACGGAAACCTTTACTCCTGGTTTAGTTCTTACTTGTTGGGACGTAAGCAACGGGTAACTATTCCGGGGGCTGTATCGTCAACCCTTCCTGTGACATCGGGTGTCCCGCAAGGATCTATTCTTGCACCTGTCTTCTTCCTACTTCACGTTAACGACCTTCATGATTCTGTAACTACTTCTTCTGTCGCCTGTTTTGCCGACGACACAAAATTATTTAGAATTATTCAGTCTGTATCTGATACCCAACTCCCACAACAAGAACTCAATAATTTAAATTTTAACGAGGTGAAAACAAAAGCTCAGACCATTTCGCGAAGAAAATCCCCAATAATCCATCAGTACACACTAAAAGGCAAGCCAATCGAAAAATTAGTTGCTGAACGTGATCTTGGTTTGTGGGTGACTAGCGATTTAACGTGGACGACACAGGTTTGTGCACAAGTTTTTAGCGCCAATAGATCGCTTGGCTACGTCCGTAGGTCCTTAGTTGGGATAACGGATACAAATGTCCGACGAACACTATACCTTGCTATTGTTCCCTCGCACCTTGGATACGCTACCCAGGTATGGTCACCACAAACGGTCGAACTTATAAAAAGAGTCGAAAGGGTACAACGCCGTGCTACCAAAGTCATCCTGAACCTACCATTTCAAACCACTACAACTTACAAAGAACGACTGGTATCTCTCAAACTCTTACCGTTATGTTATTGGCAGGAATAACTTGACCTGATCTTCTTTTTCAAAGCCGTAAATAAACTAATCAAAATTAACCCCGATATCCTCTCAACCCAATACATAACCAAACAAACCGTACGACCAGGATTACCTCGGATCCAGACTTACTACTTTTTCGCCCTCACAAATGCAGAACACGTACATTTCAACGAGCCTTTATTACGAGAACTTGCCGAACTTGGAACAGTTTACCTTACGAACTGAGAAATAAAGAATTATCTCTGACTAAATTTAAGAGTCTCCTACTGCTTTACTACCACTCCGCTTTACAATTAAACTACGACATAGAAGACCCGCGGACATGGAAATCAATTTGTTGCAAATGCAATGTAGCACGTTCTCTAGTTAATGAGGTGCGCTGTTGTAAC
Organism: Trachythela sp. YZ-2020; assembly: GCA_016169945.1. Taxonomy (NCBI): domain Eukaryota; kingdom Metazoa; phylum Cnidaria; class Anthozoa; order Malacalcyonacea; family Clavulariidae; genus Trachythela; species Trachythela sp. YZ-2020. Next base: position 4,575,686 of record JADLSH010000311.1, on the reverse strand, counting down.
TAATTGTATCTAATAACCGGCACCAACATTAACAAATAATAATATCAATAATTCCAAATGTATATTTTAGATTATAACTTTGTTATTCTTATTTCCTACTACTTGGGACCGCTGTAATTGGCGATAGCTGTTGCGGTTACCCTGCCATGTGACTCTTATGTATAACTTTAGAACTTGAAATATGTATATTATATTATGTATATTATTAACAATTATGGCGAAACTTAATAAATAAATAAATATGTCAGCATTAAAAAAATCCATTTTGTTTGTAGTTTGAATACCAGACAGGATAAGGTTCAACACTGTTTATAACAATCACATCAGTCTATAGAAGATATGTTTTATTGATTGTGTTTTATAAAATACCGTGCGACGCGTGCTTTCCTTGGCTTGACAAGCATTGTGTATTGAAATCTGATCCAACTTATCGCTTGAAATGTAACTCAAAACTCCAGGATATAGTAGGAAGTGACGTGTGATAAATGCGACTTTTTATAACAACAGTTTTGTCACAATTTCTTGTTGCAAATTTTCAATTCATCGCCCCAAAATACTTTTTTTCAAACGCAACAATATCACAGAAGACAACACGCTCATGTACCACCCTTCCCTAAGTGTATTCTCAATTTATCACGCGAAATCCAGGTGACACGTGACCAGCTCCATACAGGGTATTATCTCCCCAAGAGATAAGAGCCTGTGAAAGAGGTTGTATCCGCAATAGCAGCGCCAATTATAGACTTGCTCCAAGTCTGTTTCTTGCGAAAATGCGGGCGGAAGGAAATTAAGGCGGACGGCGGGCGGGCGGGACGCGATAAAATTGGAAGAGGAGAGACAGACTTGTTTCCCTTGCAGCGCGCCAAATTTACCGGTTGATTTTTCAACCGGAGGCGGGGCCAGTAGCCTACTGCTCATTCGGAATTAATTAAATAAAAGCTGTCATCAATCATCATCTGTAGGCTCTAGGCTGTAGCCTCTGGGCTGCAGCTTCGGAAGTGAGAGAAATAATCACAGCTTATGGCGATTAACTGAGACTGACAATGCGATCTATAAAGGATGCTCTACGGTATGATCGTATGGAGTTATTTAACTTTAATTTATGAGACTTATGACTCACTGCTTTAGATTCATTTTTCAATTTACAGTTTGCTCACTTTTTCCTTTTATAAAACTATACTTTAGTTATACTTGTTTCGTTTTATAGAACTATGGACTTTGCCGAGATTTCTCGCGTAGCGGGACGAATATTCCCTTGTTTAATTCCCATGGAACATTATGTCTATGAGATGTTAATGTGGTTCTATAATTAGCGCTGCAGAACATGTACATTTCATGCACAGAATTACTGTAACACGACTATTTTAACGATTTTGTTGTTTTTCTTGATTTTTTTGTGATAAAAAGCATTGGTTTAGCAACATATTTGTTGCTTGTTTGTAAGACAAACACATAAAACTATGTAAAAAGCATCAAATTAAGCGGCAAAATCGGAAATTTGGTTTCTCTATTTCATCCCTGTATTCTGTAAGCGGGCTGGCGTTTTTATATGAAATATATTCATCCCGCCTATACCTATGGTCTCGGCTCACTACTTGGGTGAGATCTCGCCAAGCGGCCAGCTCGCTTTCTCATATGAACGCGATGTATTTTTTATACTGAAAAGTACTTGGAGGCGAGATCATAAGCAGGCGAGATCATAAGCAGTTCTCGGTAAGCGGGATTTTATGAACACGCAGGCCCTAGGTTTGTTGACCTTAATAGTATGTAACTATAAGTCCTAAATCTGTTTGGAATTCATGTAAAAGCTCTAAATTTAAACAAGCTTTTGTTTTTTTGGATGCTATAGGCCCTATAGCTATACTAAATAATTTTCTTCTCGCGTCGACTTTCACAACAACGGTACAACACAGAACGCAAGTTTTATTCTTTGAATTTGGCGATATATCTACACGAGTACGTGCAAGCTTTCGTTGGAGTGATATTACTATTATTCTCTTGCATATAGCCACACATCATTTGCGGTAGATAACGGCGGTTAACATGCAGATTTGGAAGTTAAAGAGTTAAAGTATTAGAGTGTGAACAATGTGTGAACTTAGATCAACTGATGTTGAATAAATTAAAGCACCGCAAGGCACAAACTTGTCAATCAACTTTCCCGCGGAATTTATAATCGGATTCAAATTCCTGCAAGGGAAACAAGTCTGTCTCTCCTCTCCCAATTTTCTCGCCGCCCGTCTCCCGCCCGCATTTTCGCGCGCCCTAATATACTCCCCCTATAAGAGACAGACTTGGAGCAAGTCTACGCCAATTACTGCGGGCCCAACGTACAATAAAACACAAATAAACAAACATTAATTACAGATTAAAAACAAATAAATTAAATACCTCCATTCGACGGGGATTTCCAATCAGTTTGATACCATTTTTATAATCATAGGACATAATCTAGCCCTTTTACGGCAATTCTCGTGAAAATGCTTTATTTGTTGCGAAAGCCGGTCGACGCACGCTCGGACAACTTCGGAAAGCTAAAGGCCCGTTTACATTACGCACGATTATTGGCACGGCACGGATAAAAATGTTATCCGTACCAATTTTACCCGTGCTGAGACTAGGGCCTTAAATCTCAGTGTCTTGCACCCTATCGTCTTGAAAGTGCCGGAAATCGATTCCTCGTAGTGTCATTGCCTAGATGGCGGATTTTCATTGGTTTATAGCTAGCAACACTGACCTTATATGGCATTTCGTAATTTATTTCGCGTGCGGGAATTTCAAATTTCAACGATTTCGGCATTTTGTATGCGACTTTCAAAAAATAAAAATAATAGTTCAACTTCTTCAAATGCAATGAAACTTTCCAATAATATTCCTTTTTATATGAGCTACAATTTGTGTGGTAACACTTGCTCGAAAATAATAAATCCTGCTCTGGCAATACCGAGTTATTTCAACAATAATTGTAAATTTTTTAGATAATTTATGAATATGTATGCAAATTAATTTGGATATGTAATATGAACCGGGACAAATCAGATATCCTTAAAAAGAGGAATTCACAAGCTATCGAATGTTGCGTGTCCTGTTGCCAGAGAATAAACACGTCTGGAGATATTTACATTTGAAACAACTGATCGTAAATACCGTGCGTTGGGTTCATATTAAACATGCGTTATATATATAACACAACTGAAATAGACATGACATTATGTTTATAACTTTATATGTTATATTAAATGTTATATGATTTATGGCATATTATTCAGTTCAAACATGGCCAGAAATACGCGACATATGAAACTGCAAGACACATGCATTTTTGTCAGCGTGTGAAGTATAGCGCATGAGTAATTGAAATGTTTTGCGATATGTGATCCGGCGGTTTATCGATATCCCGCGGCTTTCGTCTGGCCTTCGATTTCATTAGGATTGCCCAAAACCCGATATTTCAGCGGCAAATACATCTAAAATAATGCGCGCGTCGGTCTTGAAACCATGATATTTTGAGCAAGTAGATCACAAGCTTCAATTTGATGCATAAACAGTAAATATACCGCAGAATCTCGCAGAGTTATGGCAATTCTAAAACGCCAAGGTTCTATGTGTATACCCCAGTCGTTTCTGGTCATTATTACCCTTTCTAAAATACAACAAAGAAAGGACAAGCCAAACGTAAGGCAGAATTTCCAACTATCACCACAAGAGGAATCCTCAGACATTCTATATATGAACTACACTTTCGTATGTTTGATAATGTACATGCTTCGACTTCACGATCCGTTTTAAATATCTAACTAGCTGTTCTTTTCGTACTAACCTAATACAAATCCATACAAACTAGCATCATTTTATTAATTTTCGTAGGGACAACCGAAAACTTACCGGTAGCGTCCAATTTTTAGCTCATAATAATCTTCAATATTTATCTTACTAAGATCTTATTTCGTATTTTAAAAAACAAGACATATACTTTGTCTATTTCAACAAATACGCATGTTCCTATATAATCTTATAATACAAATTGTGTAAATTCGATAAGCTGCAAGGTGTTGCGCAATCGGATGTCGCGTATTTCTGGCCATGACCAGTGGTTCAAACAGATGTATGCTTACACGCATTTACGATCAATAAACCGAACAATCTATATCAGTCACACCTTTCATATAATTTCCCTCTATTTGGAGTCTGAAAAGAACGCCAATAATTCCTGTATTCCACAATTGACTTGTATAGCTGTTTATAATATAACATTTATAGTACGCGCGTGCTGATTGGTCGAGAAGCGTGTTTCTATAACTGTATAGAAACACGGAAATTTTCCCGCCAAAATTTAAAATCATGAAAAGAACAAATTTAATGCGAATTATAAATTGCGAATTAAAAAATAAATGCGAATTAAAAACAATTTTAATGGTTTTACACATTTTTGGCTGTTAATTTTCAAACAGAGTTGTTTTCTTGCAGCGAAATTGACGAGCAAAGGTCAGCATGCGTACGTAATGAGAATTTGTAAATTAATCGTGTTTAAAAAATGTCTTTTGAGTTATGTTATAAAAGAAATAGGAAACATTTTTTCCTGTGTTTCTATACACGTATAGAAACACTTGTGGGAGTTTGGGAGAACGAGAAATAACGTGGAAAAACTCGTTTCTTAATTAGTAATCAGCCGAAGCACTGAGCATATTACATACAAACATTTGGTGGCTTCGAGAGTGCGATTTTAATGTTTTCACATCCTTTTTAGATGGCAAAAACATTGCAATAGACATTGCTTGTTAATCGGCCAAGTAATTTTTGTATACCATGTCCATGAAAATTTCGACGCATTATAAGACATTTTCAAAGTCTTTAAGCACGAACTTCACTCCTTCGCCCGAAAATGACAAACTGAATATATAATTAGGGTGCAAAAACCTACTTAGGGGCCCCGGGTACAGTGAAAAATCCACTAAAGTAAAGTGACACGTCCACTTTGTTCGATTTGCAGGCAATCTCAACTAGAATTTTATTTCTCAGCCTGACACAGTAACCCAATACCTAACTCAATATTAACAATGTCAAAAGAGATGCCTGCGGAGGAGGCTAATCTCTACATAAAGTATTCCACTTTACTTCTATTTTAGGGCCTTTTTTAGCTGGGAGCCAGGGGAAAATTTCCCTGCCTATTGGTAGGGCTAACTCTTTGTAGGACTCGTCTAAACACCACCGAAAAGCAAGGCGTTTGCCCCCCCCCCCCCCCAGCTTATATGTTAAAAAAGGTACTGATCTGCTGCCTTCGCTGCCTCTCTCTTCAGATCTGAGTTGTTTGGGCTGCGGAAATTGCATTACAGGTTAGCTGAATAGGATATAGAAACTTTAGTTCCGTTACCGGTGCGCACCTTTGCAAACTCGAATAACATCATCTCTCCAACACCGCAGACTTCAACTTTCTAAACTAGAAATACAGTACATGCATGCATGAAGTCGCAACGCCTTGCTCTTATTGCCAACTATAGTCCAAAAATATTATCATACTTATACACATGAAGTATCAGCTGTTAAACGCCATGGTAAGGTATGTGCAAGTGCAATCAATGGTTGACATGGTAAAATAAAAATCGAAAATTTGAATCCAAAATGGCAAAAATACGAAAAGACTAATACTTTGAATTATAGAATTATAAATTGCCGAAAAACAAAGTATATATATTTTATTATATTATTGCTGAAATATAAACATTTATTAAGTACGAGCTCGTATAAAACAATACTGAATTGTGTTTAAAAATGTGCACAAACCAACATTCAACAACCCAAAGTAGATAAATAAATAAAGAATTATTGGATGTGGTTTTTGTGTATCCGGAATTATCAAGGCCACGGTAAGTGTTATCGGGCGAAGGCGAAGGCTGAGACTGATAACAACTTACCGAGACCTTGATAATTCCGGATATCACAAAAACCGAATTCAATAATTGTTTTATTATACATTGTATTGCCATTATTATTAAACCCTTTCGATAAACAACAATTAATTTAAATTCTGTCGCAGAAAACAACGCTTAGTTCTAAAATATTAGGGTAAAAACAAATTATAGAATTAAAACAAGAACGAAAAAATATTAGAAACTTAATTTACCTCCTATAGTTCTGATAAAAGAGTGTATTTTTTACGCAAAAACTTTCAAACACAATCGTTGTTTTTTCTTGTATGTAAAGCTGCCGCTTGCTATAAATGAGTACGTACTGGCCGCTCAACGTACAGATAACTGAGTTATCTGCCAGCAGAATTATCTGTGGGCTGCGTGATTACCATATATATTATATTCATTTTGAAATCAATGGCATTTCTTGCAATCTGATTGGTCAAAAATAGTGCGATTAATTCTCAAATCGCACCATTTTTAGCTTTGCTCGCATCATTTTGAGTATTAATCGCACCATTTTTAAACCAATCAGATTGAAGCTCTGCACCACAACAACCAATCAGATTGAGTGATAGAATTTAACTAGCCAATCCAATTTAAAGAAAAATGTGATCTGGCAAATGACCAAATTTGTTCGCCATAAATTGTCAATACTCTAGACTGCATTACTGCAGTTTTTTTCATAACAATCAACATAGAGGCGAGTCAAACTTAAAAGAATATCAAATAATTTTTCACAAATAATACTGGCCAAATTATAAACAAAATTTTGAATGAAACATTGTCAAAATGTCAAAAAAACAAGTTTCATTTGAGCAACAGCCAAAACTGAACACAAATATGGAATGATCACAAACTGAACAGAAATATGTATTAAAATATGGAATGATCGATCGTAGTGTCGATGTTTGAACGCACAAAATCACAAGAAACGTTTATCAATGTACATGTAAAGTCTACGATATCTTTAAAGACTTGCGGTCTTTATTTCTAAAAATCCACTCACATTTTGCTTTTTAAATTATTGTAAATTTTTCAAACTACAATTCATGTTGTTGCTATGCTACGGCATTTCAGGGAGTATCGTGGGTGTGTCAATTGTAAACGAAGACTAATAAAATACCGCTTCCGGTTTAAAAAATTATTTAGATTTCAAAATGAATATAATAAAGTGGAAATTGAACTTCGTGTCGTGCAATTTTGGTCTGAAATCAAACTTGTGATTACAAATCGCACTCCCGCTTCGCGGCCACCCAACGTCCATGACATAAAACAGCATTGCTTTGCACTTCGCTATGGTAATCTCCTCCATCATACACCCGGGCGGGTGTAAATACCCGAGCGAAATTAGTACCCTGACCCATGAGTTACACCAGTAGCGGCGCTTTTCCACCTTTGGCTCGGCGCTATCCCACCTTTTATTTATTTATTTTTTATTTACAAATATTTTAAAACGGTAGTCCTTCAGAACGTCTAAGATCTATTTTTCAAGGAGCCGTTTGGAATTCATATTTACATTTAGCTTTGAGGATAAGTAAAACGATCAAGATAATACATGCAGATGAGGGTACACTAGACATTAATCATAATCGTAAGACCCCTAACATATAAAGTATAAAACGAAATGAAAATTAAATTGAAAAATCCTATTTCGGCGACTATCCAAAGAACATTCCATGCAAAATTAATCATTTCCGAGGTTCAGACGTAAAGTATATGAGCACATTTTTAAGTGGATATGGCAATAAAAATTTAGTTTGTCTCATTTTAAAGAACTTTTAAATTATATATAAATCTCCCTTACCGATTTTTCGTATCTTTCTTAGTTCTTGAGATATTTTGACAGAAAAAATCATAAATCAGCGAGCTGTCCGCCATCTTGGATTTTTGTGGATATGCATGTACGTCACAAGAAGGGTCACGCAAGTATTTTATCCAGAAAGTCAATAGTCATTGTGAGCCCAAAATTATACTTCGGTCACTATTTCAAATAACAAATTGACTGACCAAATTTATTGATGCTACGCAAATATTGGGGGGGAAATGTGGCTCAAATGAATCTACGAAAAATGTCCTTGCCTGATCTGGTTGAATAATTTTTACATGATAAATTATAATGTTTCGAGGGAATGGTGATCGTCACTTAAATATTTAAAATTTTTATAGTCATCCAAGAAGTAATCTTGTGTGATTTCTTTCAAACATTTACTTAATTTGTAAATGCATTTTATATTTTATCAGACGAGAAGAAAGACACGGCAGAGGAAAATATTGAAAATATCAAGCAGAGGGAAATTGATGAGCCAAAGAAGAATGGAGAGATATTAATTGATGATATATCAGTTACGAATGAGGAGGAGCATCAGCCACAATACCCAGCGAAAGAATGTGAAGAAACATGCAATGAAAATCAAAATGAACTATCAGACACGCTAGAAGATACTGAAAACGAAAAGAGGGAAGTGGCAAGTACTGTTGATGAAAATAAATCGATAGTCAGAAAGTTATTCGTTCACAGCCAGTGGCTAGCAGTTCAGAGTCCCTATTTCAAGGCACTTTTTTATTCTGGCATGAAAGAAAGTTATTCCAAAGATGTAGTAATGAAGATTAATGAAAATGAACTTCAAGCTCATGCAACCTTAATTGAAGCGATGTACAAACTTGATGCACTCAATGACAAAGACTTCCGTCTCGTTGTAAAAATCCTTGTCCTTGCACACAAGTATGATGTATGTCTTGTGATTAAGAAGTGCAAGTATGTTCTGTTGTCTACAAAACTGAATATGGAGATGTGTGAACATATACTCCGAGAAATAGAGCATTTGTCAGACACGGCTGATATACATGATATGATTGAGCAGTTTCTCCTGAAAGAATTTACGCCGATTGACAAGACGTGGACTATGGAGAAATTTTCTGGATTGTCCGAGGCATCGCTGAGGCTTCTTTTAGGTAGCGACAGTTTGGCCACTTTATCTGAAAATACAATATTTGTTGCATTGATGAAATGGGTTGGCTTGAATGTCTCTGGTTATTCGCGTAATAGATGTGATCTGTTAAATGTTGTGAGATTTGAGCTCATGTCTGTAGATTTCTTGTATGATGTAGTGCAACATCATGTTGTGGCTAAAAGAATGCCTGGATTTAACAGGTATTTTCTGAAAGGTTTAGCATATCACGGATTTTCGCAAATCAGGCGAGAACAGCTCGAAGCTAAACCAAATGAACGACCAGTCTTGCAAGATACAGATCCAACGTTCTCCTGGGAAATCGATGAAGAACTTGACGAAAAGTTGTCAAATTCACGTGGGGTTTCATTTTATTCAACGGAGTTTTGGTTTAAGGGATATACAATGAAACTTGAGCTTGTTTATCTTGACGATTTGAGCAAATGCAGTTTTTATCTTCATGTCGTTCACCTGAGGAAGGGATCTTGTTTGCATGTCAGTTATACGGCCAAATCAGATCTACTTGCTTCGAAGTCAAGCCAGGTAAAACATTTGTTTACGGACGAACTGAGCTCTTGGGGATATAAAAGTTTGAAACGTAACACAACGCAAAGGCGAAAATCCTACACAATTGATGTCTGGGTGAAGTTAGTTTAGATTGTGCGTACATACTGTATGTACAACAATGCAGATTAATGAACTATAAAATGGTTTCAATCATTTTGATATTATAGCTGTCCTATAGAGTAAATGGTAAGATCTAACTTTCGAAATTTCGAATTTTATCAATCGAAACTGATTTTCACAATTACGTCGTTTGACGTAATTAGTATATAAAGTGGGACTGCGCTAGCTATGGAATAGCCGAGTCAATAAGCAGCTTCAAGAACTTGAAATAGTACTTTTAGTTATTGTAATAGACTTAGTAAGTAATGTACTACATTTAATTTTTGTAGTGTTGACATCCCTCATAGAACTAAAAAGCATCTGTCAGGTGCATAATGAGGGAAGCTTGCAAATATACATGCATGTACCGATATTTATATATCTGGTATATCCGATATCGTCCTTACAGATGTACTACAGATATTTTTGCATTATTATTATCACTAAGACGTGATAGTATTTGCCTTTCATTTTGAGAAAGATTCCGCTTTTAATACTCTTGATGTTACAATCTATTACTATGCAGGATTGAAAAACAGTGAATGAAACGGAAACACAAATGGGTGATATGTAATAAGAATAAAGATATTCTTAAAATGTGTATAGTTTTGCCATTATCCCCTCTTCTACCTTATGATATTATCGTGTTATATAGGTTCAAAAGTGAATTCTATATAGTTAATTTGGCGCTGTATGTAATGTATTCGCTTCTCGGCGTTATTAGAAATAATGCATGTCCTCTCCTTAACGCGTTTTCGATCATTATTTCTAATAAGTTTTATAAGTACATCCATTATCCCGTTTGTAGGCAATTTTATCCCTTTAACTTCCAGTTTCTTTCCAGATCTTGTACTCTATGTATCATAAATAAATACTAAGCATAAAATAAATACCAGTTAAAGACCGAAGGAAAAGTTGTTACTCAACTGTGGAGGCCGAGGGACGTAGCTTGGCAAACTAATATTAGGTCTAATGAGCACGATTTGGTGTATTTGTCAAACAAAATGGACTTGCGGCTTTGTGCGGCTTATTTTAATCTTTACTGTGCCTTCACAAAATATGATGTCAAAAACGTTCACCTTGGCTTTTAACCTATTTGTAAATATCCCGCACAACTGGAAAAAAGGCGATGATGTTCCGAATATTAGATATGATGCAAGAACAAGAAAGCTGATACAAAATGGTATAATGGAATAGTAATGTTTTATTACACATTTCAATAGCAAAACATGCAATATATAGGTGTTAAAGAAATTCAATTTTAGATTCTGAGGAAAGTTGTTTCTTGATGCGGTGGGACAGGGTTAAATAACACATAAATCGAAGGAAAGATAACGAGGACAAATCAGGAAAAATAGGAAAATTAATTGGAAAACAATTACCCAAAAAGTTTTCTCAAAGATTGCCTAAAACTGACCGACTAGTTCCATTGCCAGTCAAGTAAGTCATATTAAGTAATTTACATTACTTAATTTATATTAGTAATTATAATTATAAACCTTTATTTGATGTTGACTGTGAGAAAAAGTAGCTGGGTGAGTCTAGACGGCAGTTTCGTGCACATTTAAAAGAACATTAAATGTTGTAGTATAGGGGTCACCCCATTTTGGGTTTTACTCGCGCCACTAGGTTATTCCACCGTCATTTACACGTGATGCTGGTGTTGCCGAACAGCTGGATTTACTACAGGATTGTTCTAACATGGTACAAATTGATATCATGCAGCCATGTTGTTCCCAGCTTGTTCACAAGTTGTTAATAACTTGTTGACGACTTGATTCAACTGACTTGTCTGGTCACAGGCGGCCCAATCTTGGGTAGAGTTGTATTTATAGTATACTATATAAAGATTGTATTATGGTAAAAATATGTGATAAAAATATATATTTTAAATAGAATTTACTTGCCTAACTTGTTGTTAATTTGTGTTCTCCTTTTATCCCTACTTTGTTGAGCTATGAATTCATCGAAAGTTTTTGCTTGATGCCTGCGGTCGACGCCGAATACTTAATAGGAGTTAAAGGCTAATTATTCGCAGCCCCGATCCGTCGAGACAAACATGCCAATACGAATATTCTCCCTCTTAAATTGCTTTATTCTCCAGGAAAATTCGCCAGCATGTAGAACAAACACCGATCTTTTCATATATAACGATACTTTAACATCTCGGGCAATTTTTAAAACAATTTTTGATCAATAGAAATAAAAATACCCACTCTGTTGAACTGACAACGACCGAAAATGGACACATCGGCAACTTGGCCAGCTGGCCTCCTCTACCGTTGAGATTTGCAGGGGGGTGCTATGCCAATCAGCGCACAGCATGCAAATACCAAACAGATATTTCCGGTTACAGCCAGCCAATCACGACCGCACTTGCAATTGTTTACATTTTTCAAAATCTGATATTCAAAAAGACAACATATCAAGATGTTGTCGTGTTATTATGTTAATTTTGAACCGCTAACATATTGCATTCCTGATTTTTGCCTTTGGGTGAATAATCATTTTTTGAAACTTGTTTATATTTTATTTCAAAAGATTATATTACCAAAGATTTGATGATGTCAGTTTTTCAAAAAATGTCACTAGTCCAAGGTACAGCCTATTTCCTGACCGTCACTAGAATTCGAAGGGTCCAGCATTAAATCATATGATTAAATTGTCATCCACATTATTAAATTCTACAAACGGCGAACGTTTTCTTTGTATATCTTGTAAAGATAATTTTTAAAGGGAAATTATCATAATTAAAACGGTTGAAGACCATGTTCCCCACATTTAATTTAAGGCCACGTTACACGGGGCAGTTTTTGCTGCAACTTGCGACGCTATTCCACACAGAGCCATGCATGTTATGTGGAAATGAACACACAGAAAAACAGCGAACATGGCCCGTGCTTCACTTCACCGAAGTTGTCCTTCTTATTCATTTCTTTGTTCCTTTCTGGAGACGTTTATTAAGAAAAATGGCGGCAAAGTAAAACATGATGCACGTTCACAATTTCTGTGCGAATACATATGCACCTTTTACCTAACATGGCTCTGTGGTCGAATTGAAATTGCATTGCAAGTTGAAGCAAAAAGTGCCACGTGTAAAATGGGCATTTGTGGGCTGTCAAATTAATGTTGCATGATTGTGTCTTTAATCCATTAATGCACTCCAATGCGCCCTTTAAATTATTATAATTAACGGTTCTATAAGGTCAACTAAAATTGAGCAAACGTTTTCTTACCTTGATATATATGGCCTAGCATTTAAGATTCTTCACAAACGGGATTCACTCGCGTTGCATGCACGCACAGATCTTGAAAATGTCATCCTGAAAAACCACATACGTATATACTGTACGTATAGTGTTATCGCATATTATCATAGAGATAATCATCGCTTGATTACAACTGTCAAATAAAACAAGGTAAAAATGTCGTAACTTGGAAGATATTTACTTACCTAATAGTAATAGATTGTACCAACAAAACAATAATGGCAACCAATCCTCCGATTACTCCAAATATTATTGGTTTTGAAATATCGTTTGAATCTATGTTTTTATAGAGATAAAAATCGTTGTGAAAGGAAAATGTCACTTGTTTATACTTGTCAATCTGAGAAGTATAAGCAGAGAATTTCAAACACAATTTCCAGAAAAGGTCTTTCGTCAGAACAGTAAATAAGATGTTCCAGATAACATCCATTGTCAGTTCAGAATGCTTAGTTATAGATACACACTATGACGTCATAACATGGTAAGAACAAAGCTTTTACGCTCTGTACTTTTCATATTCTTTTACTCCTTGCTTTTTTCCTTCACCCCAGCTATCCTTCTATCCAAGATAATCTTTCTATTCATCGATCCTTTACCTCTTCCATCCTTTATTTTCCTAAATTATATAATTTATTTTTCTCGTACCTTCATTTCTTTATTCCCCTTTTATTACTGGCCTACTACCGAACAAAAAGACTGAAAATATACACGATATATTTCCTTACCTTGGTCGAAACTACATTTGGGATTTGTATCTTCTGTTTGTTGGGAACATAACTGGAGCACATCGCTTTCCTCCTTGCACTGATTCAACGCATTTTGTAGCTCTCTGCCTTCACCATTTATGCATCTCGCGGCACAATGTCTTTCTATCCATTTATAAGGACAGCATTTCGCTCTTCCAACCTCATTGCAGAGATAAAGATCAAGACTCGATTTCTTTACAATGGAACGCACATTTGTTTCCTGGCAAACAAAATCTATTACCTTTTAAGGTGCATTGATATAATTTTGAGCTGGCATTGCAAAATGTCCTGCAATTTTTATCATACCAATTTGGCAAACAGTCTCAGTCTCTTTCGCCCTTTTCATTGCATGTGTAACTTATCGAGCTCGTACTGCAAAAAACGTTGCAATGTTCACCATACCAATTACGTGAGCACGTTTTGTTACCGTTACTTTCACATGTGTAGGATGGACGTTTTCCTCGCAATATACCGAACACTTTTCACGATACCAATTTGGATGACAGATAATTTCACCATCGTCCGTATACTTATAATTGTTTGAAGTTGGGTCGCAAAATTTCGTGCAATTTTCACCATACCAATTTGGAAGACACTTTCTCTCACAGTCGCCCGAACAGTCATAAGTGTTCGAAGATGTGTCGCAAAATTTCGTACAATTTGTGCTATACCAATTTTGTAAACAAATACTTTTTCCTTTGTTACAGTATCACAGAAATAATATGACCTAGTGTTGTCACAATAATCAGTGCAGTCCAATCCGTACCAATTCTGAAAACAAGTTTTTCATCCAGTGCTCCTGCAATTGTAGTTACCGAGCTGGCTTTACAGTAGGTAACACAACTGTCCCCAAACCAATTTCGGTAGCAAGTTATTTCTCCATGTTTATCACATCTCACATTGACTGTAGTTTCATTACAAAATTTGGTACAATTTTCACCGTACCAATTCTTGGAACAAACTTTTCCTCCAGTACCATTGCAACTGTAAGTTTTTCCCATGGTGTCGTCACAGTACACTGAACATTCGGTACCATACCACTTGGGAAAACAGAACTTCTTACCGTTATATGCACATCTGCAACACTTCGAACTTTTGTTACAAAACTTCTCGCATGCATTACTGAACCAGTTGCGCGCGCAAATTTTGTCCCCGTTGTCAGAGCAGTTATAATTAATTGCATTTTGATCGCAACTTGGAACAACCCTTGTCAAACCAGTTTGGTAAACAGGTTTTTCTGCCAGCAGCTGATTGCACCGATAGTTGGATGCATTTTTGTCGCAAAAGATATTGCAATCTTTTCCAAACCATTCTGTTTACAAATTCGACGCCCATTACGACTACAATGGTGGTTTACCGCGCTGACGTTGCAAAATTTGTCACAAGCTTTTCCAAACCAGTTACCTTTACAAATCATGCTTCCATTCAAGGAACACTGGTACTTTTCTTTGGTTGTGTTGCAAATAGTTAAACAATATTTACCAAACCAATTTTTCAAACAATTAAACTCTCTCGCCATTTTTGCTACAGTTATATGTTGACGCTCTCCTGTTGCAAAACGTTAAACAATTTTCACGATAGTAGTTTGTTTTACAGTGTTTTCGTCCCGTCTTGTCACAAGTGTATGTTACCGACGAGTTATCGCAAAACTTTGAGCAGTTTGCATCAAACCATTTCCTTTAATTTAAATGTAGAGCATACAAGCCATGTTTTCAAAACCGACATTGCATAATTATTAAATGTTGCAAAAATATATTCAAAAATATTCAGCAAATAAACCAATCAAAACGTTTGATATATCGCTAATATATCTGAGCCAATCACATACAGTTACTTAAATCCGTGTAAGTGATACGTCACCGTGCTAATCAATATGTCAATGTATGAGATTGTGATTGGTTGATAGATAATATGCGAAGGCGTCACGAGCCAGGAGGCGGAAACTACAGTCTGGCACGGGCGATACCAAGTGTTCTCACATGACTAGACATGAGAAATGTTCTCGGAAATGTTAGGCCGTAGGATGAGAATCGAAAAGATGCAATTCCGTTCTTTCGACCAGCAAATGGAGAGCAACAAATTAATATTCAAAACTGTTAGTAGAAAATCTTGTTGGAGTGGCTGTAGACGAAGCACACTGTATTCCCCAATGGTAAGTATTAATGTTATTATCAAAGTTGATAGTTTGCTGCTTCTTAAATTATTCTTTCCTAATAATATCACCTAACTTCAAACAGTTTAAAATGGGTTGTCTTATAAAAGATTACTTTTTCCATTGTCTTATCCGATGAAATGAGCACTTCACATTATACACTTTGGTGAACCATAAGTTGGGTGCACCATGCAGAGTGCATGCAGAGCCTGTCAGTTTGCGAGCAGGCTAAGTGTATGCATAGCTTTTTTATTGGTTAAAATTGTATTATTCATGTTTATCATTTTAAGGGTTCCTCGTGTGTTGAGGGTCTTGGGAAACGAAGCATACCATTTCGACAGTGGCATGGCAAGCTAGGATCATTGGTGCCATCACATGTAAAGTTTCTGGTCCTAACGGCAACAGCAACAAATTCAACAAGGGAATATATATTTAGTACCTTACAACTCCCACTGAAGGGCACCTTCACTGTGCAAAGGAGTCCTGACCGTGAGAACTTACGTTACAGTGTTCAGTATGTCAACATTAATATGCCTCTTGAGATGGTCTTTTCAGGTCTTATCGATGAGCTTTAGGAGAAGGGAGTTAAAGCAGATCCCACCCTGATATATTGTCGAATCCGTAAACAATGTGGACTACTATTCCGAATGTTTCAATTAAATTTGAAAGGAAAATTTTATCACGGCAGCTCAATTCTGAGGACAGATTAGTTGAAATGTACCATGCAGGCACCCCAAATCTTGTCAAGGAACACATCGTTACTCAGTTTGGAGACGAAGATGGCCACATCCGTGTCTGAATTTCTACAATTGCTTTTGGCATGGTTGTGAATTGCAAATATGTTCACCATGTCATTCACTTCTGTCCCTCAAGCACCCTAGAGTCCTATGTACAAGAAAGTGGAAGAGCTGGTCGGTATGAACAGCCTAGCGACTGCATTATACTGTACAATGGATTGCTGTCCAGTTACTGCTCAGCAAAAATGACAAAGTTTTTGTCGAATGAAAACTCTACATGTCTTCGCCAATTGATAATGGAAGAGTTTGGCCATAGTTTGGCCATAGCTGTGTTGTGACATTTGTGCTGCAAAATGTAAATGCGGCATGCAGATTGTAGTACAATACCTCTTGTTGCCATTCATGAAACTACTGAGTCCTCAAGCCATTCAGAAGAGTCGTCTGCAATAAGAGCAGTAAGTTCGACTGCCAAGGAACAATTGAGAGAACTTCTTATTAGATTTAAGAAGGAACTGATAGAAAGGGAGATATCAGGCATGATATCAGCTATTGGTGTACCAAATGTATTTGTGGAATTTGGTTAGCCTGCGTAGCAGACGGTCAGCCCGCGGAACTCCTAAAAGGCGGCAAGGCAGAAGCTGAATGACCGTCTGCAAGGTTTGGCAGTGTATTTGTACGGTGGCCCATAAGGGCCAACGCTTCTCCGTAGAAACACGCAGCTTCTCCGTACAAACGCGTTGTTATTCCATGGAAATCCAACTTCTCCGTGGAATATTGCCGTTGTTCTGTCACGGGAAGCCTTTTCTCCGTACAAATATGCAGCTTCTTCGTGGAAACACTTCGCATTTCTGTGGAAGCACATAGCATTTCCGTGGAAGCACGTCACATTTCTGTGAAACACGATACGTTGGCCCGAACGGGGCACCTCTTCTCCGTAGAAACACACAGCTTCTCCGTAGAAACACGCGCCTTCTCCGCACAAACACGCGCCTTCTCCGCACAAACACGCGCCTTCTCCGCACAAACACGCGCCTTCTCCGCACAAACACGTGCCTTCTCCGTGGATTAAGGCTTTCCTTGTGAACTTAAAAAAACACACCCCCCCGATTAATCCTGAATATTTTTTGGTTTTATACGACGGGGGGGGGAGGCAGAAAATCAAGCCACAACGTCAACGCAACCTCGAGTTAAAAACTTAAAATTATACCTTCTATTTGGTCATGGACACAGATATCCAGCATGTAAACTGTGAGAATTGCCAGACAGAGATTTTGATCAATTATAATTTTTGTAACAATTGTGGAAATAGAATTGATACTGGTAAGTTTAGTTTTAATATATCAATCATTTTACCCAATATATCAGATTTACTTAACATTTTCATATAAATTTGAAATTTGAATATATGTAGAATATATAAAGAATTCCTTTGAATTTCCTCAGTTCCATGTGTTGATCTGCTAGTGTAGATTGTATATTCATTCATAAATATTTAAAATCTACACAAAATATTGTTTTAAAAGCTTTGCTGTATCAATTCAAGGGGGTTGTTATATACAGTAGTGGCCACCTGCCTAAAGAATAAAACCTGAACATTTCCCTCAGACTGTCACAAATACTCATGAGACATCAATGGGTAATTTCTTCTATATTTCAAGCCACTTATACTGCCCAAGTAAAGTTGTTAAATATATGGTGTTGAATGGAGTAAAATATTACAGGTGTGTGCATGTGTACCACAGAATACCATGCTACCACAGAATACCAGTCAAATCCTGGTACAATTTGATAAACCGTTGCTTATGTATCTCTGCATTGGTATTCTGTGGTACATTAGGGTTTTATCCATAGAATTAAAAAAAAATCTACCAAATCTAGCCTTAAGACCCCTCAGGAAAAAAAATACATTTAAATATGGAAGAGGCGAAACCAGGATTCATGATTAAAGTTTCAGACGTTCTCTGGTTTAAAATATTTATTATTTACGAGCTTTCGGCTGCCAGTCTGCAGTCTTCAACGGGTTGATTAATTAAAATGAATAATAACAAATAACAGTGGTTTACAATTACACAAAACAAATACACTGACAAAAGACACAGTGACAGTTCCGCCTACGTGAAAAGATGAATAATTATTTACATTGATGTAGTATATATAGATATAGTTTTAAATGTTTTTAAGTAAGAACCTATATTGTTCTGGTAAGTGTTTTGCATTATTGTCTGCGTTTTTGTGACAGTCTGAGGGAAATGTTCAGGTTTTATTCTTTAGGCAGGTGGCCACTACTGTATATAACAACCCCCTTGAACTGATACAGCAAAGCTTTTAAAACAATATTTTGTGTAGATTTTAAATATTTATGAATGAATATACAATCTACACTAGCAGATCAACACATGGAACTGAGGAAATTCAAAGGAATTCTTTAAAATATAACTGCATATATTCAAATTTCAAATTTATATGAAAATGTTAAGTAAATCTGATATATTGGGTAAAATGATTAATATATTAAAAAAAACAAGTAAACTTACCAGTATCAACTCTATTTCCACAATTGTTACAAAAACTATAATTGATCAAAATCTCTGTCTGGCAATTCTCACAGTTTACATGCTGGATATCTGTTTCCATGACCAAATAGAAGGTATAATTTTAAGTTTTTAACTCGAGGTTGCGTTGACGTTGTGACTTGATTTTCTGCCTCCCCCCCCCCCCGTCGTATAAAACCAAAAAATATTCAGGATTAATCGGGGGGGTGTGTATTTTTTAAGTTCACAAGGAAAGCCTTAATCCACGGAGAAGGCACGTGTTTGTGCGGAGAAGGCGCGTGTTTGTGCGGAGAAGGCACGTGTTTGTGCGGAGAAGGCGCGTGTTTCTACGGAGAAGCTGTGTGTTTCTACGGAGAAGAGGTGCCCCGTTCGGGCCAACGTATCGTGTTTCACAGAAATGTGACGTGCTTCCACAGAAATGCGACGTGCTTCCACAGAAATGCGACGTGTTTCCACGGAGAAACTGCGTGTTTCCACGAAGAAGCTGCATATTTGTACGGAGAAAAGGCTTCCCGTGACAGAACAACGGCAATATTCCACGGAGAAGTTGGATTTCCATGGAATAACAACGCGTTTGTACGGAGAAGCTGCGTGTTTCTACGGAGAAGCGTTGGCCCTTATGGGCCACCGTATATTTGATATGTCCGTCCACCAGTGGACGGGAATTGATGATTGGCTGTACTATTTTTACCGCTGTCAATTAATAGGAAATGTGTGTTAATCCCGTACACCTCGAAACAAAATCCCTAAAAATCTCTAAAACTCCCTTTGAAATCCCTAAAAATCCCTGAAAATCCTAGAAAATCTCTATGAAATCCCTACAAATAAAAAAAAAATCGAAAAAATCCACAAGTCCCACAAAACTCTCGAACCCCCCCCCCCCCAATCCCTAAATTTGGAGTGATACACCCCTGCAATCAAATCACAAAATAGAGATCAAATCTTGTAATATTATCGAATCAATACACACATGAACTATTGTTTTAAAGCACATTAATTGTCCATATTGCTGCCCGTACGCTCAATCACATCAATTCGCTGGTTATTGTTTCAAAATTACGTTTTAACGTTTAATGCCGGTTTTCCACTTGCGAACTTTTTCGTGCGAAGCGAATTTTTCATTTGTCTTTGGTCTCTCAACTGGAACCATGTGGAACTAATTGGATAAAGACAAAATAAAAATTCGCTTCGCGCGAAAAAAATCGCAAGTGGAAAACCGGCTTAATATATACTTATCAATATGATTAAGTGATGGTCGGTTGCTATGCAATTTGCTCCCGGAAGCGCGGGCTCAAATTTATCCAGTGGGGTTGTTGTTAAACACAAAATGGCGTCGTCTTATTATAACAGAAAAATGCCCTAAATCGAGTCAGAATTTTCTGCCTCACACAAAAGAATTGTGTAGTTCTTCTTGCATATTTATAAACTTAAATATTTGAATAGAAATATTTTCATAATTTTGCTTACCTGTCGTTGTCGTGAAGAAACGAAACTATACAAACAATTTGCTTATGTTAGACAGTTTTTCACTCATGCATATTACCAAATGCTAACAAATAGAATCTGCAAATTCTCCTGTCGATCTCGCTATTAATACGTGTTTATTAGACTATTTTTTTTTAGTTTAATCCTTTCTTAACTGACATCTTCAATAATAATTCCCAAGAGATTTCTTTCTTACCAGCTGTTTATTAACGTGAGCCGTTCAAATGTCTTCTCTACATGCCCATCATCTACAGCTTTCGTTTGAAAATTTTCTTTAGATTTACGTCTAAGGAACAAATTTATGTGAAAACCGCAAAATATGCCAAAATTCCCGACGTTCTTGTTGATTTCTCGCGAATATGTGCGAGTCACGAAAAATTTTCAAACGGGGATTGTGGAACTGACAAAAACGCTACTGTGGGACCTATAGACAGGACCGTTGGTCCGTCAGGGCGCGATATCCTTCGACCAAAAGACAGAAAAAATGGGTATAGTTCACCACATTTTTCTCGAATTTCTCAATCATTTATATCTAAGGTGACAAGTAGTGCCTTTAGACTGGTAAACATACTATAAGTTCAATAAAAAATATACTTAAATTGTTTAAAGAGCGACGAAAACGGAGGGGTCAAAAGTGTTGTAATTTTTCCGTGCAAATATTTATAGCCTGGAGTCTGGGGACTAACATTCTTACGCAATATGACTCCGGGAGCATTTCGCATAGCAACCGACCATCGAATTGAATTCAATTATTACAAATTGGCGTGAGGTTAAAAACTCACCTGTATCACAAAGGATGGAGAATGTATATTATATCAATACAAACTTTACACGATCAAGAAGGTAAATATTTCACTAAATATATTACGAAACATAATCCGAGAACTCCAACTCTTTTTTAATCTTACATCCACATTATATTGGCTCACATGAATCAATCAAAGAACTCCAACACTTTTCTTAATCTTACACCCACATGCCATTACACTTCTCAACGGCACATCTTTATTGTTGTTGTTGTTGTTCCTGTATGAGAATTCCATTCTGATGATGTCATGGCATACCAGCTTGTATATAAGACCTTGTATATATTGTTTCTTTAGTCAGTCTGATGATGATTTTGCAATAAAATCGAAATATCAAAACTCATTCTTGTTTTGTTTTAACTCATATCTTGGGTTTCAATATACGATATTCCATGGACTCCAATCTTGGACCTGGACCAACTTTTTTCCAACCATAAGCGTTTCAACACGACCTTAGGTAGGGACGAAGCCAGATGCACCAGTGAAGGATCTTGTACTATATAAGAAAAACATCCCAAGCAACAATACATATCTCTGGGAGTGCATGCTCATTTCTTTTAGGCAGGGTCTTGTTTGGTTCTGCGACTGATTGACGTGTAAGTTTTCGCCTTGGTTCTATCGGTTCCACTTCCACCGGTGGTTCTTCGGTAGAAGTTACAGTTTCAGAGCTAGTTCCTTCTCCTTTTTCCTCTTTCTTCTGTTGTCTGCGGATCTTCTCTTCATCCCAAATTTCTTGTAGCATTTCGTATGATGGTACCCGAGGGGTGTATCACTAGCTCCAAAAGATCTCGTACGCCTCGAAAAAAATCCCTAATAAATCCTTTAAAAATGCGTATAAAATCCCTAAAAATTCTCAAAAATCTCTAAAAATCTTTGAAAGTCTTAAAATCCCCGGAAATCCCGAGAAAATCTCTGTAAACCTCTAAAAATCCAAACAAATCCGGGAAAAAATTCAGAAAAAATCCCAGGGGATTTTCGAAATCCCAAAAATCTCGTACACTTTTTTGGATCTCGTGTACCAAATCTCGTACACAACCCAAAATATATTTTAAATTTACTAAAAAATGCCTAAAAATCCCCAAATCCCGACAAATCTCTAGAAATCCCTGAAAATCCCTAAAAATCTTTGAAAATCTCAAGAAATCCCAGTGCCTCTTCATCAAACGTGGTCAATACTTCATGTATACAGCAACAAGCGAGGGTGTATTATGATGTAACTAGGCAGCAATTTTCCCGCACCCACGAGTTTTTCTCGCAACACGCGAGAACTTTCGCGCAACCGCCAACACGTCATTTTCGTTACCAGTCTCACTTTCAACAACTGTAGGGAGCCACCTTAGACTACCAAATACCGCCTTTCAAATGAACTGTGAACAAAATGGAGGTCCAGGAAGCAGATTTCATTCCCGAGGAAATATGGAATATTTTTCTTTCAAAAGGGGTTTACGTAAAGAACATTATGAAGTTTAGCGGTTATGAAACGGCGATAGATTATTTTCTAGAACTATAAGACAAAAATGAGTTGGCGAAGATGTCTTCGTTTGTAAAGACGATGGAAGACATTATCGAAGAAAAATATGCCATATTTGGAATATAATACCAAGAGTTTCCTAGCTACAATCACGCATAAGTATAACTTTTATTAAGTCCCTTGATCAATTTACACCGAAGATAAATCTCTACAATATCCCAAAAAATCCTTGAAAAATCCCTAAAAATCCCTGTGAGCTTTTAAAAATCCCAAAATCTCGTACGCTTTTTGTATCTGCGTAGCAGATATAATGCTATCGACTTGTTAATGTTAATGTTAGCTGTTAGCTGTTAGCTGTTAGCTTGTAGCCATTCAGCGACGAGCTTATATCAGCCAATCACCGATTAGCTTACACATCGTTTGACAAATCAGTGACCGCTAGCTTAAAATGACGTAATTATATTGTCACTCTTTGATCTCGATGTATAACTGGATTGATGTTGATTATTTCAAGATGGCGGACTACTGAAGGGCGAAAATTGTAAACATGAGTAAAATTTTTAATTTGACGGTGAAAATTATGCATCAAACCAACGATCATTTTAATTTTGTATATTGTTTTGAACATGGCAAGAGTCGAGGGAGTATTGGAAGTGGTTGATCGTATTTTACGCTGTGAAAATGATTCGCCAATGTACACAAAGTATTTACTTTACTTGACCTGCTATATATCAATATCATTTGAATCAGGAAACAAGGTAAGCCTTTTTAAATATTGTACGAATATCCTGCATTATTCGAGCTTCTATTTCGACAAAGTTCACTCATAAAAGTGTTAAAATAATGCAATATTTATTCTCAACACTATTTGTGTCAAAATCATCAAATCGAATTGTCATTTCGATAGTCAATAGCTATCACCTTATACTTTTAAGATTTTTAATTGTATAAAGATATAAGCACAGTTTGGCATTTATTTCTCAAACTGCTGTGACTAGGGGGACGAAAATAGTTGATGGTATGTAATATTTATATGTGGTGTGTCTTTAAACATTGTACGAATATCCTGCATTATTCGAGCTTCTATTTCGACAAAGTTCACTCATAAAAGTGTTAAAATAATGCCATATTTATTCGTCAAATCGAATTGTCATTTCGATAGTCAACATCACCTTATACTTTTGAGATTTTTAATTGGTATAAAGATATAAGCACAGTTTGGCATTTCTTTCCCAAACTGCTGTGACTAGGGGGACGAAACGAGTTGATGATATGTAATATTTATATGCGATTGTGGTGTGCCTTTTTAAATATTGTACGAATATCCTGCATTATTCGAGCTTCTATTTCGACAAAGTTCATTCATAAAAGTGTTAAAATAATGCCATATTTATTCTCAACACTATTTGGGTCAAATCGACAATAGTTCATGGTCATTGTTTGTCATTTCAATCGTCAACATCATCTTATATTAAATTTACTTTTGATATTTGATTGGTATAAAGATATAAGCACAATTTGGCATTTCTTTCCCAAACTGTTGTGACTAGGGGACTAAATGAGTTGATGGTATGTAATATTTATATGTGGTGTGTAGATAGTGCTGCTAACATAACCTTTATTCTCAAGTATAAAAGACTAAAATCTTAAGGTTTCACAATTGTTTTAAAAATTGCTCCCATGGGCTATAGGCCTTCGTCCCTTTATGCACAGTTTTTTAAAAAGCAACATAAACGTTCATCCACTCATTGAGTGATATTGACCTCGTGCATTGACATCTATGCAAATACACATGCGCAGATACATGTACGCTTTGCGTACCTATTTTTTGTAGTGGTACACACTTCGGCGAAAATAATTGTTTGTCAGCATTCGCATTGAGAAAATGCTTGCAAATTGCACTAGAAACTTTATGAAATCCAGTTCTAGCGTTACCGTTGACAGAAGGTCGAAAATGATTGTAGGCAAACACACATTCCACGTAACATTAAAGCTAAGACGTTTGGCAGACAAACCTTTGCGTTTGAGGGGTAATCGTTTCAACTTTGCATGTAATTAGAACAAGTTTTGTCATCACGCGTGCACGCTTGGTTGCAAACGACTGTAAATATATTCAGCCATGATTGTTTTGCATAACTGGGCGTGTTTCCACTTTCGAATGATGAATATCTGAAATGTTTTGACTTTCGTTTTCCATTTCGAACTTCAGTGGTCGTCGCGAGTTTTCTATTTGGATGAAGCGATAATATACACATAGATTGTACTATAATATACAAATTGATAATCGAATATTTGATATGGTACTTGATTTTTTATTGGGCTACTCATAAATTATTACTTAAAAATGTTAATTAAAGGCCAAGGGCACTCATTTTTTGTCATATTCTTGTCGATCAATGTCAATTATATACTATATAGCTTTTATACCTATTAAAATTGTTCTCATTAATATGACGTAGTTACAAAGTAGCTTTTCCTAGGAAACGTTGTATTGTGCGACTTCCACGAAATTTATAATCATTTGTTGTTCAATTTTAATCACAATTACAATTATTATTGCGCCAGCGTTGTTACGCTCCTGATATCTGTCGTGTGATTCAGCACAAATTTGCTTGAAAATTGTAAAAATTTCTTTGAAGATTGATTCAATGTAAGTATGCTACAAAATATAAAGTATCAAGTTGGACTAATTCTCAAATGATAGTTAAATATTAGCCAGGTTTTATAATTAGTTAACTTTCATTTTCAAGCTATGTAGGCTTGCTTCACCGAACCATATCAAATATAGGCCCTTAAATAATATTGAGGTTTCCGAGTGTTAGCTTTAGCTAATATACATTTAGCGTATTTTATATTATATATCTCGATATATACCTGGTTGTGTGCAGGTTGTGTACTTGTGTTTCTGTCTACTGAACGGTCTTGTCGACTACGAGTTTACACAGCATTTAACGACTATATATATTATATATACTAACAGATTACTATGTTGCGCTATCGTTTATATTTAAATATCTTGGCGTTTGTTTAGCTTTAGGTTATTAAGTACTATATAACTGTTTACCTCGTTCTTTAAAGTATATCTAACTTATACAACCCATCTCAGGTGGCTTAATGCGTGGGTCACATTTCAGCCAAGGCCAAAATATGAGTATACCAAGTTGTGGGTGATTTTCGATGTGAAAATTTAGTTAATATAATGTTGTTATGATTTAATGCTATATATTTCGACCTGAAGAATTTTTTTATGATTTTTATTTTATTTTTCCTCGTTTGTCTTCGGAGATATATAGTCTGAAATGTCAATAAACACTGGTCAAAATGAAATCCGTTTCTCCGGAACATAGAATCGATTTCCCCGACTGCTGAATTGGTTTAATGTAAAAGATATGGTGTTGAACTATACGAATTCAACTTGCGTGGTTGTCTATGTAGTTTATTGCGGGAAATATTTTGTGTTATATTTGAAATTATTCTGCAACTGCATGCGCGTATTTACATGAATAATACTACATTATACATGTTAATGTACGCCGCGCAAGTTGGAACTATAAGGTTTTTGATGTTCTTAATCTATCTAGCCTAAAATTATACTTGTTTAAGTTTTGCAACCTTTCCGGGAAAACGGCTGAAATTCATACATGTGAACAAGAAAGCTAAACGCCATTTCTTTCGCCACGCCATATATTATTTACGACCAGCGGGGGTCCGCATTGTTGGTTATATATATTCAGTTGCGCAGTGATACAAGTGCGATGATTTCTTGTTGTTGCTGCGAGCGAAGCGAGCGGCTTACTAATCGTGGATATAGTCGATTTTGGTATTTTTCATTCGAGATGATCCTCTGAGCCTGCGATGTATTGGACAGCGACAGTGATTTTCAGAGTTTTTTTAACCAGACACACGTGTTCGCAATTAGACTTGGATCAATTCCGTCTCTCTAGAGTCCGAGGGATCGAGCGCGCCGAGAAGCGGCGCGCGAGGTGCAAGAATGGAGGGAGAGACGGACTTGGCTCTCTCTCCTCCGCAGAGCCTCCTTAAGTATTTACAAATAACTTACATGAAGTTTCTTGAATAAAAGTGAGCGCGCGGGGAGTGATGGGAAGATTGAAATGAAGGCGAGGAGGCTCTGCCAGATAATGCAAAAAAGTATGGTTTTCGAACCAAACTTTTGTTTGACTGCTTTGACATCTTTTTAAACCTGAAATGGACGGAAATGTGGTAGAAATAGAAATAAATCTTCATAATCTGAGTATCGAAGGTCAGTGGAGTCATTTTTATAAATAAATTTTGCAATTTAGAGGATATTTTCATTTGCAATTTCCATATTCATTTGCAATTTCTCGCTATTTTTCGGTGCAAATTGACAGAAGAAGATATTAATGTTGGGTTCACTCCAGGAGAGTCAAGTACGCCTGAAAAGGAAAGTGGAAAACATCTCTTAACACCCTCGAAGGTTGATATCGAACCGCCATATTTATTACATTAACTAGCAGAGGCTACTTTTATTTCGCTCTTCCCATCACTCCCTGCACGCTCACTTTTCCCTCACTAGAAACTTCATGTAAGCCTCTGCGGAGGAGAGAGGACTTGGCTCACCTGCAATGTTTCTAATCAGATTTATTATTTTGGCGGGAAATTATATTAATAGACAGGTGTTATTTTTAGCGTTTTGTTACAAATACGGTTATACGGAAGCCCGCAAGTGTCAGGGCAAAATTATTAAAATACCCGTCGCGATCGAAACAAGATGGGTGTAGATAAAAGGCGGACGCGGACGGCGGACGGCGGACGGCGGACGGCGGACGGCGGACGCGGACGGACTCGTGGTATTTTTAACCGGGGTTTTATCTCCGGTAGTTATTACGGCGGACGCACTCGTGGTATTTTTAGCCGGGGTTTTATCGCCGGTAGTTATTTGTGGGGTATTTTTAACCGGGGTATTTCCCCCGGCGGATGGTTACTGACGAAATGTCGGGATTTTGTCGTTTGTTTTGTTTTGTTTTGTTGGTTTTTTAAAATAATATTCCCGTACTTTTCCCTGGTTTCATATACGAGGTTCGGAGTGGCGAGGCCAGAATAAACTGACGATTGGGGAGGGGGGGGGGGGGGTGGTCGGTATTAGAAGCGAAACTCCGAAGGCGCGAGGAGTCGTAGGGGGGTCAGGGGGAATGCTGACCCGGAAATTTTTGGATTTCTAGGGTGAAACGCCATTTCCTGAGTTTTGAAGCTACTGTGTTGTGCAATGATCTGAAAGGACAAATTTAAATAGGCCCGTGGCCTCGCCACTGGTCGTTCGGCACAACAAACTTGATTCATTTTTGTGATACAACAAACCTCACACCTCTAATAAGTGCTGTAGATTAAAAAAAACAATATCCGGATCGTGGGTCGGAAATGAAAATGTGCACGAAAAAAACTCCAAGCTCTATAACAAGTATTAGCCAAGGCTAATCGTAGGTGTTTGGTGTTGATGGAGTAAAACTAAATTAAGATTTTTTTATTTTTATGTAGGGCATGCTGCGGGAGGTGTACGAGTAATGTTAAGTTTTTCCTGCTTTCATGCTATTGAAAAAAATCATGCAAACGCAAATAACATGGTGTGACATAATATATATACTACGCTTTCGGCTGAATTCATAAGCTTTGTTAGCTTGTTTGTCGCCTTGCGTGCATGTGGGCGACGTTCAAGCGAGGAAACTAAACCTGCTGAATTGAACTAATTATCCAATATTAGCGTATCATTTTATAAATTTTTTTTATCCAAGCCTCTGCGAAGGAGAGAGGCATGGTACCGCCATCTCAGTCATACGACCCGGCCCTCGTTGGAGGGGAAAAGAAGAACAGGGAATGAGGGTCTGCAAGAAAACCCAGCTTTCATGACTAAACGCCCTAATAAAGGCTCATTAAAATTGACCAATACAAATGCAGCTGACTATAGGGGAAACCCCAAAGCGAAGGAAATGTATTCGCTTGTGCATAAACATGTCAATCAAGACGAAGAAATGTAATAATATATTCCTGTGTGCGTAAACATGTTTGCAAGGCTCTCAGAAGTAAAATTCATGATATATTTACAGACTTTACCGTTTCAAACAACCATTCATTTGATAGTTCAATTCAGCAGGTTTGGTTTCCTCGCTTGAACGTCGCCCACATGCACGCAAGGCGACAAACAAGCTAACAAAGCTTATGAATTCAGCCGAAAGCGTTCATCACTGACCTTAAAAATCAGACCAAGTATATATATTATGTCACACCATGTTATTTGCGTTTTGCATGATTTTTTTCAATAGCATGAAAGCAGGAAAAACTTAACATAACTCGTACACCTCCCGCAGCATGCCCTACATAAAAATAAAAAAATCTTAATTTAGTTTTACTCCATCAACACGAAACACCTACGATTAGGCTTGGCTAATACTTGTTATAGAGCTTGGAGTTTTTTTCGTGCACATTTTCATTTCCGACCCACTATCCGGATATTGTTTTTTTAATCTACAGCACTTATTAGAGGTGTGAGGTTTGTTGTATCACAAAAATGAATCAAGTTTGTTGTGCCGAACGACCAGTGGCGAGGCCACGGGCCTATTTAAATTTGTCCTTTCAGATCATTGCACAACACAGTAGCTTCAAAACCAGGAAATGGCGTTTCACCCTAGAAATCCAAAATTTTCCTTGTCAGCATTCCCCCTGACCCCCCTACGACTCCTCGCGCCTTCGGAGCTTCGCTTTTAATACCGACCACCTCCCCCCCCCCCCAATCGTCAGTTTATTCTGGCCTCGCCACTCCGAACCTCGTATATGAAACCAGGGAAAAGTACGGGAACATTATTTTAAAAAACCAACAAAACAAACGACAAAATCCCGACATTTCGTCAGTAACCATCCGCCGGGGGAAATACCCCGGTTAAAAATACCCCACAAATAACTACCGGCGATAAAACCCCGGCTAAAAATACCACGAGTCCGTCCGCCGTAATAACTACCGGCGATAAAACCCCGGTTAAAATACCACGAGTCCGTCCGCCGTCCGCCGTCCACCGTCCGCCGTCCGCCGTCCGCCGTCCGCGTCCGCGTCCGCCTTTTATCTACACCCAAACAAAATAGTCTAGCATTGAAAATAATAAAATATAAAGGTCACTGCAAAATAAAGTTAACTTAAGGCAATATATCAACATTTATTTGTTATCATTGACATTGTGACCGATTCTGAGACGCTATTATCGAAATCACTAGAGTGGTTAATTGTCGCATCGGAATCGAACGTCGAAGGCTCGTTTTTATGTACCACGTGATAGGAAATTTTTACGCCGCGTGATGAAAATTTTGCATCGAGGGGGTTTCTTTATTGAAGCCGGGAGTGTACAAAATGGACGTTCGAAAAACGCCAACAAAAGAATGGCTAAAACATATTAGTTTAGAACACTTAGCTGAAGTGTTTGAAAGCAATGGTTTTGAAACTGTAGGAGCAATTATAGCAATGGATCCAGGCGATGTCGAAGTTATTTTCCAACCAAATGGACTCAAGCTCGGGGAGCGTAGATTGCTGGAGCAGCAAATTCGTATGTTGAAAACGAAGGTAAGTTTTTTGCCAAGTTTTTATATAGTGATAAATTCTTTTTCTCGCTACTTGAAAAACGGTTCTCTTCGACATTTCCTCCCCTTATTGCAATGCAGTAATTCACACTGATATTTTATACTTAGGAATGTGGTAATTCGTGGTCAGTCGAGCGAGAAGCTGAGTTTGCAGCTCACAAGGTCGTTTCGACAACTACTAGCAAAGTGATTGGGGTTACACCAACCAGAAAAGAACTTACATACCCAAGCTGTAAAGTTCGATTAACTGTTAGTCCTCTTCAGTCGTATATTTTAAAACAAAAGAATATGATCGAAGGTCAGGAGAAAAGCGTGTGCACTGTCAAAAACGAGCGTGATAATTTCATGCAGGAAAGAACCCCGAAGCAACACTTCAAGTCTACCCTTCCCACGTGTGGCAAGTGTCACTTGAAAGAAGGACATAACCGCTTAAATTGCCCCTATCCAAATGCTTGTTCCTCGTCAACGTATTGCAAAAACATTGAAAAACACTCCGAAGACAAGCAAACGGTAAAAGAGTTGGACAAGAAACTCAACGAAGAGCGTAAACTATTGTCGAAGATGAAAGAGGAGCTTAAAAATCGGGAGACTTCGTGTGCAAGTGTTAGCAATCGCTACGTAGCTCGAATTAAGGATACTTTAATTGATAGTGATCCTGATAAATACATCAGAGAAATAGACGGAAAATCTATTGAGAACTGGCGTTTGCTAAACAAAGACAGCAACATACTCGAGAAGCATTTCAAACATAAAATTCCTTCTGCCGAGGAAGCAAAAAATACCATAGCGGCGTTTGACAGTCAGATTAATATTAAAAAAGCTGGGAAAACATCTGTCCACAATCCGTATAAAAAGCTATGGGAATCGCAAGGAGTTTCGTGGCCCAAGTCGCATGACATTTCTCGAAGCAGTAGCAGTGCAACTAGTTCGCGTGACTGTGATGAAATTGACAACACACTTCGCTCCCCACAACGGAAAAAGGCGGCGTTCGCAGGCCCAAGTTGTGACGACTTCAATCTGGCTTTAGGGATGCAAAATAGTTTAGAAACATTGCCGAATTCCTTTGATCTAGAAGCCTTTGAAACGAATATCGAAAGCGATTTTGACTCAGACGAGACACAACAAAATCCGCCTGATCAGAGTGACATTGCTAATAAAAATATCGAACGCGAAGCCGTCGAAGCCCTTGCACCGCCGATAGCAAGCGTGACAGAAAATCGTAGGAACTACAGTCTAAATTTGTACACCCTCGCTGAAGCTGCTTTAGAAGAGTTAGAAATGATTGATAATGAATAATTATCTTTGGTTGCTATAAAAAACGATTTTTTAGTAGTTCATATTTGTTGACATTCACATTGTTGCCTGTTCACGGCTGTTGGTATGCATGGACTATGTCCTATGCCGAAGTTTTTATATTTCGCATGCATGCGATCGCTATACTCCTATAGTATCATTTTTCATATCACACAGATACAGTTGAATTTTTGTTGTACTGTTTTAATATTAACCTGTTATTAAAGTCAACGTGGTCTTAATATACGAGACTTATAAGTTATATTGTTCAACTTTATAAACTTTTATATTACACGAGTATATTATTTAAACTTTAAAATATTGCTGTCTTTCTACAAAGTAAATAAATATTTTCAAACGAATATGTAGTCTGTGTGTCTAAAAAATCCATGCATGTCGTTTGCCGAAATTTCGTCAATAGCACAATAAATAGCTGCATGCATATTAGCGTTTACAAGTGGCTCGAATTCTTCTCTCTTCAATATGATCTTTAATTTCTGAAAAACTAGTTCCACAGGATTCATTTCAGGTGAGTTGAGGTCGGCAAATAGACCACATCGATTCCATATCATCGAGCGATTCTCCCAATGCAAATCCTCCTGCGTTATGATGCGTAGCACAGTTATCTAGTACAATTATATCTCCAGCCATTAAAACAGGGTTGCCATTTTCCTGAAAACATCTGCTAGCTTCACCGAAGAAGTTCAAAAATTCAACAGTATCAGACGAACCGTCCACAGTGTTGACATACATAACACCGTCTAGACCGGCAAGTAAATTCACTGTCATGTTTGGAGAATTGGTAAATCGACCTACTTCAACACACGGTGTGTTTTTGAGAGAATGGCCGTAGCGTTTGTTGCTGTCATACAATGATACGCCCATCTCGTCAAAAAACTTTAGCCTATACGGATCGATTTGGCTGATAAAATTCAAGTAGTCTTGAGAATAGTTTACATTAGCATCGTAAAATTTGTTTTTAGTACTTCGGCACATCCGTCGCCATGTCCAAACTCCCCCGCTCATCGAATTTCGAACAGCGCGCCCAACAGCTGAGATCGAGGTTCCTCCAGGCAAATTGCCATGTTCTAGTAGGTTGTTTTTAACATGTTTATAGGAAATTGAAGGCTTTTTGGTCTTCATAGCTTCGACAAGCTGTAACTCATGCACCCACTGCTAATTTACTGGGATTTCCCGAGATATGTTTCCTTGGGCTAACAGACCCACTGCTCGTAAATTTTCCCCAAATGTCTTTCACAGTTTTCCCATGAACTTTGTGCTTGGCACCAATTGTAGACCACAGTCCAGGAAAATACCCTGTCTCACTATCCCCACCATTTAATAATATGTCATCATATGAAGTTCGCCGTGACACTTTATAGTGTGACACTAGTTGTGCAGTTTATAGTATAGTATAATCATAGCAAGTTATCGTATCCAAGTTTACGCAAGCCATAATTAATACCATCTTGAAACGAATTCATCATTTAAGTATAAACTAAACCAAACACCAAGAGAGACAGCACGCTATATATTTTGAAACAAGATACTTTGTTATTTCCGCTTTATTGTCAATTAGTATAAATTATTGCAATCTAGTTATGACGCGTTACCGACGGAAAAACGGGTCGGTAAATTTGGCGCGCTTGCAGGTGAGCC
Organism: Trachythela sp. YZ-2020; assembly: GCA_016169945.1. Lineage (NCBI taxonomy): Eukaryota > Metazoa > Cnidaria > Anthozoa > Malacalcyonacea > Clavulariidae > Trachythela > Trachythela sp. YZ-2020. The sequence continues at coordinate 4,542,394 of JADLSH010000311.1, read as the reverse complement.
AAGTCCGTCTCTCCCTCAAACTTTCCCGCGTTATTGCACCTCGCGCGCCGCTTCTCGGCGCGCTCGATCCCTCGGACTCTAGAGAGACGGACTTGATCCAAGTCTAGATCGCAATGTTCGCACGTCGTTTTCAAGTCGCAACAAATACACAATATAAACGAGAATTGCCGTAAAAGGGCTAGATTATGTCCTATGATTATAAACATGGTATAAAACTAAAAGGATTGGAAATCCCCGTCGAATGGTGGTATTTACGAGTATGTAGTGTGTAAACCAAAGGTAGGAAAGCGAAATGAATATTTAATTAGTTTCTATTATTGTTAATTTGTAAACAATACAAAGTTCAGAGGTGTTTGAATGGGGATAAAGCGGCCGCATAGCGTTGTAAACAAGCACAATTTACTTGGCTAAAGAGATCGTAAAACGCTGAATCGAACGGTGGTATTGTCATCTACATAGCATGCACTGAACCGAAGATATGAACCTGCAAAGTCTTATAGCCATGTGGCTATATAAACATTAGCACCTAACGATAAAGGTGGCATGCCTATGATACTGTTCAGTTCAAAGTACTTACTGTTCAACAATGAACAATAATCGATATATTACAATACATCAAATAAACAAATATGGTTGGTTTAATTTATGTTATTACAAAAGTATCTGTTTCTAAACGTTCACGAACAATTTATCAGGTCAACAAACTGTCCATTAAATAGTTGTGTTTGGTGGTGAATAGTTCGGTTTCGTAGTTAATAGTTCTGTTGGGTTTGGTTCTTAATAATAGGGTTTGGTAGTTAATAATAAATAAAGATCTTATGTAATCTACAAAGATCTACTGGTAATATTTCAAGGGTTTTAAATTTAATCAGGACTGATCTGACCCCTCGCAGCAATTATCTTTCTATTAGAAATTACTAGTTGTATTTTATGTTTATATAGTTGGTATTTTCATGACTTATTCATTTCAGATATTGAAGAGGAAGGTCTCTCTGATATTGGGGGTTATTGGAAAGCAGCATGAGTAATCTAAAGAAGCCAGAATGCGAAGCCGCAAGTCATTGAACTTAATGAAACCTAATACTGATAATACGCGACGCAGACATAATATTTTATGCATATTTATATGTAAAACCAGGGCCGTAGTGAGGGGGGTATTGGGGGGTGACGCACCCCCCAACTTTTTTGAAATTGGAATATTCGGAAAATTGGGTTACTCATTCGGAAAACTACGGCAACATTGGATAAACAAAATCTAAGTCAGTAAACAGCAAGAGTGTTTACAAAAAGAAAAAAATCCTAACATTCCCATTATCGCGACACCTTTTGCTTTGTCTAGTGTCTATTATTTCCGGATTTAAACAGGCTCACGACCGCGCAGGGTGTCTGTTTTCACTTTTCCGCAATCTGGCCAATTTCCGTAAAAAACGTTGTTGAGGAACTTTTCACAATTCACGTGCATATCCAAATATCGAGTTTTGTTTAACGTTATGCCTCCGAAAAGAAACGCTTTAAAGTAGAATGTCTCGTTTGTCACGCTACATTTGACTCGGACTATCGGAGGAAACACAACGAATTGTGTCATGCATAGCACTCATCTGAAAGCGCACAAGCATATTGGGTTTAAAGTCGCTGGCGCACCAGATAACCCATTTAAGGTGCGTTTTATAATTACATTTTGTTACTTTTTAAGAGGTAGTTAGGTAGTAGTCAGTAACTCTAAAAAGCATTTGTTATTACAAATTAACCATCATAGCTATAATTACGATAATATCGGATGTGAGAAAGAACTGATACAATCATAGTATTGTACTTTAGTTAACATAATTCGGTTTACTTGACACTACAGGCAGCTGCGCCATCAAGTTCATTACACAAATGTAGAAATGTGCAAGGAAATTCATTATTGCTCTCAGAATGCGGGAAATGCCATTTCCGGGATCCTATAATTGAAAATTTTCCGGAGGAACATGCCCCCGAACCCCCTAGGTTAACGCCCCTAGGTTACGGCGCGTACCCCTACTTATTCGGAAAACAATTGTGTGATTCGGAAATTTTCGACTTACACCCCCCCCAACTTTTACCTGCTAGCTACGGCCCTGTGTAAAACTACAGTACAATCTCCATGGCCATATATTTTTTATTTGTATTTGGAAGAAAATATTAGCAATGTGGTCAAGCATGAAGGTCAGCATTACATGCATGCAACTTTAAATAAATAATACATTCATTAGATTAATGGACTATATATATAGTCAAACGCTGCGTGACATGAGACAATACAAAATCGCAAGGCTCATTATTTCAATTTTCATCCAAGAAGAGACTCCTAACATCTGATCACATATGAATTAACCCTCAGTAGTAATAGCAATAACACTGAATAAGTGTCCCAAAGTCCATTAGGAAAGCAATAAGGCACAAAAAGTCAAAACACATTCACGCATTCTAATAATTCCTCCTTTGATCGAAGGAGTATTTAATCAACTATCTGCCGCATACAAAATAGACAATTTTATCCAGTCCGAGTTGGATGTATCAGCAAAATCGTTAATGAGATAATAGTTTGGGAAAAAATATAGAAAAATGATGTATTTTTGCTCAATTTGCTTTGTTTACAAATAATCATCGCTCCTGCGTGGCATGTTTGCCACACAATTTCAAGACGCCAAATATGTCGCTAAAATTGCGATCAGACCGCGCGGGCTACCCTGGGTCGAGGAAAAATGTGACCCATGCATTAACTCACCCAAGCAAGCGGATATCTGTTTAAGCTATGGTTTAAGCTCGGACTAGTATATACTAGACAACACTGACTACTAACTGTGATAACATTAGTCATTATATTGTATCACCTCGTTCTTTAAATATATATAATATATCAACTTATACAAGCCAAGATATCTGTTTAAGCTATGGTCTAAGTTCGGACAACGAAAGCAAGCATTATTCTTAATTGTAGGCTTATAGTTTGTACTAATTTGTCTGTTTGGTCTGCTTTTGTGCAGAAAAGGGCGTGTAAAATGTTGTTGAAGGCCATCGTGTCGATGCAATGAGTCTCGTGCTGGGTGTTCGGTTGCTCATTTTGGAGAAAATATATGATGATATCACTTGCCTTAAATCTAAACTACTAAACAAAATTGAATACCAACAATTACGTTTTCGAAAACATTTAATTTGGTCTTGTACACATATATAACCGATATTGAACATTTAATTAACTTTCATGCAAGATTGGCATCCTGCTGTGCTAAACAATATTTATCTTTTGAAAAGGATGAATATCTGAAATATTTTGAATTTCGTTTTCCATTTCGAACTTCAGTGGTCGTCGCGGGTTTTCTATTTGGATGGAGCGATAATATACATATAGATTGTACTAGAAGTTTTATATTATATTACTGTTATTGCTATATAATATTCAAATTGATCATCAAATATTTGATATGGTACTTGATTTTTATTGAGCTACTCAAAAATTATTACTTAAAAATGTTAATTCAAGGCCAAGCACTCATATTTTTGTCATCTTCTTGTCGATCAATGTCAATTATATACTGTATATCTTTTATACCTATTAAAATTGTTCTTTGCGATGAGAAATATAGATAAAAATAATTAATGGATTTTATCTCCAAAAATGCATGATCATTTTAGTTTGCTTTTCATTCCAAAAAAAATTGTAAAAACAATACCGCTTTTGCGCATAAAAACCTTTATAAAGTACGTTTGCATGGAATATATCTTAGGTCGCGGTCACTGTTGTTGAGAATACACGAGGCGTTGCCGAGTGTTTCACATGCTTCTCGCGTGTTCTCCCATATTCAGCCATGATTGTTTTGCATAACTAGGCGTGTTTCCACTTTCGAAGCATGTTCTCTGTCTGCGCGTTCGTAGTGGGAGTTTGGCTGCCATGCTCACGCGTAGTTGCTACTAAAACAATGGCGGATCAGATACTTCGAAGCGGGAAAATACTGAACTTTGGAGGAATTGTGTTCTTAAATGTGCACCTGTCTCGCTTGGTGGGCAACGGATTCTGATAAAGGAAGTTCTTATCATAGGCGTACGGGACGTGGGGGCAGGGGGGGCACCTGCCCCCCCAAAAATTTGTAGATTGAAGTAATTCGGGCAAATGGTTCACGAATATTCGGGCAAAATAGATTTATTTAGTTTGTATTTAAACAAAAACAGAATTTTATAATTTACAGTACTGTTTATTTATTTATATCGTTTGCGTCTTGTTGACAAAATTCTGGTTTTTAACATAAAAATCCGAGTTTTGGACCTAAAAAGAGATGGTAAAGTTAAGAGTTTCCGGGAAAATTTTTAACCTCCCCCCCCCGTCGACAAAAAAAATAGATACTTAAGGTGGTCCAATACAAAAAAAAAATTTTCTATCTTTTAGTACTATTGAATCTCTACTGCTAATATGTTGTTAGCCTCAACACTCTGACAAAAAAAATATGTTGCTGCAAAACAATGTTGCCATGGTTACCGAGATAAAGCACCACCTGTGGTGAAATTCAGGCAATTTTATAAACACAATAACTAAATAAGCATTAATGATAAAATTCTAGAATAACTTTTATTTTGTCTAGGGGTTGAACTAAAACAATCAACATTGAAGCATTATCATCAGTTTTACAGGTCAAAAACTGGAAAGGCATTTGACGACTCGCATGGAAACTGTCGCAACTTCAAAACTATTCTACATAACTCAATTCTTTTAGTTCATGACCTAGAGCTTGATATGATGAGTCTATGCTGAAAATTTCATCAAGATAGCTTCAATACCTCTTCAGATATCCTGCGCGCAATAATGGAAATCGCTATTTTATGCTTATTCGAGAAAAATGCATTTACAGTTCAATGTTCGGTTTATCAACAAGACGGTCACATTAAGGTGGTCTTATACATTGAATACTATTTTTCCTAATTTAATACTTTTTCCTCATTTTTACTCTAATATAATACAATATGGGTGGCTGACACAAAATCACTCACTGTTACAATTTGTGGATTAGTGTTACAATTTTTAGTGATAGATAGTTAAATATAGTTTATATATTCGGTATATAAATGTGCCGTATATAAATGTTTCGGTGTATAAATGTTGTATATGCCAGTTTAAATAGACAACATATTTGCAAGTGTATGCGCCTTATATTGGGAAACCTTTTATTTACTTATATTATACGCACAAATGAAAAATTCGACATGGAGCTCCCCTATATTTTCATATGGCACAAATGAAAAATTCGACATGGAGCTCCCCTATATTTTCATATGGCACAAATGAAAAATTGGGCATGGAGCTCCCCTATATTTTCATTTGTTAGCAAAATATACTAAGACTAATTCGGGGTCGAAATCACAAAGCCAAACACATCCTAAACGGGAGAGGTAGGCATATATATCATGAAAATGCCATGCTAGATTTTTTCAAAAATCTTTAACACGTACTATTTCAACACCTAAGTTTTGGTTCCCAGCTGTGACCTCCGCCGTTGCCGTCTTTAAAAAGACACCAATGTTTAACCCTTCGGTTCTTTGAAAGGTTATGGCAGATCGACTTTCGTCGGACTTTACATGATGTCCTCAATCAGTCATAGCCTTGACGTGGAACCGTAATTACAGAAAATATATAGCACGAAAACAATTTGCTTTCACGCCATTATAACGCCTAAATATAACCGACTTGTACTTGGTGTAATTTGAAATAAAATCGTTTAAAATCACTATATAGCTAGGGAGGGGTAGGTGGGTACTCATTCGGAGAAAAAAACTTTTTCGTAAATGCTACAATGCTCGCGATTTTCCAATAACATCTCGTTGCTATGGTGGTTACTACGGGACAAAATTTCAAACAACTTGCTATTTTCCCCTATTTATCCATTTTACGCCAAACAAATACAAAAATTAACACCAGAAAACGAAAAAGGGATCATTGATGATGTATAATATGGATCATTTCAAAATCGGATTTTCTTTCAAAATTTGGTATTGGACCACCTTAATATGTTTAATACAAATAAAACTGGTTATTATTGTTATGAAGATGTTGTTATCGAAATTCGGGCAAATTGGCCAACATATATAAATTCGGGCAAAATTTTGGCTGCCCCCCCAAAGAAAGTTGTGCCCATACGCCTATGGTTCTTATCTATTGATTATTTGAAAATTATGTAATTCCACGAGGGGTCCAACAGAATCTGTTTTCTAAGCATCTTAATTTAATTTTCGATTCTCATCCTACGGCTACTGCCTATATGTGGGAATTACCAGTGTAAGTGTTTGCTGAACTGCTGCACCTCGACCTCGATCTGAGCGCGAAAAGCACAATGAACGTATTGATCTGTCTTTTCTGATATTTCTATTTGTTCGTAGCATTTTGCAAATCACAACTTTCCCGCTTCTAGGTCGAGATGTTGCAGTTTTGAGTTTGGCTAATGACTTGCATGGCCTATAAAACTTCACATGCATGGCCTGTAATGAACTTTTTCCATTGTCTCATTAATATGACGTTGTTACAAAGTAGCTTTTTCAAGGAAACGTTGTATTGTGCGACTTCCACGAAATTTATTATCATTTGTTGTTCAATTTTAATCACAATTACAATTATTATTGCGCCAGCGTTGTTACGCTCCTGATATCTGTCGTGTGATTCAGCACAAATTTGCTTGAAAATTGTAAAACTTTCTTTGAAGATTGATTCAATGTAAGTATGCTACAAAATATATGGTATCAATTTGGAGTAATTCTCAAATGAAAGTTAAATATTAGCCAGGTTTTATAATTAGTTAACTTTCATTTTCAAGCTATGCAGGCTTGCCTCACCGAACCACCGAACCATATCAAATATAGGCCGTTAAATAATATTGAGGTTTCCGAGTGTTATTTTTAGCTAATATACATTTAGCGTATTTTATATTATATATCTCGATATATACCTGGTTGTGTGCAGGTTGTGTACTTGTGTTTCTATCTACTGATCGGTCTTGTCGACTACGAGTTTACACAGCATTTAACGACTATATATATTATATACAGATTACTATGTTGCGCTATCGTTTATTTTTAAATATCTTGGCGTTTGTTTAGCTTTACGTTATTAAGTACTATATTAACTGTTTACCTCGTTCTTTAAAGTATATCTAACTTATACAACCCAAGATATCTGTTTAAGCTATGGTTTAAGCTCGGACTAGTATATACTAGACAACACTGATTACTAATTGTCATAACATCATATTGTATCACCTCGTTCTTTAAATATATATAATATATCAACTTATACAAGCCAAGATATCTGTTTAAGCTATGGTCTAAGTTCGGACAACGAAAGCAAACATTATTCTTAATTGTAGGCTTATAAATATAGTTTGTACTAATTTGTCTGTTTGGTCTGCTTTTGTGCAGAAAAGGGCGTGTAAAATGTTGTTGAAGGCCATCATGAGTCTCGTGCTGGGTGTTCGATTGCTCATTTTGGAGAAAATATATGATGATGCCACTTGCCTTAAATCTAAACTACTAAACAAAATTGAATACCAACAATTACGTTTTCGAAAACAATTATATTTAATTTGGTCTTGTACACATATATAACCGATATTGAACATTTAATTAACTTTCATGCAAGATTGGCACCCTGTAGCCTGCTCGCAGACGTTCTTATGGCTCAAACCCTCGCCAACTAACGTCTGCTGGACCGAGCGATACATTCCATTCCCTTTGTTATGAAGAACCAATAAGATTTTGCTAGGGGTTCTGCAATGAGCCAATCAACGCTAGTCTTTTATAATGACTTCCGCAAGCAAGTTGTAAACATTAAATTTCCCGCGCGAAGTAATAATACAATTTTGCTTTCCCTTTGTTATAATTGTTACTATTTAAAAATAAGCTAATTAAAAAATGAATAAAACTCCAGAAAAAAAAATCGGAGGCGATCATCGATGTTTTCTCTGTAACAGCGCTCCACCAAAAGATGAAAGAGTAAAATATTTTGGGAAAACAAAAGCAGATATGAAAGGTCTGATCAAAACAGCAATTGATTTCGATATCAACTTGTATTCTTCGGGAAACTATCTATTTGTTTGTTCGAAGACCTGTTATAAGCGTTTGTTGCGATTATAAAAGCTTATCAAAAGTTTAAAAGATGCCAAGGAAGGAAATTCGATTTTATTGAAGCAACGAAATTGGCATATGAGTGCGACTGGTGCAGTTATTGGAGTCCTTCTAAAGACAGGGTCCACGGAGGTAAATATGGTCTATATTTGTACATAAAGTTATAACTGTTCTATTTGGGGGATAAATCTCATAAATCCTATTTAATAGAAAATAGTGCAAATTAATGGTTCAAAACAGCAGAATAACTGCATGTCTGCATCATATATATGAAATTAAATGTACACAATCATACAACAAACTGTGTATAAACTTAAATGTACATTATTAGATTGCTATTTTCATCATTATCTATACAAATAATCCCAAGATTTGAGACTTGGTATTATTAAAATATTGGTTTATATGATTGTAATTACAGGCAAATTGATTCCAATTTATTAAGTGATAATGATATTAAACAATGTGTGCTATTGTGTTTATTGTCCTCCCAGAATTGTTAATCAATAGTACAGTGGTATCATTCATGTTACCAACTCCTCAGGAACTATCAAAATGCATGAAAAAATCAGGATGCATTAAGTCAATCCCCAGATTTAGAGATTTGATGAAACCTCAGAAATTCTCATGCATACACAGTTACTGGTGTCTGTCAATCATCAATTCCCTCCATCTGCAGTGGGAAGTGGCGAGAGACACTAATTTAGTTGTGGGTGATACTGTGATTTTAGAATCAACTCGATACTGAGTATTTGTATACTTCGAAGCACAAAGTATCCTATCTATTTTGCTGGGAGTTTAAAAATTTGGCTTGTGCATAAACAGCTGGTAATACAATTCATGGGTATAAATTGACAATTGCATTATTAAAACCATGACAGCATTTAGAATATTGTTACCCATCATACCTAGTAAATAAACATTGACACTATGTCTTGATAACACCCTTCACTCAATTTGCATAACAACCATATAAAATTATAATGTACTGCACAGTGCAAATACATTACTTAGATTTTTGCTACTGGTTCATAAATGCGTCATACTTTATGTAAGCATGACCTCAGAATCAATTAGTCCATGTCACATGATGAATATTGAAATCATAGATACTGAACAATAGTATCGCTATCAGTATCAATTCATTCTCAATATTGACAGTATCAACATATTTATAAAATATCGCCCACCATTGATCATCGAATATTTGATATGGTACTTGATTTTTTATTGAGCTACTCATAAATTATTACTTAAAAATGTTAATTCAAGGCCAAGCACTCATATTTTTGTCATATTCTTGTCGATCAATGTCAATTATATACTGTATATCTTTTATACCTATTAAAATTGTTCTTTGCGATGAGTAATATAGATAAAAATAATTAATGGATTTTATCTCCAAAAATGCATGATCATTTTAGTTTGCTTTTCATTCTACAAAAAATTGTCAAAACAATACCGCTTTTGCGCATAAAAACCTTTATAAAGTTACGTTTGCATGGAATATATCTTAGGTCGCGGTCACTGTTGTTGAGAATACAATTCTTAACTATTGTGAATTTATCTTGTAGATAACAACACTTTAATCTTGTTAACAAACTAATATCTATAAGACTGTATTTTATTTAAGAAATAGAAAACGAGTCCGCGTGCTTTATGGTGTGATAAAGCACGAGGGGAATATTGGGAGAACACGAGAGAAGCGTGTAAAACACGAGGCGTAGCCGCAGTGGCGTAGCCAGGGGGGGTATGTGAAAACAGCGGAACATATGTGAAAACATTCCGGTTATGTGAAAACAGCGGAATGCAAAGTTGTCCGCCATTTTTTTGTCATGGACGGTTTTTTAAGTTATGCGCATGCGCGAGTTCAGACGGAGAAAAGACAGTCATTTTACAAACTTTTTTCAAAAATAGTTTTGCACTCATTTTATAATACTCAGGAGTCAGGACATAATAAATACAAATCAAAAAGTATCCAAAATAAAGTATTTAGAGGACAAATCTACAAGAAGAAAAACAGTCGAAAGACCGAAAAAGGGGCGTTTTAAATGGGTAAGTGTCTATTTTGCATACTTGCTTTGCCGATTTATAGCATACAGTATAGTTTGTGAATTTAAAAATGCGTAGATTTCCTGTGTGGCAATATAACATTGATCGATCTTAAAAGTATTTTAGTATTGATTCAAATATGTTATAGAAAAATAAAAACATATTAAATCTCAATAACTTCATTTCAAAAGCAAGTGCCGAAGTTTAAAAATGCTGCTCGAAAAGCAGTTGAAGTTTTATGAAAATTTCGAAACGTTTTGTGAACGTCTAAGGTTGAATGTTACAGCAAATCAAAGCTAAAAGAGTACATAATAGCATACCCACTTTATATAGTTGGACAATTGATAATGATAATTTTATAGTTAAAAGTACAGAATATAAATATTTTTTACAAATTAAAATAAAATAAATATACAGTGTTGCAGACCATGGCACAGACCATGGTTGTTAAAGTGGTCGATTCAGTACTTCATGTTACAATAACTTTTGGGGAGTAAATTGTTTGGTTCAAATGGGCGAGGGGATTCTGCATGCATGTATTTTGTAAATTGAATACTAAGTGTTAAAAGTCCAAACGAATATGCTAAATATCACCTTTTAATCCTATTTTCAAGGACAAATCACCTATAATATGGAACTAAATCTCGAATACTCAAGTTTCAAATTCGCCCCTGGCTCAAGATGTTTCAGATGTTGAAACATGTGTGGGATGTCAGGGGATAATATTGGTTATTGTGGGGTAAATTGTGATACTTAGGGATAGCATTGTAAATTTATGTAATTTTTGGTAAATTTATGTACATTTTTGCTGTCATATATGGAAATTATAAATTTGAAAGTGGAATTCTGGCCTGGCTTGAGTTCTGGCCTGTGAAGGAGCGAAAAACGTGCAACTTAAAAAAAAATTAGGGATTAAAACGACACAAAAACTGTTGAGAAATTTTCAAAAATAGTTCACAATGATAGACAGATTGATTTTTTTTGTTCTGCTTCACTTTTGTCCTGGATTCGGTATAAAAACGTTGTTTGGTCAAGATGTTTTGACTGAGTTTGACGACATTGGCTGTCGACATTGGTGATTGAACCAAATATATCAGGCAGTTTTTGTTTGAAGATACTGTTTGAATATTTTCTGTGTGTTTTTTGTTGTTGTTCAGTGGTTGGTGGAAAAAATTTTCTCAGACAAACTGTCAAGAAATGCATAAACATGTCGTGTTTGTGTAAGTTTTTGTCGTCGCATCTTGACGGCTTAAAAACTATAGACATAATGTTTTCTAAATCAATGCCAAAATGGCTAGTTTTAATTTTTTGCACCTAGAACGGTGGATAAATTTGGTTTGGTTTGTGTTTGAATAGAGTTTTCGTACCTTTGAATAACAAAATAGCTCAGATTTTTGCGTTTTTTGTTGCCGTTGAATGCAAAATTTCAAGCAAAAAAGTATATTTCGAACTCAGAAATTTCAAAATCATTTATGTCTCGTTGTCATTTGTTGGCTGACTTTTTCCATCTTGTTTAGGTCTACTTTTTCTTGCTTTCTGACAGACTTTGGATATTAAAACTATTATAATTTTGTTCTGTATTGACAATTCCGAGGACAATTTAACAAGCGGAGACGAAGGGATAAAAATCGAAACAGTGGCCGTCATAAAGCACGCGCAATTAGCCAATCAAATTGTTCGTTAGATACTACAGTGCTATTATAACATTGGTTCAGAAATAAGACATGATTTTCGCAGGCAAAAAGAACATCGATCAGTCGTATAATTCATGTTCATTTCTTAAAATTAATTGGCGATAATTCATCGATTAATCTAACATTTACAATACAAGCGGCCATATATTGTTTAGGTCAACGTGTTATATATGTATATGATCAAAGCATATCAGGATTTATTGAATAATGGTTGCTGATTGGCTAGCAGTTCACGTACTTCTTATGCGCACGCAATATACTGCGCGCGAGAAATTCTTTTGTTTATCCTGTTCTTTATTTCTTTAAAAGCATTTTATTTAAATTTTAGCTTATTCACGTGACCGGCTATATGTCGTCGATTACTCTAACGGCCCAGACAGACTGAACGCGATTCTACAACGCGACGCGATTTTTCGATTTTCACTGACATATAACTTTGATCCTGTTTTACGTTTTTCAAATATTCAAAATCGCTATAACAGTTTGAGTTATTTGGTCTGCATATCTTTTAAAATTTCCTTCCGTAGACGGTTATATTTACTTTTAAAAACTGAAAATCGCGTCGCGTTGCCGAATCGCGTCCGGTGTGTCTGGACCTTAAAACATTCCCGAAAATTTGAACACAAAAGTTGCGGAATAATTCTATTTAAATTATGATATCGTCTGTTTAATAAATTATAACTTTAATCCTTCTGTATCAAGAGGATAGAGCTCGCACTCTTTGTGCAAGTCGCTTAAGTAGTAATATATGTCGTTTTCCAGCCCCTTTTTTGGGGTAGAGCAGGTTGACGCAAGGTTCAGATGGGGTGGATCAAGGTCAGATGGGGTGGAGCAAAGTCGGATGGGGTGGAGCAAGGGTCAGATGGGGTTAGCGTGGGTGAGCACATCATTAAATATTCAAACATCATTAGCATATGGGGGGAGGAAGCAAAGGTGGGCGTCATCATTAGCATATGAGGGGCGGCATTATTAAATATTCAAACATCATTAAATACAATAAAATTTTAAATACAATAAAATTTTATTTAGTCACGGTAAAAACTTCAGTAGATAAATTAGTTACAATGAATGAATTAATTTTAACTGGTTTACAAGTTTGCCGTGTGGGAGTCACTTATGAATTATTATAGTAATCATTTAAAGCTTTCTTAAACAATGGTAATGAACGAAGCTTTCGTATATTTAATATTCTCAGGCAAACTATTCCATAGTACTGCCCCACTATAACAAAAGCTTCGTTTTAAATAGTTAGTACGTGGCTTGGGTAAATTCATTTTTATTTCGGAATTTCTTAAACTATACCCGTGCCGCGTATAGAGAAAATATTTTCTAGGTATGATGGCGCATCCCCTATTAATATCGGTCCACTACAAAATTTTAAAAGAAAATCCTATTTTGAAATTAGCCATATCAATTAATGATATTAGCATCATTAATTATCCCTTTTTCGTTTTCTTGTGTTAATTTTTCTATTTGTTTGGCGGAAACTGGATAAATAGGGGAAAATAGCAGGTTGTTTGAAATTTTGTCCCGTAGCAACCACCATAGCAACGACATGTTATTGGAAAATCGCGATCATTGGAGCATTTACGAAAACGTTTTTTTCCTCCAAATGAGTACCCAGCTACCCCTCCCTAGCTATATAGTGATTTTAGACGATTTTATTTCAAATTACACCAAGTACAAGTCGGTTATATTTAGGCGGGAGAGGCGTTATAATGGCGTGAAAGCAAATTGTCTTCGTGCTATATATTTTCTGTAATTACGGTTCCACTTCAAGGCTATGACTGATTGAGGACATCATGTAAAGTCCGACGAAAGTCGATCTGCCATAACCTTTCAAAGAAGCGAAGAGTTAAACATTGGTGTCTTTTTAAAGACGGCAATGGCGGAGGTCACAGCTGGGAACCAAACTTAGGTGTTGAAATAGTACGTGTTAAACATTTTTGAAAAAATCTAGCATGGCATTTTCATGATATATATGCCTACCTCTCCCGTTTAGGATGCGTTTGGCTATGTGATTTCGACCTCGAATTAGTCAACGTATAATTTCTAAACATGAAAATATAGGGGAGTTCCATGTCGAATTTTTCATTTGTGCGTATAATATAAATAAATAAAAGGTTTCCCAATATAAGGCGCATACACTTGCAAATATGTTGTTTATTTATATTAAATATTATTATTATTATTATTATTTAAACTGGCATATACAAATATAACTTTTACATAATTTCCAAATATCTATATGGGCACATTTATATACCGAATATATAAACTATAATCAACTATCTATCACTAAAAATTGTAACACTAATCCACAAATTGTATAACAGTGAGTGATTTTGTGTCAGCCACCCATATTCTATAATATTAGAGTACAAATGAGGAAAAAAAAGTTTTCAATATATAAGACCACCTTAATGTGACGATCATGTAGTCTAGGACTTGTATATGAGTTTATATGCATTTCATTTAGGACAGATTATCTCAACTGTTTTAGGGTAAAATGACCATGGCAGTCAACATGGCATATGTGCCAAAACCCGAATCCGGTGCGAAAGTCCTGAAAATGACCACGCCCAGAAACGGCACTGGCGACATAGCTCCATCTCCTGAACCATCAAAGCTACAGACTTTCTGAAGTGCTTATAGTGTTTAGAATGGTTGCTTTTAGGGGTGCTCACTGGAGGGTGAAATTTGTCTAGGTATTATATTTTACAACAAAATGACTATGCACCATCCCAGGTCAACTGCTAATTATGCATCAAATTACTCATTCACCTGGCAAAGTCTATGTTTTCTTATTTCCTAAAATATTTGTCATAGGATGAAAAACTATACTTATTCCAATATAATAATAATAGATTTCATGAGGGTTGATATTGTTAAGTTGAGATACAATACAGTTTATTTCACTTACCCCACGCCAAAACACGATTTCAGCCATATTTTGCCGTTTTATTCGCTTTTTATCACCGAGGCTCACACATATTATCCACAAATTATACTTGAACATACTGATAGTTGACTAAAGAATAATTCAACCAAGTATCGTCAGGTTTTGAAGCAGTGCAGTGTATTTTATCTTCGAAATCATAGAAGCGATGTTTTGCCCAATTATCGTGCCAGTGCAATTTTTCGCCGCTTCTCTGCCCCATTTATCACACTTTTTCGTCGTCAAACGTAGTTAGATAACAGTATCAAGAAATACTTGATTGTAGAAAAGTTCCAATCGAAAAATTGATAACCTAACTGCCAATCCGTGGCAATAAATAAACATGAATTAGTCTAGGACCTGTATAGGAGTTTGTATGCGTTTCATTTACCACATGCAATCTCAACTGTTTTAGGGTAAAATGACCATGGCGGTCAACATGGCATATGTGCCAAACCCTGAATCCGGGACGAAAGTCCTGAAAATGACCCCGCCCTGAAATGGCAGTGCCGACATAGCTCTAACTTCCGAAAAGCAGAAGCGACAGCCTTTCTGAAGTGCTTATAGTGTTTAGAAGGTTGCTTATAGGGGTAGTTATTGGAAGGAAAAATTTGTCTAAGTATAATATGTTACAAGAAAATGACCATGCACCACCCCAGGTCAACTGCTAATTATCCATGAAACAACTAATATACCTGGCAGAGATTAAATTTTCTTATTTCCTAACAATTTTTATCATGGGATGAAAAACTATGCTTAATTTAATATAATTATTGTAGATTTCATAAGGATTGACATTGTTTTGTTTAAATATAATACATTTTATTTCACTTACCCCCCACCAAAACACGATTTCAGCCATATTTTGCCGGCTTGTACTCTTGTTTGCTTTTTATCGCCGAGTCTCGCAAGTATCATCCAATTGTTGTACTTTTACATAATGATAGATGGCTAAAGAGGATTTCAACCAAGTTCCGTCAAGTTTTGGAGCAGTGCAGTGTATTTTATCTTCGATATTGTGTCCTTCGATATTTCGTCAAATAGCGGCCATTGCAATGCCTCGCCGCTTCTCTTCCCGATAAATGCCACTTCTTCGTCTTCATATGTATTTAGATTAGAGTATCCAAGAGTACTTCATTGTAGAATAGTCCCAATCGAAAAACTAGAGTAGTATAGTCGTACTTGAAAGGAAAAAACCTCCCATAACAAATTTAGGATCAGAATCAAAGACACAAGTTTAACAATAATTTGAAAGTCACGCGCAATCTTCGCGAAAACTCCTCGTGGGCTACTTGACAGGGGGGGCAATATTTTCACGAAATGCTGGTTCGCCACCACAGAATCCAGTAAATATATTATATTTTTATGATTTATGAAAAAAACAATAAATATTTGCGTATTTTCTATTGTTTTTATCATAAATCATAAAAATACAATAAATATAATATATTTACTGGGTTCTGTGGTGGCGAACCAGCGTTTCGTGAAAATACTTGGCCCCCCTGTCAAGTAGCCACGAGGAGTTATCGCGAAGATTGCGCGTGACTTTCAAATTATTTTTAAACTTGTGTCTTTGATTCTGATCCTAAATTTGTTATGGGAGGTTTTTTCCTTTCAAGTACGACTATACTACTCTAGTTTTTCGATTGGGACTATTCTACAATGAAGTACTCTTGGATACTGTAATCTAAATACATATGAAGACGAAGAAGTGGCATTTATCGGGAAGAGAAGCGGCGAGGCATTGCAATGGCCGCTATTTGACGAAATATCGAAGGACACAATATCGAAGATAAAATACACTGCACTGCTTCAAAACTTGACGAAACTTGGTTGAAATCTTCTTTAGCCATCTATCATTATGTAAAAGTACAACAATTGATGATACTTGAGACTCGGCGATAAAAAGCAAACAAGACGGCAAAATATGGCTGAAATCGTGTTTTGGTGGGGGGTAAGTGAAATAAAATGTATTATATTTAAACAAAACAATGTCAATCCTTATGAAATCTACAATAATTATATTAAATTAAGCATAGTTTTTCATCCCATGATAAAAATTGTAAGGAAATAAGAAAATTTAATCTCTGCCAGGTATATTAGTTATTTCATGGATAATTAGCAGTTGACCTGGGGTGGTGCATGGTCATTTTCTTGTAACATATTATACTTAGACAAATTTTTCCTTCCAATAACTACCCCTAAAAGCAACCTTCTAAATACTATAAGCACTTCAGAAAGGCTGTCGCTTCTGCTTTTCGGAAGTTAGAGCTATGTCGGCACTGCCGTTTCAGGGCGGGGTCATTTTCAGGACTTTCGTCCCGGATTCAGGTTTTGGCACATATGCCATGTTGACCGCCATGGTCATTTTACCCTAAAACAGTTGAGATTGCCTGTGGTAAATGAAATGCATACAAACTCCTATACAGGTCCTAGACTAAATAAAAAATATAATGCCCAAGGTAATTTGAAAGTAACGCGCAATCTTCACGAAAACACCGCGTGGGCTTGATGACAGGGGGGTGGAATTTTTTCACGAATACATTTGTTCGTTAACACGGCACAGAGTAGACACTATAAAGAGGCCTCACTGTGTATCAAATCCTAATGTTTTGAGCGTAACCGATGCTTAGCCAGTGCGCAAAGGAGAGGCTCTCACCCCCCCGAAAACATTCAAAATGGAGGGCATTTTTAGACGTAAAAATACCGCAAATATTCGAGTTAACTATTTAATGTTGTTAATCACAACTTCAGTCAAGGTAAACCGTTATAAAGAAAATAACAAGGGTCTCTTATGCCGGTTATTTTCCGAAAATTTCGGGGGGGTGAATGCCTCTCGTTACCGCACTGGCTAGGAACATGGCGGCCGGCCGATAATTTAAGAAAATAAAGAAAAAAAACAAATTCTGGAGAGTAATGTCATTTTGAAATTCAAAATATGAATAAAACAAGACGAGTTTGAGAGACTGTAAATTTTCCACTCCATTTTAAAGTCATCATCAGACAGAATAGCGGCCGGTTACGCATTTTGCCTGAAGTTAAACCTCTGTATAGTGTCTACTCTGTGAACACGCCTACTCTGACATTGGTCACAAATTGGTCACAAACGTATTGGTGAAAAAATCCACCCCCCTGTCATCAAGCCCACGCGGTGTTTTCGTGAAGATTGCGCATGACTTTCAAATTACTTTGGGCATTATATTTTTATTCATGTTTATGGAACACATAGGGCCATTTATTGCCACGGATTGGCAGTTAGGTTATCAATTTTTCGATTGGAACTTTTCTACAATCAAGTATTTCTGGATACTGTTATCTAACTACATTTGACGACGAAAAAGTGTGATAAATCGGGCAGAGAAGCGGCGAGACATTGCACTGGCACGATAATTGGGCAAAACATCGCTTCTATGATTTCGAAGATAAAATACACTGCACTGCTTCAAAACCTGACGAAACTTGGTTGAATTATTCTTTAGTCAACTATCATTATGTTCAAGTAAAATTTGTGGATAATATGTGTGAGCCTCGGTGATAAAAAGCGAATAAAACGGCAAAATATGGCTGAAATCGTGTTTTGGTGTGGGGTAAGTGAAATAAACTGTATTGTATCTCAACTTAACAATATCAACCCTCATGAAATCTATTTTTGTATTGGAATAAGTATAGTTTTTTATCCTATGACAAAAATTTTTAGGAAATAAGAAAACATAGACTTTGCCAGGTGAATGAGTAATTTGATGCATAATTAGCAGTTGACCTGGGATGGTGCATAGTCATTTTCTTGTAAAATATGATACCTAGACAAATTTAACCCTCCAGTGAGCACCCCTAAAAGCAACCATTCTAAACACTATAAGCACTTCAGAAAGTCTGTAGCTTTGATGGTTCAGGAGATGGAGCTATGTCGGCAGTGCCGTTTCTGGGCATGGTCATTTTCAGGACCTTCGCACCGGATTCGGGTTTTGGCACATATTCCATGTTGACCATGGCGGTCATTTTACCCTAAAACAGTTGAGATAATCTGTCCTAAATGAAATCCATACAAACTCATATACAGGTCCTAGACTAATGTTGATAAACCGAACATTGAACTTTAAATGCATTTTTCTCGAATTAGCAAAACTAGCGATTTCCATTATTGCGCGCATGATATCTGAAGAGGCATTGAAGCTATCTTGATGAAATTTTCAGCATAGACTCATCATATCAAGCTCTAGAAGTTGAATTAACATAATTGAGTTAAGTTGAATAGTTTTGAAGTGGTGACAGTTTCCATGCGAGTCGTCAAATGCCCTTCCAGTTTTTGACCTATAAAACTAGTGATAATGTTTCAATGTTGATTGTTTTAGTTCAACTCCTAGACAATGTTATTTGTTAGTAAATAAAAGTTATTCCAGAATTTTATCATTAATGTTTATTTAGTTATTGTGTTTATAAAATTGCATGAATTTCACCACAGGGTGCTTTATCTCGGTAACCATGGCAACAATGTTTTGCAGCAACATATTTTTTTTGTCAGAGTGTTGAGCCTGACAACATATTAGCAGTAGAGATTCCATAGTAATAAAAGATTTTGTAGTGGACCGCCTTAAAAATTTGAGTTGCCTTAAGTTTTTTACATCGTAGTGAGAGATGATCTAAGTGTAAGTCATCTAAAAGCATACCAGCACTTGTATCATAGCTCATTAGCATATGAGTTGGCGCATGAACATTAGCATATGAGGGTGAGCACGTTATTAGATTCGGTCCTACTTCTTTGAGACCTCATTAATATGACGTCACAAGACCAGGCAAGTTTGGGCGAAACAATAAATTTGCTGAGTGAAGCATATTTTGTATACAAAAATTTCGAATGGATTTATAAACTTCTTAAATCTACTATCTAGTGAAATGTTTCTTACAACCAATATAGCGACGCTTAACCTAGTAAAATATTATTGCCTTATGCGAAATAATAACAACCAGAAATATAGCTTTCTAAAACGAGAACATCTTAAAATTTAATTAAGATTTTCTAGCTTAAAAATTTGAATAAATTGAGAATATATAATTATAGGACGGGAAACTATTGTACAATGTACATACATGACACACAGAATTAATTTTAAAACACATTTTTTTACAATGTTAATAAGGTCTACTTCTAAGAGCATATCGTTTAGGTGTCTTTTGTTTCTTTAAAAAGTTCTCATATTCTTGTCTGTCTTCGGGTGATAATCTTATTATATCCTCAGCTTTCATAGGAATATATTTTGGTCTGTCCTTCAATAAGAAACGTTCATATCGCTCTCTTTCCTTGTGTGTCATCATAGCCAGATCACTTTTTTCCAATCAGCCGAGTCTACCCAATTGTGGAAAAAGTTGTGTTTGAGTTTGGGCCGTTTCCCTTGTGTTGGTGGTGGTGTGAGAAAGCCAGGTTTAGGAGTAGCAGGCACGGCTAGTGTTATCTCTGTAGATTCAGGAGCGATTGCTTGTTCAACGATATCTGTGGTTTCAAAATTGCAGGACGGTGGACCGGAAAATCCGTCTTGTTTTTAAAAGTTAGAAATCGATAAAGTTGGTCAGAATAAAGCTTGCTTTTCTCCACCGAGGTAAGTTGTGGTGCTTCAATAATCTCTTGCATTCGTTGCTCGGTGTTATACACTGCATTTACAATGGGTGGTTGATAATAGGACTGTTTCCGTACATATTCGACCAAGGCCTCAGCTTCGCCTGGTAGTGCATTTGTTTTGAGTCGTTGTTGATCATCCGTTGTAGGTTTTAAATCCAACATGAAATACCCATGAGGACGACTCGTAGTTTCTTCATTACTACTCATAAACTCTTGTACTCTGCCTGGGTTATTGGCCTTGCAGGCATAGAGATTTGTTTCCTATCTTTTGGTGATTTAAAAAGCACGATATAATGGGCGTTGAGACTAATATTTCTCATCTCTTTTCCCTGATGGAATATATTTTGGACAATGTAGATGACGGACAAATTTCTGTGATGACTCCCTTTTATTAAAAGATCAGATATACGTTTGTCTTTACCAGATTGTGCCACAAGATCATCGTGTATGATCAAATTGCGTCGAGACACATCTAGGTAATCTGCTTTGTCGATATCTCCAGGTATTCCTTCATTGAATTATATTCCAGGCATTGTTCTCATCATATCAAAATAGGAAGGCTGCCATTGACCATAACACCAGATGATACGCTGAAGAGGTGGACTTATGGTTTTCTGAGCATTCTCCAATAGAGTTTTCACGCATACAGTCTTGCCACATTGTGTACATCCTGCTACGATACACGTAAAGCGGTGTTGCAGAACGGTAGTAGGTTTCTCAAGGATGTTTCGTCTATCCATACGCCCATCATGAAAGGTTCTTTTGTGACGTGCATGATTACTTGATGTTGAGAATGACTTTCACACACCTCACAAGGATAAGACATGTTTACCCTACTATCATCAAACGTCAAATACATTAATTCGTGAATGTATCTCATTATTTATCTGATTGCTTACGTTCAAATATTCACTGACTCAATCTTAGGATTCAATTATTTACTTTAACGTTTCAATGATTCAATCATAGCATTCACTGATTCACTCTTAGGATTCAATGAGTCAATCTCATGATTCAATGATTCAATTTTAGGATTCAATGATTCAATCTTAGTATTCACTGATTCACTCTTAGGATTCAATGAGTCAATCTTAGGAATCAATGATTTAATATTAGATTCAATGATTCAATCCCAGGATTCAATTATTCAATCTTAAAATTCAATTATTCAATCTCAGGATTCAATGATTCCATCTCTAACCCTAACTCCCTATCCCTAATCCTCGCTCAAACCCTAGCCCTATCTCTAACTCTTACTCCATCCTTCTCTCTAACTCTAATACTAACACAACGTGTAGCTCTAAGAACAATTTAAATGTAAAAATCCTCAACTGATTTTATGCATGAGTTATTTTAAATTGTTCTTTAATAGAGCTAGACGAGGTGTTAGTATTAGAGTTAGAAAGAAGGATAGTGATAGAGTAAGAGTTAGAAAGAGGGCTAAGGTTAGAGTTAGAGTTAGAGTTAGAGCGATGGTTAGGGATAGAGAGTTAGGGTTAGAGATGGAATATTTGAAACTTGAGATTGAATAATTGAATCCTCAGATCAAATAATTAAATCCTAAGATTGAATAATTAAATCCTAAGAGTGAATCATTGAATCTTAAGATTGAATAATTGAATCTTAAGATTGAATAATTGAATCCTAAGGTTGAATCATTGAATCCTAAGATTGAATCATTGAATCCTAAGAGTGACAGATTGAATCCTAAAAGTGAATCAGTGAATACGAAGATTGAATCATTGAATCCTAAGATTAAAGCATTGAATCCTAAAATTGAATAATTGAATCCTAAGATTGAATAATTAAATCCCAAGACTGAATCACTGAATCCTAAGATTGAATAATTGAACCCTTATAGTAAATAATTGAATCCTAAGATTGAGTCAGTGAATATTTGAACGTAAGCAATCAGATAAATATAGTGAGATACATTCACGAATGAATGTATTTGACGTTTGATGATAGAGGGTAAACATGTCTTATCCTTGTGAGGTGTGTGGAAAGTCATTCTCAACATCAAGTAATCGTGAACGTAACAAAAGAACCTTTCATGATGGGCGTGTGGATGGACGAAAACTGAATACCATCCTTGAGAAATCTACTACCGTTCTGCAATACCGCTTTACGTGTATCGTAGCAGGATGTACACAAAGTGTTATGGTTAATGGCAGCCATCCTATTTTAATATGATGGAACAATGTCTGGAATATAATTCAATGATGGAATACCTGGAGATATCGACAAAGCAGATTACCTGGATGTGTCTCAACGCAATTTGATCGTACAAGATGATCTTATGGCACAATCTGGTAAAGACAAACGTATAGCTGATCTTTTCACAAATTAAAAGGCAGTCATCACAGAAATTTGTCCGTCATCTACATTGTCCAACATATATTTCATCAGGAAAAAGAGATGAGAAATATTAGTCTCAACGCCCATTATATCGTGCTTTTTAAATCACCAAAAGATAGGCAAAAAATCTCTATGCTTGCAAGGAAAATTAACCCAGGCAGAGTGCAAGAGTTTATGAGTAGTTATGAAGAAGCTACGAGTCGTCCTCATGGGTGTTTGATGTTGGATTTAAAACCCACAACGGATGATCAACAACGACGCAAAACAAATGTACTGTCACGCGAAGCTGAGGCCTTGGTCGAATATGTACGGAAACAGTCCTATCATCAACCACCCATTGTAAATGCAGTGTAAAACACCGAGCAACGAATGCAAAAAAATGTGTTTTAAAATTAATTCTGTGTGTCATGTATATACATTGTACAATAGTTTCCCGTCCTATAATTATATATTCTCAATTTATTCAAATTTTTAAGCTAGAAAATCTTAATTACCGTAATTACCAAACAACCGCTAAATGTTTACATACAATGTTTGTATACGCCTGTAAAACTCGCTTAAAAATCACTGCTTTTTACACTCTGCTACATCTAAAACGCTTGAAACTTTGTAAGGTTTAAGTCTCTGTAAGAACTATGTTTATACATTCGCTTGGCAAATATATATTTCTATTGCTCTATAAGACATTAGCTACGCCGATTAAACTTTAAAGAGGGGTTACAGTCCGTTCTGCGCATGTGCGAGTGGTTTGTTATGATACACTATATTCAACTTATCATGAAGTACAGCATGTCTGCATGACGCAAGACGAGCGGGCGCCTTGCTGATATCACAGGCGGGAATGCAGGATAGAGTTTCATATTCTTCCAAGCATGGCTTGAAATAAGCCAAATAGAAGAGTTAGCATCGGCCAATATCGAGAATTTGACAACATGTTCATGTCGTGGTAATTGTCTTCGGGAAAAGGGAAGAAAATATTGCCCGTGCAAAAGTCTGAATCACTATTGTACGAGCGCATGCCACGGCGAAGATATTTCAGACTTGTGTTTGAATAATCGAAGAGCGCAGGAAAGTAACAGTGATGATACGACGGTAAGTGTATTCGTCGATATTACAATCTTGGTTTGCTTGTATATATTTTAATTCGCCATTGAAACATATCTAATCTATTATATGCACCGGCATTACATGCACCAATTCAGCAAACAGAGGCGCCTATTGTTCGCGACTTGGCAACATTTTGTATCATATAAATATATTGTATATGTCTCGCAGACCAAATACGTTTCTCTCTCTATGGCTCACTAAAATCGTCCATATTCGCGATCTAATGATGCCCTTTTCTGTCGATTTCCATATAAATTTCGGTGGGAAATTTGCATATATTCGCGCTTGCTGTGAAAAGTGTATCTCGTATTTGTTGTCATGTGCTATTCAATATACTGTTATATAGCAGGTATTAGGTTACAATTGGCAATTGATTTGACTAGATATACGATACACTACAGAGAGTAATAGTAAAATCATGGATAAGCAGTGAGACCAATATGTTATTGTAAAATAGGACTGCTTGAAAGCCAGCCATCCTCAAATTACACTATATATTTGTAAAACATATTGCGTCAGATTTTTAGTTATAATGATACTGTTTTTAGGATTCTGAATTGTCTACGGAGGAATCCGAAGATGAAACTGAAGACGAGCTGTCAAGCAGGAGAGGAGGGAGGGGACGTGGCAGAGGGAGGGGACGTGGCAGAGGGAGGGGACGTTGTAGAGGGAGGGGACGTGGCAGAGGGAGGGGACGTGGCAGAGGGAGGGGACGTGGCAGAGGGACGGGACGTGGAACAGGAAGAGGTGAAGAAACACAAGGCGGGGGAAGAGGACGGGGAAGAGGACGTGGAAGAGGACGTGGCAGAAACCAGCTTGTACCAGCAGATGGTGCTGCAGAGAACCAGGCTGACCATGCATGAACAACAGATGGTGGTAAGTAATGCAGAAGTGCATTGTAATTTTCGCAAATCAAATAATCTAATAATTTCTGGCTACTTGTATAACTGGGAACCACCCTTACACCCAAATATGTGATTTCAAGCAATGGTTTCTATTACTTACACATCTTTCAATTCCTGTATTTCAGAATTTAGTTGGTGGTCTTGATGTTCAGGCACTTAGAAGGCTTGCCTTGGAACTTCTTCGAAGACAGCCTGCAGCCTTCGCTGATATTGTCAATGGGGAAATTGCTGCAGGAGATGGGCAACCTCCTCCTAATCCACCACCAGGTGATGATGTTCCAGACTGGTGCAAATGTGGACACTGTGTTGTCATGCCAACACAGGAAGAAAATAAGTGTTGTACAAGAACAGTGCGGCCTTGCATTTCAAACACTCCCCTCTTTCAGCAGCTTGTTCTTGACGCAAATGTTCTCGACATTGCAATGCGTTATAGAGAAGATGTTCTTGTCTTGAACAATGCAGAAACAATGAAAACTTTAGGCATGCTGCATACAGACAGTATGTGTTGTGGCAACATGGACACTTAGGGAGGGGTAACAGAAGAGTGGTACCCAGTTGTTGTGTGGTAGCAATACGTGCTCGCTATCCTTCACCTGATGGTGTATATACTGGGTATAGACCAGCACGATTATAGTTATATGACAATCATCAATGCTGTTGAACATTTATTTCCTTTTAATATTGTACATTCTATAATTCCTTGTTTGTTTTCTAATCTGTATATTTAAATCTCTTGAAGTATATATTTCTAAATAGTTTTGACTGAATAATTTTTTAGGTTTAATTTATTAATATTGAAATTGAATTATATGACAGAATCATTGTGTTCATATGGTATGACAACTTAATTGGATCATTCCAGAAACATGCCTCCTCTACTGTCGAAATTGCAAGTAAATCAACTTTCCCCTTTGGCTGTCCCAGTACATTTTAATAATGAGACTTGAATTTCCCCACTCTGGACAGCAGAAATTTCCTGTGAGCAGGAGTTTTGATCCTTTTCTGGAATGATCTACTAACAAACATCACACAAAAGTTGGGCTGTTTCACTCTATATCAGAGCTCATCAGCATGCCTAGGATACACTGGCAATACTATATTTCTCAATTTTATGACGCGTTTAACCCATTATCTGACAGTACTCTTACAAAATCGTCTGGTGTTAGACAAAGAAAAATACTAAAGTTGGTGCACTGCCAGCTAATGTGTTAAATTGCGAGCAAGAAACACAGTATTCTAACCAGTGAGTCCGACATGGACAGCCTGGTCCTTGACAGGACCTGGGGGTTTGAAATCAGAGTTTTCCTTCTCTTAGATGGATTGCCTACCATGGCTAATGAGCACCATCTACCCAATACGTTCCTAGAACCTGGACTGGCGAGTTTCCACAAGTGACTGCACAGAAGGTGGAGGAATTGCAGAAATGTTTGGTGCAATTCTTCTGGGATCCTCACTCAAAATCCCAATTCTTTGGCTCACAGATGCCTTAGTTGTTTCTTTCTTCTCAAACACCTTCCTCATCAGCTCTGGTATGTAAGCGTAGGCCTTGGGCTCCAATACTTTTGCTGCATGCCAATGTTGTGTTCGTTTGCTGAACTTGCGTTCCATTCTAGAAATACAGAAACTTTCCTAATCAAGGGTCATTGATAATTAAGACCATTTTTCCAAACATACAGAAGTACTTTACTTTGGACCCCCTTCCCCGAGCATACTCTTACATGTTGACTTCAGGAATGGGGATAATGGATCTTATGTACATTAACCATTTACCACTTCCCCAAGCATACAGTCTGTAGGATTGTAAAATAATAAGGAGAGATGCTTTTTATATTTTTTGGTAAAATTACCTCGGTCGACCATCAGCTGTGGTAGCTACTGCTCTACCTCTGTGGCAGTTGCAATCTGTGGCAGTTGGCATCTAGTAACAACATGGAAGAAAGTATTGCATATATGCATTAACCTACCTGTAAGAGTGTCGCTTTGGGGCATACATCAAAATGTGGTTGTGGAAAGACTCCAAATATCCTGTGTGTCTACATAAGAAATAGAACAAATAAAATTCATGCAAATGAATTGGATTCAAGTTGCCATCTTCAAGAACTACCTAAAGTTGGTGTAGTATCGGATTGTGTTAAGGAATCGTTTATCAAGAACAATCTTGGTCAACGCTTTGTGTGCTAGTGATTCCTTCTTTAGCCACGGTTTGTTTCTTTCCACCTCATTCAGGGGATCATGTGAGCACTTGCCGCCATTGTTGCCTTCCTCCAATACCCATTCATGTTCATTGACAACATGATGTAAAATGCCTATCCACATATCGTGCAAAAAATAAAACATATTGTAGGATGATAAGAATACAATTACTATAAATAATTGCATTATTATAATAAACTATTTGTCAATGCATATATGTTTTACACCCCAACCACACCCCCCTCCCCCTGCCCAACTTTTCATCAATGTTTTCTGATAGAAGAGGTGCCAGGAAAAAAATACTGTAAAATATTGCTCTTGCCTTGAAATGTTTAGCATCATTTTCACAATTCTTTGAACAATGCCAGAAATGGTTCCGTATTGAAGGCGCCCAAACCAACAGATCTTCGTTGGGTTTAGACTTTGCAGCCTGTATTAGAGAGAATTGGAGCACAATATAAATGAGACATGCCCTATCAATATACACTATGCTATAACTATGTACCATATGTACAGTAAAATGGTGGCCTAATTAATGGGACTTACAGCATTGATCTTCTTTGTAATGTTTTTTCCTCCATGCCAAACATCATTTTGGTGTACAATATTCTTGTACTTTTCGGCTCGTTCTATATGGTTATATCATACACATGATGTAAACTGCTACAATTACTCCATATATACTTGTATTTATAATGTAAGGCTTAACAGTGTATATACATGTCAACCACTGAATTTAAAAGAGAAAATATATTTTAGAGAAAATATATTTCTCAACATCTTCAGCACTCTTTTTGTTGGGAGTAAATTGTTCTGTGTTCCACTTTCCAACAAAATCACATTGGAGCAAAAAAGTATTAAGCCATTAACTGGCAGTACTCTACAACTAAGGGCCTGTTCATATGATCCCATTACTGAGACGTCTCGCCTACCTACAATCTCGCCTCCTAGTACTCTTACTATAAAAATTTACATCATGTTCATATGAGAAAGCGGGCTGGCCGGCTTGGCGAGATCTCGCCTGTGAGAGCCGAGACCATAGGTAGGCAGGATGAAAAATATTCCATATGAACACGCCAGCCAACCTACCGAGATTAAATCGAGAAACCCAATTTTCGATTTTGCCGCTTAATTTGACAATTTTTACGTAGTATTAAGTTTGTTTTACAATCAAGCATGAAATATGTTGCTAACCCAATGCTTTTTATTGCAAAAAATATTTGTGTTGCGTGCATGAAATGTACATGTTTTGCAACGCTAATTATAGAACAACATTGTAATTTCATCTCGGCAAGAGGGATCACATGAACAGGCCCTAATAGTAAAATCGTTAAACAGAGTAAAATACTGAAAGTAGGGCGCAACTGGGTGCATTACCAGCTAATGGAATGGGTTAATGATGTGATAATGTTTATGGATACTTACTCATCAAAGCTCCAATCTCGAGATGACCATCTGTTACAACCTCCTTAATGCACATTGCTGATGTGAGCAACTGGTCCATCCCCCTCTCATAACCAATTCTTTCCATGTTGTTGCTTTTTCCTGCAGCTTCCCTCACATCAACAATATTCATCTGAAGGATAGCATGGTCATTCATATCTGCCAGACTGTAAGTGGAATACTGAGCAGAATGACCAGGTGAGTCATTCCTTGCATCGCCACTTAGGATGATGTCCTTACCAACTCGTTCATCCCAGAGCTCCTTCTTGTGCTGCTCCCAGAAATCATTAACAGTAGGTGCAATGTACAAACTCTGGTACTGGTAAAACAGTGTTTGAGAAAAATACTGTATATTACAGAATTTGAACATCATCCCTACTTTCGTGTATGAATTTCCAGAAAACAGCAAAGAAGAAGCCAAAGTTAGATTGCCAGCTCTGACTTGTTTGCAAGTTGGTTGAGCTGCCCACCTACCACCAAAATGACCAGCATTACATATGTCTTGCGATATTCTAGTACACGACCACATCCTTGTTTACTACAGGTATTACCATGAACATCTGTTAGCAACGACATTAGAACATCTGTAAAGACAATGCACTTCTCCATCTTTATTGCTTCTTCTGGTGTAACTTCGAGTACTTTAGATGTACCAGCAGATGTTTCCTGTGAAGTTGCCCCTTCCTCATGTTCAGCTTCCGGCTCTTCTCCATCATGTCCGTCTATAGTGGTGTTGTACACCTCTTGCTCCACAGATGCGATGTGAGATGTCCTGTAAATAGAGTGGCTGATATGATTATGGCAAAATATATTTATAAAAATGTAGACAATGTGCTGCCAAGCTTTAGAAATAACAAGATTCTATGACCAATAATGACAACATTTGTCTTTATTTGCATGCTTTCACCTGTCAAATCATTTGAGGCTACAGCTCAGATCGATAGTCAAATTCTGGTAACCAATAATATTTTAGTCAGAGAACCTTGTTATAATTGGCAAACCAACTAAATTAATATAAGGCAAAACGAAACGAGGTAAAATACATAAAACACTGTCATAGAAGTAAAATAGGTATGATTTTATATGAAAAATATACTATATTTTGACCCCAAACATTTACATAGGCACAGAATTATCAAACACAACTTTCAGTTATTCCTTCAGAATTTATAAAGTTACTTACTCGGGGTTATCGTCTATTGGAAAGAACACGTTTTCTGGCATGACTGTATCATCATCATCATCATCTGACTCCTCTTCGCTGGCGGTCAATGTCGTGAAGGCATCGTCCAACCGATCGGATCTACAAAACACACACAAGATGACAAATAATAATACATATTAAAAATTCAAATTTTGTAAGCAAATAATGTAAATTAGATGTGTTTATGCCGCACAAACCTGAGAGATCTCAGAGACAATGGAGAACTGTTTTGACCAGAGATTAATCTTCGTCGGCTTGATCTTGACATATTCGACGGCTCTGGTGTCGAGGGTATCACTGCATAAAATATAACATTATAGGGTATATTATATTGTATATTTAGGACATAGGAAATAGTGAAATACTGTAAGCACATTGTTACTGACCCGGCGAAGGGAGATTCGGCTGATTTGCTCTGCTGTGGCTACTGGTAGTGGTTGGGCCAGATAATCATAAAAGGTCAAAGGTCTAGTTATATCATTGTTTTGCTTACCATAATGTACTTCTCGCAATGTAATTATCAAGCAGAAACTCTGCGACTTCCTTGTCTGATTTCAGGCCGTGTTCCGTTTTAAATGCTCTCCACCTCTCGAAAGCATCAAATAAGGACACTTTAGAGCTATCTCTTTTCTTATCGTAGTCTTTTCGAGCCGCAGACCTGGTGCGACCTCTTGTATTTGACGGATTTACATTCGAACTTGATGCGCTTGATTCAGCCATCGCTCCTTCTTGTTCGACTGCGAATATAAACAACGCGGCCGCGCGTGAAGATGTTCATTAAGCCTGGGGCGTGAAATATGAGTAGCCTACTCATTGCATTTTCATAACAAACCGCTCGCACATGCGCAGAACGGACTGTAACCCCTCTTTAAGATCTTCTCGTTTTAGAAAGCTATATTTCTGCTTGTTATTACTTTGGATAAGGCAATAATATTTTACTAGGTTAAGCGTCGTATATTGGTTTTAAGAAACACTTCACTAGATGCGAGATTTAAGGAGTTTTATAAATCCATGCGATATTTTTACATACAAAATATGCTTTACTCAGCAAATTTATTGTTTAGCCGAAACTTGCCTGGTTTGGAACGTTATATTAATGAGGTTTCAAATATATAGGACCGACGCTAATGATGTGCTCACGCTCATACACCGACTCATATCCTAATGATGTTTGAATATTTAATGATGTGCTCCCTCATTCTCATCCCCATCTGATCCTTGCTCCACCCCATCCGACTTTGCTCCACCCCATCCGACCCTTGCTCCAACCCATCTGACCCTTTCTCCATCCGGCTCCACCTGCTCCACCCCAAAAAAGGGGCTCGAAAACGACATATATTACTACTCGCTTACTTTGAAATACCATAAAAGCTTTTTAAACGCGCATTCTTTGAGTAATTTATAAATAATCAAAGCAATAAAAATATGCAAGATAGATCGACGATAAAAATAAAAAATATAAAAGTGTTTCGAAATCTCCTTTAATTTCGCTAATGCAATTTCTTCCATTCAGGAATTTACTATGCCTCTGACCAAAAAGAAAAGCAAAAAATCTGTCGTCGAATAATCGAAGTGTCGTTGAAAAATCTAAAGTTGGATCCTCATGGAAGGATAAAATGTCTAAAGCTGTATTTGATGTTGTAAAGTTTTTCAGAGAAAGAGACAGGAAACACCAACTCCCGGAAGATTTCTTTAAAAATCTGGCTTTCTTCGAGCATGTCGGGTTTTTTGAAGAACTGAAGTCTAATTATCTTGGTGTTGAAGTACTCGTAGATAAGAAAAATAAAAAAATACATTTGAAAGGTCGGGGAGATGCATTTTGTGATGCTTGTGAAAAGTGTAGTGGAGTTTTAAACAAAATGGAAACAAATAAAGAAAATCTGGAAGATGCCCGGATGTGGAGTATAATAGAAAATAATAGCGAGTATTTGAAGAAAGCTATGGCGTCAAAGAAGATAAAGGCAAAGGTTTGTTTTCATTTATTTAATGGAAAATTGTTATTGTCCAACTTGAATAGGATCATAAAATAAACAAAAATTGTATTGAAGCCAAACTCATCGTTGAACCATGTCCTATGGGATTGGAAGTTTTGTATACATAATTTTTTTACCACAAAATATCGGCATTTAAGAATGAATAGCCCAATAGATAAAATGATATACCCATTTTCCCATGCGCAAGGGATTTAAAATTGGCGCTCGTGGAGGAGGACGAAAAAGAAAATAGACGCGAAAGCCTCTACCAGCCTTGTGAGCCAATATTACGTCAAACCAGGGCGCTGTAAAACACGGGCGGTAAAACGGCTATGGCGCGGAATCCCGTGTTTGTAGAGAGTCTTGAAAAAACATTCAGCAAAACAAAACTCTAAAAGAACAGCTCAAAATTTACTCTAGATAATGTTTTATACTCCTGACAATACTCCTGTTTAATACTCCTGTGAACTGAAATTGGCTGAAAACTTTTTACATATCGAAAGGATGATAGGAACTGAAAAATATCGTGAAATTTAATATCAAACAGAACTGTCAAAAAGAATCGAAGCTAAGTGTTTTAATTCGAACACAAAACTAGTCATATGTTAAAAATCGTTTGGGCTGGAAAGTAGCATAGAAACTTATGAACTAGCTTTAGCCAAGGATATCAACTAGGAAAGATTGTCTGTCACCACATCAGAGAATATTTCATACACTCATATTTCAGTGTTCAAAACATGTTGAGACCGACTACTTTTATTTTTTTATTTATTTTTTTTATTCAACTTCGCCTCAATGGCAGGGAGTCCACAACAGCGTCAGCCAATTACTGTGGCCCCATTGTTAGTTCCTAAGGGTTAGTATTAGAGGGAGGAAACCGGAGTACCCGGGGAAAACCCTCGAAGCACAGGAGAGAAACTTACATGAGTTATTTGAGCACACTGCCGATCTCATGCGAGTACCAACAGTGACCTCGACCTGTTGTGAAACAGGCTCAACTCAGTGGTAAGAGGCAGCGCGCTAACCGCTTCCGCCACCCGTGCTACCCAAACGGTCGTGCGGCCCTTTTATCATAACTTTTTTCACCGCCTCTTGTCGTTGAAAATACCAGCTTGTTGTCCTATAACTTTGAAGCCATATTAGACAGCGTTTAAAGTTGACCCGCCTAATGGACTATTGAAATAATAATAATAATTAAAACTTTTATAGCGCAAGTTAACATATGAATATGATAAAAAAAAGTTAAAAGTGTTTTATGAACACGCAACAGTTTTTCTCAATTTTGCATAGTTTATTGCCGCTTATTCCGTGGACTGCTTTATAAGTAGTAATATAGGGGCCGATCGACCCTTATTTTTGAGG
This sequence comes from Trachythela sp. YZ-2020, assembly GCA_016169945.1. Classification (NCBI taxonomy): domain Eukaryota; kingdom Metazoa; phylum Cnidaria; class Anthozoa; order Malacalcyonacea; family Clavulariidae; genus Trachythela; species Trachythela sp. YZ-2020. The sequence goes on along the minus strand of JADLSH010000311.1, from coordinate 4,509,427 downwards.
GTGTGCGAGGGTGTGCGAGATTTTTGAGGGTGTGCAACATCATTAACATAATTATGTATTGACGTCATAATGATATACAAGGTGAGTTTGGGCGAAACAGTCATTATGTTGAGTTTTGAGAGTGTGCAACATCATTAACATAATTATGTATTGACGTCATAATGATATGCAAGGTGAGTTTGGGCGAAACAGTCATTATGTTGAGTTTTGAGAGTGTGCAACATCATTAACATTCATCAATTATGTATTGACGTCATGATGATATGCAAGGCGCGTTTGGGCAAAACAGTCATTAAGCTGAGCTCAGTGACGAATCACAAAAAGAGTTAATCCTTACGCTTTTTTTCACAATAGCTAGACGTTTCTATATATTTTGCCAAGCTTTGTGTTCCAAACACAGTCCGTTTCGACAATGAGTAAATAATATATTCTCGTATCTAATATCACCTTATACGAAACGGCTTAGATAACTAATATAGCGAAGCTTAACCTAGTAAAGTATTATTACCTTATGCGAAATAATAACAAGCAGAGATATAGCTTTCTAAAACGAGAAGATCTTAAGGTTTAATCGGCATAGCTAAGATCTTATAGAGCAAGACAAATATATGTTTACCAAGCGATTGTATAAACATAGTTCTTACAGGGATTTAAACCTTACAAAGTTTCAAGCGTTTTAGATGTAGCAGAGCGAGAAAAGTAGTAATTTTTAAGCGAGATTTACAAGCATACACAAACATTGTATATCAACATTTAGCGTTTGTTAGGTAATTACGGGCAATTAAGATTTTCTAGCTTGAAAATTTGAATAAATTTAGAATATATTATTATAGCACGGGAAAATATTGTACAATGTACATACAATACACACAGAATTAATTTTAAAAACACATTTATTGATAATAATTTCTTTTACAGCGTTAGTAAGGTCTGCTCCTAAGAGCATATCGTTTAGGTGTCTTTTGTATCTTTAAAGAGATATTTTTTGTCTGTCTTCGGGGAATAATCTTGAAATTGCTAAATCTTAAGGTCTCCAATCTGAAATCTACCCATTATTAAATATATTTTTAACAAAGTAAATAAGGTCTGCTCTGGGTCTGCTTCTAAGAACGTATTATTCTTAAACTCCAAATCCTAAGAGTGAATCATTGAATCCTAAAATTGAATAATTGAATATCGAGCGATGTTAGCTTAAGGGGAGGTTCCACCCAAAGTGGTAGAAAGTTGCTAAAAGTACTGTGTAGGCCTTTGTTAACCGGCTGGCAAAATTGTAGAACGTATTTCGGGTTTTTTTTGTGTTTTTACAAGGTTTTTACAAAGTGTATTTATAATTTGCATTCGTTGCTATGGCAACAGAACAGGATTTTTTTAAATTTTGGTCATTTTTTTGGATGGTATGAAATAAAATGCTGAAATGTTAATAGATCACCAAAGTTGAGTCACCAGGCTTTATGTTCAGCGGCTTTTATCGCAAACATTGCGTCAGATTGCGTTTTGTGAACAGAAACACCACAGAGTAGATATATACAGAGGTTTCACTTCAGGCAAAATGCGTAACCGGCCGCTATTCTGTCTGATGATGACTTTAAAATAGAGTGGAAAATTTACAGTCTCTCAAACTCGTCTTGTTTTATTCATATTTTGAATTTAAAAATGACATTACTCTCCGGAATTTGTTTTTTTTCTTTATTTTCTTAAATTATCGGTCGGCCGCCATGTTCCTAGCCAGTGCGGTAACGAGAGGCATTCACCCCCCCGAACAAGATGGCGGCCGATATTTTCGGAAAATAACCGGCATAAGAGACCCTTGTTATTTTCTTTATAACGGTTTACCTTGACTGAAGTTGTGATTAACAACATTAAATAGTTAACTCGAATTTTTGCGGTATTTTTACGTCTAAAATGCCTGCTATTTTGAATGTTTTCAGGGGGGGGTGCCTCTCTTTTGCGCACTGGCTAAGCATCGGTTACGCTCAAAACATTAGGATTTGATACACAGTGAGGCCTCTTTATAGTGTCTACTCTGTGGAAACACGTTTGGCAAGCATCTTCACTTCAGAGCAAATTTTTATATCTTGGTTTTGTGAGATTTTGAAAACGGTGTGCTGGGGAAATGGTCGGAAAGAATAAAAGGAGTGTTTTTCGTAAGTCAAGGAAAAGACTTGGTTTTGTTGGTGTCCAAAAACAAGCCTCTAGCGGCGAACAAACCTCGTCGAATGACAACAATAATGACAGCCATGATAATGAATCGCAGCGTGGATCAGATCATGGTGAAATTGCCACTAGGACTACGTCAGAAGAAAATCAAACGCCAATAAGTGCATCCAGCAGAAAGCTAAGTTCTTAAGAGTCTTCTCTTTCTCAAGAGTGTTCTCTTGACAATATTGGTGATCAAACTCCTCAATACAGACTTGTTGACATTCATAAGCTGTCGTCTGCTGTTTTTGACATTCATAAATGCGAAGAAGGTAAGACTTGTGTTGCTCATAATCACTAATAGTTAGGGATTTTACTTGCAGAAGTTTAGCAGCTAGCCCTGTTGACTTTTAGGAGTACACGGCTTGTGTGATATAACATGTATTGCATGCCTGCATCATAATGTTCAATCCGACGACCTGGTTGAACAACACAGATTTTGCCCAAGAGGAGAAAAGTCGTGGTGCAAGTGGCAGCAGGATGCAGCAAGTGGAACGTCAACTTACAAAACAGTGACTGCTTGCCTCATGTTTTCATAGAAGTTTTGAAGCCTGTGTTCATGACTCTAAGTGAAAGCAACCTTCTGAGAAGATGTGTACTTGGAGGCTGGAGCAACACAAAATGTTAACGAGTGCATCAATGGTGTTGTCTGGTCTCGATGTCACAAGCACAAGCATCATGGAGCTAAGTCGGTTCGTTGTGCAGTTGCCTCTTCTGTTCTGCAATTTCACTCTGGAGCAGCCAGCAGAGAGCATATAATGAGAAAACTTTCTATTCCTGGTGGTGAGCATACAAGCAAAAGTTCTGCAAGAAAAGACAAGAAGCGCTTGAGAACTGCAGATCTGCGAACGACCGAGAAAGCCAAAAAGCGACGCCAAGGAGAACAATTGCTTCGTGTTAGACGAGAAGAAGCCTTGAAAGAAGCTGAGGGCACCACATATGAAGCTGGTGCCTTTTAGGAACATGGCAAAACTAAAATCATGAATTTGAGCAAATTAGACATTAATAAATAGACTTGACAATTAGCCCAAACTTTGAATGCCGTTTTCTCAAAACTGGCTATTTGAGCCTATTTCGAAGGTTGAGAAATGATATCTCTTGAACTATTTGTTCAATTGATCTGAAATTTTCAGTATTTATGCATTTCTCTATGTTCTTTGGGATGAGTTGAGGATTTTTTTATATTCAATTTTGAAGAAGATCTATTGCATAAAAATTCCAGAGATATTTATCGACTAATTTCAACGGTGCGTTATTCTGAAAATTTAGAAGTTATTAAAAAATCCTCAACTCATCCCCATAATTACTTAGTATAGTATCACTGACTAAAAAATGGGTTAATATGGCCATGTCAGTAGCAAGATATCTTTTCTCAAATACAGTATGCTGGAAAAACAGCATGTGGCCACTTTAACTGCTCAGGTTGCCATAGGCAACGCATTCATATATATTTTAAATATATTTTCAGATTCTCCCACTCATTAGCTATCTGCTGATATATAGTTTGCCTAAGGTTTATTAAAAATTGTTGCTACAATGTAGGTCTAAAAAATAGCTAATTGCAACACATTAGTTTGGGTGGAACCTCCCCTTAATATCGAGCGAGCCAACCTCCATATAGAGCGAGCTTAGCTTCGAGCCGACCTCTAAGACGTAAGGATAGGCCCGAGCGGAGCTCTAACATATAAGGATAGGCCCGAGCCAAGCTTAGTGTATATCTCCGATGATATCCTAAGATATTGTATAATATCCTAAGATACTGTATGATATCCTAAGATACTGTATGATATCTTAAGATACTGTATGATATCCTAAGATACTGTATCATATCCTAAGATACTGTATGATATCTTAAGATACTGTATGATATCCTAAGATACTGTATGATATCGTAAGATACTGTATGATATCCTAAGATACTGTATGATATCCTAAAATGATATCCTAAGATACTGTATGATATCCTAAAATGATATCTTAAGATACTGTATGATATCATTGAATCCTAAGATTGAATCATTGAATCCTAAAGAGTGAATCATTGAATCCTAACACATCGAGCGAGCTTTGCTCCATATCGAGCGAGCTTTGCTCCAAATCGAGCGAGCTTTGCTATCAAACGACTTTATGACTTATGACGAGACTTTATGACTTATGACTTATGACATGACTTATGACTTATGACTTGGCTATGACTATGACTTATGACTTATGACTTATGACTTATGACTTATGACTTATGACTTATGACTATGGCTATGACTTGCGACTATTATGACTTATGATGACTATGACTTATGACTTATGACTTATGACTTATGACTTATGACATGATTTATGACTTGCGCGGCTTATGACTTATGACTTATGACTTATGACATATGACTTGACGTGATTTATGACTTATGACTCTACATGACTTATGACTTATGACTTATGACTTATGACGCGACGTGACGCTATGACTTGCGGCTTGCATGACTTGCGACTTATGACTTATGACGCGGCTTATGACGCGCATGACGCGACGCGACGCGACGCGACGCGACGCGACGCGACGCGACGCGACGCGACTTATGACTTATGACTTATGACTTATGACTTATGACTTATGACTTATGACGCGATGACTTATGACTTATGACTTATGACATGACATGAGACTTATGACGCGGCTTGCGACTTATGACTTGCGACGCGACTTGCGGCTTATGACGCGACGCGGCTTATGACTTATGACTTATGACGCGACGCGGCTGATGACGCATGACGCGACGCGACTTATGACTTGCGGCTTATGACGCGACGCGACATGACTATGACTTATGACTTATGACTTATGACTATGACTTATGACTTATGACTTATGACTTATGACTTGCGACTTATGACTTATGACTTATGACTTATGACGCATGACTTATGACTTGCATGACGCGACTTGCGACTTATGACGCGACGCGACGCGACTTATGACTTATGACGCGGCTTATGACTTATGACTTATGACTATGACGCTATGACATGACTTATGACTTATGACTTATGACTTATGACTATGACTATGACTATGACTATGACTATGACTATGACTAATGACTATGACTATGACTTATGACTTATGACTAATGACTATAGTCATATATGACTATAGTCCATAGTCATGGACTATAGTCTATGACTATAGTCATAGTCATAAGTCATAAGTCATAGTCATAGTCATAAGTCATAAGTCATAAGTCATAAGTCATAATCATAGTCATAGTCATAAGTCATAGTCATAGTCATAAGTCATAGTCATAAGTCTCAAGTCATAAGTCATGTCATGGTCATGGTCCTCATAGTCATATAAGTCATAGTCATAAGTCATAAGTCATAGTCATAGTCATAAGTCATAAGTCATAAGTCATAAGTCATAAGTCATAAGTCATAAGTCATAAGTCATAAGTCATAGTCATAAGTCATAAGTCATAAGTCATAAGTCATAAGTCATAAGTCATAAGTCATAAGTCATAAGTCATAAGTCATAAGTCATAAGTCATAAGTCATAAGTCATAAGTCATAAGTCATAAGTCATAAGTCATAAGTCATAAGTCATAAGTCATAAGTCATAAGTCATAAGTCATAAGTCATAAGTCATAAGTCATAAGTCATAAGTCATAAGTCATAAGTCATAAGTCATAAGTCATAAGTCATAAGTCATAAGTCATAAGTCATAAGTCATAAGTCATAAGTCATAATCATAAGTCATAAGTCATAAGTCATAAGTCATAAGTCATAAGTCATAAGTCATAAGTCATAAGTCATAGGTCATAGGTCATAAGTCATAGGTCATAGGTCATAGGTCATAGGTCATAGGTCATAGGTCATAGGTCATAGGTCATAGGTCATAGGTCATAGGTCATAGGTCATAGTCATAAGTCATAAGTCATAAGTCATAAGTCATAAGTCATAAGTCATAAGTCATAAGTCATAAGTCATAAGTCATAAGTCATAAGTCATAAGTCATAAGTCATAAGTCATAAGTCATAAGTCATAAGTCATAAGTCATAAGTCATAAGTCATAAGTCATAAGTCATAAGTCATAAGTCATAAGTCATAAGTCATAAGTCATAAGTCATAAGTCATAAGTCATAAGTCATAAGTCATAAGTCATAAGTCATAAGTCATAAGTCATAGTCATAAGTCATAAGTCATAAGTCATAAGTCATAAGTCATAAGTCATAAGTCATAAGTCATAAGTCATAAGTCATAAGTCATAAGTCATAAGTCATAAGTCATAAGTCATAGTCATAGTCATAGTCATAGTCATAAGTCATAAGTCATAAGTCATAAGTCATAAGTCATAAGTCATAAGTCATAAGTCATAAGTCATAAGTCATAAGTCATAAGTCATAGTCATAAATCATAAGGCATAAGTCATTTGGAGCAAAGCTCGCTCGATTTGGAGCAAAGCTCGCTCGATATGGAGCAAAGCTCGCTCGATGTGTTAGGATTCAATGATTCACTCTTTAGGATTCAATGATTCAATCTTAGGATTCAATGATATCATACAGTATCTTAAGATATCATTTTAGGATATCATACAGTATCTTAGGATATCATTTTAGGATATCATACAGTATCTTAGGATATCATACAGTATCTTACGATATCATACAGTATCTTAGGATATCATACAGTATCTTAAGATATCATACAGTATCTTAAGATATCATTTTAGGATATCATACAGTATCTTAGGATATCATTTTAGGATATCATACAGTATCTTAGGATATCATACAGTATCTTAAGATATCATACAGTATCTTAGGATATCATACAGTATCTTAGGATATCATACAGTATCTTAAGATATCATACAGTATCTTAGGATATCATACAGTATCTTAGGATATTATACAATATCTTAGGATATCATCGGAGATATACACTAAGCTTGGCTCGGGCCTATCCTTATATGTTAGAGCTCCGCTCGGGCCTATCCTTACATCTTAGAGGTCGGCTCGAAGCTAAGCTCGCTCTATATGGAGGTTGGCTCGCTCGATATTAAGCTAACATCGCTCGATATTCAATTATTCAATTTTAGGATTCAATGATTCACTCTTAGGATTTGGAGTTTAAGAATAATACGTTCTTAGAAGCAGACCCAGAGCAGACCTTATTTACTTTGTTAAAAATATATTTAATAATGGGTAGATTTCAGATTGGAGACCTTAAGATTTAGCAATTTCAAGATTATTCCCCGAAGACAGACAAAAAATATCTCTTTAAAGATACAAAAGACACCTAAACGATATGCTCTTAGGAGCAGACCTTACTAACGCTGTAAAAGAAATTATTATCAATAAATGTGTTTTTAAAATTAATTCTGTGTGTATTGTATGTACATTGTACAATATTTTCCCGTGCTATAATAATATATTCTAAATTTATTCAAATTTTCAAGCTAGAAAATCTTAATTGCCCGTAATTACCTAACAAACGCTAAATGTTGATATACAATGTTTGTGTATGCTTGTAAATCTCGCTTAAAAATTACTACTTTTCCCGCTCTGCTACATCTAAAACGCTTGAAACTTTGTAAGGTTTAAATCCCTGTAAGAACTATGTTTATACAATCGCTTGGTAAACATATATTTGTCTTGCTCTATAAGATCTTAGCTATGCCGATTAAACCTTAAGATCTTCTCGTTTTAGAAAGCTATATCTCTGCTTGTTATTATTTCGCATAAGGTAATAATACTTTACTAGGTTAAGCTTCGCTATATTAGTTATCTAAGCCGTTTCGTATAAGGTGATATTAGATACGAGAATATATTATTTACTCATTGTCGAAACGGACTGTGTTTGGAAGACAAAGCTTGGCAAAATATATAGAAACGTCTAGCTATTGTGAAAAAAAGCGTAAGGATTAACTCTTTTTGTTATTCGTCACTGAGCTCAGCTTAATGACTGTTTTGCCCAAACGCGCCTTGCATATCGTTATGACGTCAATACATAATTGATGAATGTTAATGATGTTGCACACCCTCAAAACTCAACATAATGACTGTTTCGCCCAAACTCACCTTGTATATCATTATGACGTCAATACATAATTATGTTAATGATGTTGCACACTCTCAAAACTCAACATAATGACTATTCTCAGCGGTCTCGCTCGCGCCTATATAAGGAGATCAGAACAAGTGATCGAGGTCAGTCTGGTGAAGCAAGTCGTGGACTTATGACTATGGCCACTACAGAAGCTCAAATTCCTGTCGACAATGTCCAAGCTGCTCAAGCCATCCTCGCTACCGATCATCCGCCGGTTGCCGTTGTAGAAGTAGAAGAACCTCAGCCTCCCGTTCTTGCCGTGCGAGATACACCGCCGAGGCCACAGCCACCGATCGCAAATGTTCCTTTGCCTGAAGATATGTCTTTAGAGGTTTGTAAAATTATTATTTTCTGAACTTATTTATCGCATGGCTTGTAAACTGTGTTCTTTCCGTTATAGCGGCTTCGCTTGATGTACTTTATGGCATTCTTTTCACTCAGAACGCTATTGCGTTACGGTTTATTTCTGTGGCAATCTTATAGCCACGTTACTTTAGACTATCGGTACATGCTGAGCCCTGCTGTAAACGTTTTAGCTATGAAGCTGTGCGGGCTGTTATGTATATTTCTAAATTTTAATTGTATCTTGTACCATGTATGTTTAACCCTGCTGTTAACGTATTTGCTGCAAAGCTGTGCGGGTTATTAGTATTCATGTATACCTTTTGTATATTTTCCACTGATACTTCTATATCATGAGCCCTGCTGTAAACGTTTTAGCTATGAAGCTGTGCGGGCTGTTATGTATATTTCTCAATTTTCATTGTATCTTGTACCATGTATGTTTAACCCTGCTGTTAACGTATTTGCTGCAAAGCTGTGCGGGTTATTAGTATTCATGTATACCTTTTGTATATTTTCCACTGATACTTCTATATCATGAGCCCTGCTGTAAACGTTTTAGCTATGAAGCTGTGCGGGCTGTTACGTCTATTTCGAAATTTTTCACTATATCTTGTACCATGTATGTTTAACCCTGCTGCTAACGTATTTGCTGCAAAGCTGTGCGGGTTATTATTATATTTTTATATGTATTCATTGGATCTGGTGTACCTGGCCCGGCTCCAAACGTTGTGGCTTTAATGCTGTGCGGGCGATCCTTTATGTTTTTTCGTTCGTATTTGTATCCGCTTAGCCCTGCTTAAACGTTTATCACATGTTTAGCTGTAAAGCTGTGCGGGCTGTTCTATTTATTAGATATGTTTATACTTGTCTGCTTTGCTCTTACTGAGTGATTTATGGTTTGCGTTATCACCGCTCTGGATACGAATATAATCGTATTAGCATATTATTTCACTTTAAGTTTATACCGAAAGCGTGCAACCGTCGCTAATGACGATAATTTGCTTTCCTATTGTTTGTGAAGCTAGATCTTTGCTGTTCGCCTCGGTTACGTCTTTATTTTATATCTGTAGGCGTAACGTCAACGAATTAAAATATTGGAAGACTCTCAAGGGACTACCGTCGAGGCTTTGCTACGGCCGATTACCCATCACGGAAGTCGTCGAGTTGACGATTTTGACAAATATCAAGCTCTTTCCCTTGCAGAAAATTTGGTCTCCGTTGCTAAGACCTCGGATGACATCAAAGCTGCCAGCTATGAAATCATTGCGGCGACTTTACGTGAGAAAAATTCAGTCGGAATAGAACACTTTAAAGCGTACTTTTTAGCCCTCGCCGATAAATAATTTTCAAGGATAATAGACACCGTCCCTAAAATCGATAAGTCATTCCAGCGTTCATCCCCGTATCAGAGAAGCTCACAGCCTCGCAGGGGAAGATTTACTTCGGGGAATAATCCACCACGTATCGTGTGTTACAAATGTGGCACTCCTGGCCACAAGTCTCCACAATGTTGGCGACGATCTGGCACTCGACCTCCTCCTCGCCAACAGAACCCTCAAATGCGTTAAACACTGTAATAGTCCTAATTGATAGCTTCTTGTCTCTTTATTTTCTACCAAGTGTGTTTCAATAAATTATTATTCATTCTTTCGTTGTGTTGTTCATTTTTATTCCTTTACCTATCGATCACTCCACAACCTCCTTTTCTCCACGTTCTTTTCACATTAACTGGCGATTTTTCTCGCAAAATGCCAGTATAAATTAACCATTTATTTGTTGCAATTTTCTGGAATACGTCTAGAAAATTCACACCAAATGGTACATACACCAAAAATAGTATAAGTATCGTCACGCTCACTGAGCAGCTCTTTCTTCCTGCTTTATTTCAGTAAACATTTCAAGTCTAGTCCTCATATGACCTATTGCTTTCGGTAACGTGATAATTATGATAATCGTTCTGATAATCACATATTCATTATAACCATTTATTCAATTTCATACCCCTTTTATAGAACTCTTCATCTATTACTATTAAGTCTTTTCTTCTTTCACATTCTTTCCTTTACTTTCTTGCTCACGGATGGCATTCTCAAGGAGAATCTAATTTCTCTCTCGGATTACTGGGGCTGAGTTTGCCATCCCCTGGGCTTATTCTTCTTCTACCATCGCTTTCTTTTCTCTCTAGTTCTTAAGAACCATATCGTATGACTGGGAACGGACCTCGAATTTTCATCCTACTTCGCCTTCTCCGCGTAGTGTTAACTGGGTCCGATACGATGGTACATGCCTTGACACAGCCCAGGGGATGGTCCATCAGACCTGTTGTCCTCCAATGCGTGTGTCTCCTCTCCTGCGACTGAGATGTACTCTGACCTGAACCGTCTTAAAAACTTTCTCTTAGCCTTTCCGCAGTCCTAGGTTTTCTGTTCCATGTTGAGATTGGGCTCCGTTGGGGTTTTCCCCCCGGCTCTTTTGAGTACGGGCTCTTTCTTGATACTACTGTGTGTTTCTTAACCATGGATATTGAAATATCTCAACCAAGAGACTGTCGGTGCCCAATCTCAACACAAGGTGTGAGTGAGACCGGTGAGAATAAAGTACTATTCTCAGCGGTCTCGCTCGCGCCTATATAAGGAGATCAGAACAAGTGATCGAGGTCAGTCTGTTGAAGCAAGTCACGTGGTATCTGTAGAGACTAGGATACCACGTTTTATATTTCAACCGTTCTCACTCACTCCTTCGTCGATTGCAGTCTGGTTTCATTATTTTTCCACCCTTCCCTTCCCAACGTTCTTTATTTACAGGGAATTATCAATGAGGCGAGACTGTCGGTGCCCAATCTCAACACAAGGTGTGAGTGAGACCGGTGAGAATAAAGTACTGTTTCGCCCAAACTCACCTTGTATATCATTATGACGTCAATACATAATTATGTTAATGATGTTGCACACCCTCAAAAATCTCGCACACCCTCGCACAGCCTCAAAAATAAGGGTCGATCGGCCCCTATATTACTACTTTTATATATATACTTGTTGTCAAAATGGACACGACTGATCACATCGAATCAGCGACTTCACGATTATTGTCGTTTTACTAGAAATACATGCATGCAGTAACCCCTCGCATTTTTAAACCAAACGACAATAGTTCCAAAACATTTTCAACCATATTATATTAAAAAAACCAGGGATCGTATCGTACCTCGTCTTTTAATAAAATGAATAATCATGCGCATGTTTACATGAAGTATTGGTACATACTTAGCATATTGCTGGGCGCGATATATCGCTGGTGCGAAATGATTTGTCGTCATCTCTGGTCGTCGTCATGGTTACACGTAATTTTTTTGTATGCTTTTTTATATATTTTTTTCTACAAAATGACTTGAAAAATTAATGTTTTTAACACAGAATTTTCAAACTCTGAAACATATAATTTAGGTATGTTATTATGTATTATATAAGAGTCGTTTTTTTTTTAAAATTGGATTTTAGACGTTTGCTAAAACCATTTGAAATGTTTGTAGAATTTAACTGGTTCTCGGCTGATAGGGCTTTGCTATATAAAACTTTGTCTTTGACCTTGATATAAAATATTTTTTTTAAATGAACAGTAATTCTGGTCTCCTCGAGGTAATCGGGTAATCTAATTAAACTTACATCTACACTGACATTAAATGGAAAGCAGTGTATAACGACCATAACCAGCGTTTTTAAATCGACAAAGACATATAAAAGAATAAAACAAATTACCTTGTTGTTGGCCTAGTTTATAAAGCTTCTTGCCGTGATTGGACTTCTTGCATGATATTTAACTATTTCTTTTGAAGTAAACGAAAAAAAGTCCTTCATTGCCAATTTCGACAAACTATTTTCTCATGTTTTTAAATACTCACTCATTCCACTCCTTACAATCCGCCATGCATACTTTTGAGATCAGTGAGATGACCACCCAATCAACCTTGAACCATAGTCATGCGTCCACGATACTTGATGAACTTTAGATCGCCCATGGATTTCCTTTTTTCCGGGTGTGATAAATAACCGAGCTGAATTAGTAGCCTCGTTGCGGGCTATCGCCCAGATTTAATGTGAGACATAAAGCCTAGGTAAATGTCCACAGTTTGGTGTGTTCAAATTTATCTCAACCTACCTCACTGGGCAGAAAACATGATTTTAAAATACGTCCGCCCTTCAGATTTGGCAAATATGCAAAATGCCTTTTTCCTTTTCAAACGCATTTTTTTACTCTGTAAGAGAAATGCCAATTTAACAATATTTAACAATTATTTACCGAAGTCGAGGTGATTATCGGTGATTATTCACCGAGACGAAGTCGAGGTGAATTCACCGATAATCACCGAGACGGAGGTAAATAATTGTTTTAGTATATTTCAGTAGTAAAATATGCATGAGTTAAATACAACAACATGCACTTCGCAATTTACAATGCTAGAAGCGCAATTGACAATGCTAGAAGCACGATTCTGATATTAAACATCCCATAAAAGATGACCTGGAATAAGCTTTATAATCTAGCTATAAAGCATTTCGATTGTGTATAGTAATATATTCTCACTGCTCGCTTCCCCACACAATACCTTTAACTGAGGAGATTAAGATTGGGGATAAATAATTTTCATGCCCTGCGCGCGAACGTCAGCACGTACTTAAAACATAGAGAATTGAGACACAAATGTACAATAATTTTGTTAAATAATTTAATAAATAGGATAAATGTTTTCTTTCTCTCCAATACTCAGAAAAACACACCTGTCCCCGGTAAAGAATTATGGAAGCCAGAGAGAAACCCTCCAAGTTACTTCTAGCGCGGAATGTTTTACCCACACTGAGAGCGTGGCGATCCATATTGCCCATAGCAACTTATCGGACCATCGCATGATGTGTAACGTGATTCGACTGCCTTAAGGCCAGGGCACAATGAGATAAAGGCAGTACATCAAACAGCAAAAATAAACAACAACACAGAAAACATCGCCCGGCTTTATTACAAAGCCGAGGAGTTTGATTTTGCACAGACAACGAAACCATATAGAGAAACATCGCATGTATTATTGCTTCACCTGAAACAACAGATCAAACGTCGTTATTACTTATGCCTCACCTAAAGCAGTATCTTAAATCTCTGTGCTTCACCTAAAGCATCGAATCAAAGATCGTTATGCTTCACCTATAAAGCAATACCCAAAATGTAATGCTTCCTCCAAACTAGCAGTATAAAAGATCTTTTGCTTCACCTACAGCAATATCTCAACTGTTACTATTACTGCAACTGGAATCTTATAGGTCAAACACTTATGTTTCACCAATGAAACGCGATATCTCAAAGGTGATTAATTGCTTCACCTAAAGCAAATTCTCAAACTGTTGTTTGGTGATTGACAGCAATTACGCCTCAAACCCTTCCAAAATACTTCCTATCATATTTCCACGGGTAAACAAAAATCAGGAACGGTGCTATTGATAAAAACAAATACTCCATGACCCAGGAGGGAATTTAAACTAATTGGGTCAACACGTCAACCATCCACTACACCCATAGCGGTCATAATACAAAGCATGGTAAATAACACGCCTACATATCGCCGTAATAAACATCTTATCCGGCGCTTAAAAACTCCCAGCACTACCGGTATGTTTCATCCGAAGTTAAGGTGCAAATATAAACAATGCACGATCAAGTTAAGCGCATATAAGTAGCCAAACTCATGAAATTATACGCCACCAGCACGCGTCTGAATGCGAGAACACGTCGTAGACATGTGTAGGGATTTCCTAAGAGTGCCCACCTCGCCAGACCGCACATCTGGAAACGTTATTAACTCCAGAGCTGAGATAAAGTATATGCTACAACGCACTACATAAACATTAGGCGAGGTCCATATTTTACTCAGAAAACTGACCGTGTTAACACGGCAGGGTTCGAGTACAAACGACGAGTAAAATATAGCCACTACGCCGGACCGTAAAAAATAAATAAATCAGGAACCATAATGAAGAGTATATTGAATACGCGAACAAAAAATAACAAGAGCTTAGGTGTCATGAAAAACTGATTCGAAAACTTTGCTCTACAGTATAAACAGCGTGTGAAAAGAAACCTAAAGGCTAGTGAAAAGAAAATCACCCTAACTGCACAACCCTTAGACTATAAGTCCAATGTCGTAAAGAGCAACGCGAAGCATCAAACATTAACGCAGCAAATATATACCGTATTTAAATGCTGTATAGACATTGAACAAACACACCTAAGGCTGATCTTGAGGGGGCGGTTGATTGCTTATGGCTGCACACTGCGGTTCTTCATTCTGAATCAAATCCTCGACGTCTACTACTCTGCTGCTGAGGTTCTTGTAGCTGCTGTTGCTCCATGGCTCGGGTGCGACACTAGCTGCGACCAAAAAATTCTCGTGCAAAAAACGTGTGAATTTCGCTCCGCTAACTATAAACGAGAGACATATTCTTACAAGTCATGGCACATAATCCTATGGAAACGAGTAAAACCACAAATCCGCTAGTTGTTCTTAACAGTGGGAAATTTAAGTGGGAAGGCGATCTTGATTTATTTCAAGAATTTGTCAAAGATGTATTAAAGATAAAGGGAAAGTGGACTGTTCCTCGTGGCGGTTGCAAGCAAATAAAAACGAACAACATCACCATACGACTTTATGAAAATGGAAGCGTATTGCTAGAAGGACCTATGCTTGAGGATTACAGAAAGATACTAGAACAAATAGCAATAATTTCTTCGGATGGCGAGCACAATATGGGTGTTGGCGATATTGAATCTACGCCCTCGCATATGCCTTCGCTTCAGAATAATTATCTTAATAAGTTCATGGCGAATTCTCCTTTGTCATCCTTAGACGTATCAAACTTGTCAATGGCTCGGTTGGTGGAATCGGATGGCTCTCACAACAACTCTAAAACCTCTGACGACTTATGTCCTGACGAGTCGACCATAATTGAGCAAAGGCAAAGCTGCGAAGAACTCTCTCTTCGCGATGTTACAAGACGGCTGGACTCGCTGACCCATCAATTCGAAAAGCATCAAACCGAATCATCACTCGTCCTAAATGAACTTATAAATACACTCGAAGTCTACAAAAACCAGAATGATACAGATCATCTAGTACAAGAAAATACTTCACTGAAACGGGAAAATAAATCGCTCAAAGAAGATTTAGATGGCTACAAGAGTGTCATTTCTGAGTTAAACACGAAATTAACAGCTGCTGAAAATGATAAAGCCAGTTTATTGACAGCCATCCGTTTGTTGAACGAAGACCGAGCATTCATCCAATCTAATGTAAATAGTGCACACAACACAAAAGAAACCAACCAAGTGGATCAAACATCAAACTCTTGGCGTGCGGCCACTTCAACTTCTATAAATAAATCCAGTCATTATCATCCCCCATGTCTGAAAAACAAGTACTCTATTCTGCATATAGAGGACGAGGAAATACCGGAGACGAACGTAGACGTAGCTGTTAAGGAAGGCCTCGAAGATAGACAACCTATAGATGATAAATCAAGTTCGAGAAAATCGGCTGCTGGCAGAAAGCTAGGGTGGGCATAATAAGAAAACAAAAAGTAACACGGTTATTGTCGGTGATTCTATGACCAAATACGTGAAAGGCTGGGAGATGTCAAGTGCGACCAACCGTGTTACGGCTAAATCATTTTCCGGCGCCAGTATCGAAGATATGACTGACTTTATAAAACCAATTCTTCGAAAGAAACCTGATAAAATTATTCTCCACATTGGGACTAACAACTTACGTAACGATGAAGCCACGACTGTTGCTGATGGTATAACCAATCTTGCACATTCTATTGAACAACAGTGTCCAGATATTGAGATCATTATTTCGGGGATCATAACAAGATCAGATGATATGTCTGCCTCAAGCAGGGTAAGAGAAACGAATAAATTGGTCAAATCTATGTGTGACCAAAATAATTGGTATTTTATAGCAAACTCTAATATTAGGACTACACATTTAAATGCCAGCGGATTACATTTAAATCACTCTGGCAGTTTGTTGTTACAAAATAATTTTAAGCTTGCTATTGCAAATTGACAGTTTGAGAGTGTGAGTTCTGATTCTGGAGAATTTATCTCAAATTTAAATCCGAATTTAATTCCGAGTTGTCTTTAATACTAGGGGGTTTAAAATGGCATTACTTAATATAGTCAGTCTTCCGAAACATGTTGATGAATTGCGCATATCTAGACTCTTTCTCCATTTTGATCTGCTTGCTCTGAATGAAACCAGACTGGATTCATCTATCTCGGATGGTCTAGTCAAAATTCGTGGCTACGATATCGTCAGAAACGACAGATCACGTAGAGGGGGAGGTGTTTGTATCTACCTCGGTAGTACTATCAGTTATAAAATCCGAAATGATCTGGTCCCTGATGATATTGAAGCAATTTGTTTGGAAATTTCTAAACCAATGTATCCGTTTATCGTCCACCGAGCTCTACATCTGAGTTTTTCTTAACATTTGAAAAAATGATTAAAATGATTGATGACGAAAATAAAGAACTTCACATCCTAGGAGACCTAAATTGTAATATGTTGGCGAATATTTCTAATCAACCAACTAAAACACTTAAAGGAATTCTTGAAACATATCAATTATCTCAGCTCATTACTGAGGCTACACGAATAACGACTAGTTCCTGCACTCTTATAGATCATTATATAACATCTATGCCAGAAAAAATTGTTCAGTCTGGAGTAATACACACAGGAATTAGTGACCATAGCTTAATCTATGGTATTAGGAAAATAAATCCTGTTTTAAGTACCCGAAAAAAAGCTAAAAAGGTCGAAGTTAGAAACATGAAAAGATTTAATGAAGAGCGTTTTAATGAGGATCTTCTTACCCAATCTTGGGAACAAATTGTACTAAAGTCAGATACAGATTCTATGTGGGCCTGTTGGAAGGAACTATTTCTGGAAGTTCTTGATAAACATGCCCCAATTCAACATATTAGAAAACGGTCGTCTAGTGTCCGTGGTTACCGCAGATATTAAAAACTTATATTTGAAAGAGATAAAAAGAAACGTAAAGCAATGATTACTAAACAAAGTACCGATTGGGATGTGTACAAAACATCCAGGAATCTGGTCAATATTGCTTTACGACATGCTAAGGCTGAATATTATCGTAACAAAATAGCTCAACAAAATAATAATCCTAAAGAGGCATGGAAAACAATCAATGATTTATTAGGCCGATCTTCTAATGAGACCATTGTAAATGAATTGAAGATTAATGATTCTAAAATTACTTCTAATGAAGAAATAGCTAATGCCTTTAATGAATATTTCACCAATATTGGCCCTAGCCTGGCTCAATTCTATCGACGAATCCAATACCTCGTTTAAAACATTTGTGAAATCTGCTGAATCTAAAATGGATCGTTTTAGGCTGGTGTCAGTGGGTAAAGTAGTTAAGCTTTTGAAAGGCTTATCAAATTGTAAAGCAGCTGGTCTTGATAAAATATCTGGTAAAATTTTAAAAGTTGCTGCTAATACTATTGCCCCATCACTTACGCATATTTTTAATCATGGCTTGATTTCAAATTGCTTTCCATATGAATGGCAAATGGAAAGACTTGTACCAATTCACAAAAAAGGCCCGCGGAATTTAACAGAGAATTATAGGCCAATTTCAATCTTGCCTTCAATTAGCAAAATAATGGAAAGAATAATGTATGACCAGATATACCAATATCTTAGTGACAACTCTTTACTTTCTGAACACCAATTTGGCTTTCGCAAATTTCACTCCACTGCTTCGGCACTACTAGATAGTACGAACAGTTGGTATGTTAATATGGACCGGAAAGAGTTTAATTTGGTTGTTTTGTTAGATCTTAAGAAGGCATTTGATACAATCGACCATGGTATTCTGTTGACCAAATTAGAACTTTATGGCATAACGGGAAGTGCTCTGTCGATGATACGTTCATACTTATCTGATCGTAATAAAAAATGTCAGTTGGGTGACCTTATGTGAACTGAAAGGCGTGTTACATGAATAGTGATCTTGCATGCATAAATGAGTGGCTTTTGGCCAATAAACTGAGCCTTAATGTTACAAAAACAGAATTTATACTCATAGGTTCAGCTCATAAACTAAACAACCTTGTTACACAGCCAGATCTCAAAATTAATCATAAAAAAATTAAACAAGTCTGTAACGCTACCGTACTTGGAGTAGAACTTGATGATAAATTATCTTGGAATAGACACATTGATAAAGTTGCTAAAAAAGTTACCTCGGGAATAGGAGCTATCAGGAAAATTCGTGATTTCGTTGATCGAGACACTTGATTTCTATCTACAATGCCTTAATTAATCTTCATTTTGATTATTGCAGTGAGGTATGGGATACCTTGGGTGTCGGACTTTCAAACAGGTTTCAAAAACTCCAAAGTAGAGCTGCTAGAGTCATAATGAACTTTGGAAATGATATTTCTGGACCAGAAGCAATAAAAGCGTTAGGATGGGAAACTCTTGAGACTCGACGAGCCAAGTCCAAAGCAAAAACAATGTACAAGGTTTTAAATAACCTGGCTCCGAGCTCGCTCGCGGAACTGTTTGAACAAAAGAGAGATATTACTCAATACGACCTCAGGGGCTCTTCTACCTCGCTGCAGTTGCCTCAACCAAAAACTGAAAAGTTAAAGAAAAGTTTCTCATACGATGGAGCTAGAGTTTGGAATTCTCTACCTGCAGATGTGCGTAATTCGGATACATTGACAATATTCAAAAACGGAATTCGTGCTCATACCTCCTAAATTTTTTTCTAAATTAAATTCTATTCTTCTGTAATTCAATTTTTAAATTTATGCATGCCTTATTTGTCATACTTGTGTTCAGTATAGCGTATCGTAGATGTGGTTCATTGTACTATATAATATGTATGTAATGTATGTAATTGTATAATATTATGTTCTTAAATATGTTATTCACACGCCCCTCGTGGAAACCAGCTTTAAAGTTGACGAGGCTAGCGTGTGACTTTTAAATAAAGTTTTACTACTACTACTACAACGCATACATAATTAAAGACCATTAAAATGGCGATTTCTAATAGAAAATAATAAGGAGAGCACATATTAACTCAAATTTTGCTCGAGCGATGATATATTTCTTCTTTGCCAGACTCTATCTGACTTCAACATAGACTGAGCAATATAGTTATAACTAAAAAATTCTTGTTTACTACGACGACAAAGTACTTCCCTAGCTTGCCATATTTTGTTCTAAAAGCGGCACTATTCATAGTGTTAGCCATATTAATCTTCTTGCAGGGGCTATATAAATTGGTCAATTTAGGCTACATCATTACGTGCCAGACTCGCGATGCATTCTATTATAATCAACCTAATTTTTCAGCTCATAAAAATCCTTATTTGTCTTTAACGTTGTAATTCCAAAAGCGTTTGAACTTGTTTGATTTTACAATCTTTGTGGTCGTTTACAGGTTAATTTAAATATGCATGCATGCAATATTTGAACGTATTCTAAAGAACACAATGACATGAATAATGAGCAACACTATAATCATTCGCATTAGAATATATAATTATATGACCATTATTATTATGTGCCTGTATTCTGCTTATAACCAATAACTTATGTTATGCCAGAAGTGCACCAGAACTGTATCTGGTTGGACTGAGTTATATATTTGACCATTTATGGTTATGTCTCAGTTAATTTGCCTGATGTCGTGTCAGACAGGCATACATACACGACAGACCTTAGAAGTTTATTCCGTTGGATGCCTACTGTATGAACTCCAAAAAATAAGGATACCAGCCAGAACTAAATTCCAGTGCACACTCATCATATGCCATTAGATCACTATATGTCATTCTACAGTATTTGTGAAGTGACGAAAATAGCTCATGGGTAGAATTACCTAAGCTCAGACAGTAAAATCATCTGGCATATCTAGTCCTATAACTCTGAAGTCCCTATCAACCAACGATAGTGTTTTTAGCTATTCTTTAGTATAGTAGTATTAGTACTTTAGGCAGTGTTTTAGTTGTAAGTTTCTTTGGCTCGCATTTATAACTGCCAGATGAAGGTGTCCCTCAAAGTTCTGGTCGTATTTTTTTAGGTACAGTAGTTTGACTTATAATCCCTCAAGTATATTGTTTATCATAGTAGAGCTGCTGTGAGAAACAATCCTTCAAATTGTGATCACATTCTGAAACTTGGCACAGATACTCATTAGGACATGGCGAATATGGAATGGAAGGGTTGCCCAAAATTTGAGCAAAGTGCCCATTTCGGCCTTCAAAATGGCGGACATTCAGTATGCTCCGTGAGGTAAATTATCGCATTTAATCATCGCATCTGCGGGAAAATGGACAGTTGGAGTAAAAATACATGCAAGAGAAGGTTTGAGAAAGTTGTTGCAAAACACTATATGTTGCATTGTCACGAAATTAAATAAATTTGAGAAAAATGACAGTGCGCATGCGCAGTAGCATTTTCCTGAAATTTGTATGTTTTACTACTTTTGGGGGGTATATTTTATCCGGGATATATCATATGAAGGGTAAAATATCACATTAAACTTGCTATCTGTTGATGCGATTTATTTCGGCAGCAAAAAACGATAATTGATTTTAGCAACGTATACATGACGCGAAATTGAAATTCATTATTGTCTGTGAGCGAGGTCCGCGTACGTTTGCGAGCGTTGCTGTGATTTAAAATTTAGCCAACGAGACCAAACATGAGTGTTTTTGGTAGCATCTAACATTTCGCTTGACATCCACACAGTTCTGTACAATTCAACCCATTCTTTTTGCATTTGCATCTACCAGCAACGCATTTGGTGCACCCACAACGAATCAACGCTTCGGTTACTTGGGATACGTCGGGCATGAGGCTCCAAACTGGAACAAAATCATCGCCATTCTTCATCCATCCCCAATGTGCTGGGTCCAGTTCGACTCGGGTGGATTCGAGATAGTTGAACCATTTTCGTGCTTGTAAAGCAGATCGTTTGACGTGTTCGAATAATGCAGCAGATGTTGGTGGTATATTCTCAATTGTTTTCCCCTTGGTCGTAAAAAGGTATCGCCTTGCATCGTTGACCTTGTCGCCGTCAAATGTGCTACAATACAGAGCAACAACAAACTGTTCCAAAAGATCTCTGTCTGCTTCACATATATCACCTTCCGATGTTGCTACTCGTTCAAACACTGGCGTCAAGCTGGGCATTCTTTTCCATGTTTCGCTAAACGATTTCTTGCCTTTTCCTATGAACGAAGAGGTGGTATCACAGCCACTGAACGCGTGGAAAAACAGGAAAGTGGTGGAGGTCTGAGGTCCTAGTGAAGTTGCGATCTCGTGGATGGGAATGTACTTCAAATGCTTCCCCACTCCAAACTCGAGCCATAGTTCCTGGAGACCGTGTATTCTGTGGAAAGCTCCGAGTGCAATAACAACAACATCACTGTCTACAGTTTTGACCAAGATACGTGGATTTAGTTCAGCAGCATGTTGGACATGGACGAACATACGTTCATCTGCTTCTTCGATGTTACATGGCATCAATGATTGAAGGTCCACATCTTGATTTGCCACTGCCCTGTCGTCTAGAGAACCCACGAATAGTTCAAGTGTATCAATGTTTTCAATCAGTGCTTTAACAATGAATGGAAACAGTTCTGTTTTGTTTTCGTCGCATCTGAGAAACGTGGACCAATTGTTTGGCATACTTCCGTTCGCTTTCACGAGCCTCCTAACACCAGAACCACGGTTTGATCGTGTACCCGACTTTAAACTATCTTTAAAGTACCTATCAAAAACCAAGTCCAGTCGATTAGCTGACCTTAGATGATGCTCTATATACGGCTGGATGACACTTGATGCATAATCGCTGAACGTCTTGCAATCATTGGGCTTTATCATGTTAACAATCCCTGGTCCGTCAAATACTTTGGCGCCTACTGGTGGAGCTTCATGACGTTCTGTGTGCTCGGCAGCCAAAACCACATCTATGACACCTGAGATAAAACAAAACAGTATTGTAACGAAGATCAAAGGAGTTGGAGGAGCCATCGGACTTACAGAGAACGACGCATCTCTTGCAAAGTGGCTGATCACGGGTCCCGAAATTTCTCGAATGGTAGAGGAATTCGAAGACAGGAACAGCTGACATGAGTTTAGTTCTATTTTAGAGCATCATGATTCCAACCCATCTGCACAGAAACATTTTGCTGCTGACGTAAAGAGGATGTACGACGCGCTACCTGAACTGGGAAATCCATTCCTTGATGACAGTGCAGACTTATATGCTTTAGACACAAAGCTAGTTCCAGGGTCAGAGGCTCTCGGGAAAGAACAGTTCAAATCATATGTGGATACTCGCGTTTGAACAACGACATCCCGATTTCGGATACCACCACTAAAAACAACTTGGAGATTTTTAAATGTCCCAAAGCAAGGAAGACATCAAAGAAAGACGCACAGCTGAAAGCCGCCAGAAGTGATGCTGCTTTATTTTCAAGGTTGGATATTGCCAGCCAAAACAGAGATGGAGACCTCGAGCAGTTTTTCTCCCACGAGAACCAAGGAGCACCTCCTAGCCTGTCCGAAAATGGAAATTTAAGACCAGCAAAAAACAAATCAGGTTTGCTTTCCGAAAATTTCTTCAATAGCCCTGTGACGATACATATATATTATTGAGCACGTTTATAATCATGATATATTTCGTTACAATACTGTTTTTTTTTATCTCAGGTGTCATAGATGTGGTTTTGGCTGCCGAGCACACAGAACGTCATGAAGCTCCACCAGTAGACGCCAAAGTATTTGACGGACCAGGGATTGTTAACATGATAAAGCCCAATGATTGCAAGACGTTCAGCGATTATGCATCAAGTGTCATCCAGCCGTATATAGAGCATCATCTAAGGTCAGCTAATCGACTGGACTTGGTTTTTGATAGGTACTTTAAAGATAGTTTAAAGTCGGGTACACGATCAAACCGTGGTTCTGGTGTTAGGAGGCTCGTGAAAGCGAACGGAAGTATGCCAAACAATTGGTCCACGTTTCTCAGATGCGACGAAAACAAAACAGAACTGTTTCCATTCATTGTTAAAGCACTGATTGAAAACATTGATACACTTGAACTATTCGTGGGTTCTCTAGACGACAGGGCAGTGGCAAATCAAGATGTGGACCTTCAATCATTGATGCCATGTAACATCGAAGAAGCAGATGAACGTATGTTCGTCCATGTCCAACATGCTGCTGAACTAAATCCACGTATCTTGGTCAAAACTGTAGACAGTGATGTTGTTGTTATTGCACTCGGAGCTTTCCACAGAATACACGGTCTCCAGGAACTATGGCTCGAGTTTGGAGTGGGGAAGCATTTGAAGTACATTCCCATCCACGAGATCGCAACTTCACTAGGACCTCAGACCTCCACCGCTTTCCTGTTTTTCCACGCGTTCAGTGGCTGTGATACCACCTCTTCGTTCATAGGAAAAGGCAAGAAATCGTTTAGCGAAACATGGAAAAGAATGCCCAGCTTGACGCCAGTGTTTGAACGAGTAGCAACATCGGAAGGTGATATATGTGAAGCAGACAGAGATCTTTTGGAACAGTTTGTTGTTGCTCTGTATTGTAGCACATTTGACGGCGACAAGGTCAACGATGCAAGGCGATACCTTTTTACGACCAAGGGGAAAACAATTGAGAATATACCACCAACATCTGCTGCATTATTCGAACACGTCAAACGATCTGCTTTACAAGCACGAAAATGGTTCAACTGTCTCGAATCCACCCGAGTCGAACTGGACCCAGCACATTGGGGATGGATGAAGAATGGCGATGATTTTGTTCCAGTTTGGAGCCTCATGCCCGACGTATCCCAAGTAACCGAAGCGTTGATTCGTTGTGGGTGCACCAAATGCGTTGCTGGTAGATGCAAATGCAAAAAGAATGGGTTGAATTGTACAGAACTGTGTGGATGTCAAGCGAAATGTTAGATGCTACCAAAAACACTCATGTTTGGTCTCGTTGGCTAAATTTTAAATCACAGCAACGCTCGCAAACGTACGCGGACCTCGCTCACAGACAATAATGAATTTCAATTTCGCGTCATGTATACGTTGCTAAAATATTATCGTTTTTGCTGCCGAAATAAACCGTATCAACAGATAGCAAGTTTAATGTGATATTTTACCCTTCATATGATATATCCCGGATAAAATATACCCCCCAAAAGTAGTAAAACATACAAATTTCAGGAAAATGCTACTGCGCATGCGCACTGTCATTTTTCTCAAATTTATTTAATTTCGTGACAATGCAACATATAGTGTTTTGCAACAACTTTCTCAAACCTTCTCTTGCATGTATTTTTACTCCAACTGTCCATTTTCCCGCAGATGCGATGATTAAATGCGATAATTTACCTCACGGAGCATACTGAATGTCCGCCATTTTGAAGGCCGAAATGGGCACTTTCCCCTGCTCAAATTTTGGGCAACCCTTCCATTTCATATTCGCCATGTCATATTCGCCATACTGTGCCAAGTTTCAAATTGTGATCACAATTTGAAGGATTTGCCTGAAATAGGTGTCTTAGCAGCTCTACTATCACTGCATACACTGGAGCCACATATTACATAATTTTCATCCAATTGAGTTGTAGGACTAGTTGTAGGACTTTCCTATAAGCATATGTTCTCCTTAAACTATCAGGAAAAATGGATTGTATTTCATTTCTGATCAGAGCTCTTTTAAGTTTGGAAATTTTGTTTACCCCACAATAACCAGTAACTGTTACCATCAACAACCTTATCACCATCTACCAAGCAGACAGGATTCATATGTTGATAGTAGCAATTACACGGACCTTGCTTTTCTAAATTCAGTGGTGGGAGTGCAGCATTCAGCTCTTCATTCACTGTGACAGGATCTCGAGGTTGAGTGTTCAAGTCGATGGCAAAATATCAAATTCCCACAATATCAGGTTTTGGACTGGATACTTGCCGGGTATCATCAAAGAACTAGAACAAAGTCAAAGAACTACAAAGTCAAAGAACTACAAGATGTAATAATAACAAATCAGTATTAAATATAACAAAGCTTCTACAAAGTAAGTTTTTTATAGTGTATACAAAATTAATTTCCATAAAGTCAAAACTTGTTTTGATTCTCCAGCTTAATCAGGATTTGAGGTCGTAAATATTAACACATCTTTTACAGATGCATTGTCAGAAGTCAATACAACACCAATCAAGATTTAGTAATTTTATACGACTCAATATCATAGCAAATTTGTTATCTTTTAAATAATATAGACTTTATATAATACATGTTTCTACAAAGTCCTCTCGAATATCAATAATTTCAATATAACCTAGTAAAAACTCACCTTAAAAACACAACTAGAATGCATTTCTATCAATGCTGGGCTTTTGTATTCGGCAAACATCTCGTGCTTCCAAAACTGAAGCTTTATTGCTACGAATAGAGCGAAAATGCGCCATTTTTCTATAACAATATTTACCGAAGAGATTCGGAAAGATGTGTTTACAGCGAAAGGCAACCGAACAAAGACCGAGCCGCCCCGGCGCAGGGCCGTCCTCAGAAAATTTATCAGGGGGGTGTAAGGTCCTTTCAACCGACTGACTAACGAACTTGTACCGACTACATTGCTGTTAGTCATCAAAAATATTTTTGTCTGCCGACTAAAATAGCACTTCTGCCGACTGAAACTCCAAATATAATTTCTGGGGGGGGGGGGGGGTGCGACACCCCCCAAACCCCCCCGTAGGTCCGGCCCTGCCCCAGCGAATTGATAATATGTATCAATATGTCCAAACCGCAATGCATTGTGGTATACTGACGATATCTCCTCTGCGTTAAGGATCACTTATCGCTAATCCACCTAAAATAACTTTCAAATCCCGACTTTGAATCACTTTGGCTCCTCCTGAAACCGCATCACCTACCCCGTGGCCTGAATGCCATTATTTTAGGTGTAATTTACCATCCCCCCGGAAACGACGATATAGCTTTACAAACCCATATCACGGAATGCCTTGATTCCATTCTTTCCTCCGAACCAAATTCTGGCATTATTTAACTGGCGACTTCAATCAGTTCTGAAATCACCGGTTATGTTCTTCCTTTAGTCTCAAGCAGATCGTCAACCAAAGTACAAGAGGTAAGAATATTTTAGACAAAGTATTTACCATCATCTCCAAATATTATGACACTCCTAACGTTGTTGCTCCTCTTGGCTCTTCTGACCAGAATTCAATTGTTCTGAATCCATTCACGTCCCACGCAAATTCCAACTCGAGATCCTCCCGTTTTGTCAGAGATGCACGACCTTTCAACCGGAGAGTGGTGAGAGAAAAGTTGTGCCAAATCAACTGGTCTCCACTGTATTATTTGCAATCGTGCGACGAACAATTTCATTTCTTTTCCGACACTGTTAATGAGATCATTGAGAACTAACTTCCACTCAATGAAGTGAGATGAGAGCTGACCCGAGTGACAAGTCGTGGATTACCCCAGAGATTAAAACCCTGATTATAAAGCGACAACGTGCTTGGTCCAGAAGAAACAATATCACTTTTAAGCACTAAAGCAACAAGGTGAATGCTCTGTGTAAAAAGGCGCATAATTCCTACTACAATAGGAACATTGCTGATGTCCAGCACTCCAACCCGAAAAAGTGGTGGTATGCTGTAAAAAAGATCGCACGTCTTTCTTCGTTCAAAAGTATTAACCAGACGTTGATTTATGATAATCGCCCCTACCAGGGTGAAGAACTAGCTAACCTATTTAACGATACATTTGTTGCAGTTGGGTCGACCCTCCCAACGCTTGAATGGACTCCACTCCCCTTCGGAGGTTATCCATCCGAATTCATTATAACCGTTGAAAATACCAAGGCAACATTACTTTCAACTAAACTTCACTCAATTGCCGGCCCTGATGAAATTTCGGCGGGGTTTCTTCGCGAGAATGCAACCTCTTTGTGTCGCCCGCTCTGCTCATGCTCCATTTTGAACTCGTCTCTCCGTCAAAGCGTTGTCCCTTCTTCGTGGAAATCTGTTATTGTTTCACCAATACCAAAAACTTCACCTGGTCCAGACATTGACTCAGACTTTCATCCCATCTCCCTCACGGCAATCGTGGAAATCTGTTATTGTTTCACCAATACCAAAAACTTCTCCTGGTCCAGACATTGCCTCAGACTTTCATCCCATCTCCCTCACGGCAATCGTTAGCAAGATTCTGGAGTCGTTTCCTTACCGCTGGCTCCTCCAGTCAACCATCAGTCAGATCGATCCTTTCCAGTTCGGCTCCCTACGAGGCTCAAGCACAAGCATGGCTCTCGTCCACCTCCTTCATAAGTGGTACGGAGCATGCGATGATCTTGGAACATCATTGCGAATCTGTTTGTGAGAAAGCTTTAACAAATGGCTGTACACCAAGTCCTCATAAATTGGATTGCCGACTTCTTGTCTGACAGATCACAGATCGCAGATCACAGAGGACAAGGATTGTTCAAGACTACTCTGCCTGGAAGCACATCAAAGCTGGTGTTCCACAAGGAACAAAACTTGGCCACTTACTTTTCTTGATCATGGTAAACGATCTGAAACCAACTGCCGACCTCGTCAAATTCGTAGATGACTCCACAACATGGGAAGTTCTGCACAACGACTCTCAGTCTGGTCTCTTCTCAATTGTGAATGCGTGTGAGGAATGAACATTGGATAATAACATGAAATTGAATGCTTCTAAGAACAAGGAGATGCGTGTGAACTTATCGTTTGGCTCACAAACAGTCGACATTGTTGATTATGGCAAGCTATTAGGCGTTACCAAATCGAACGATTTGAACTTGCATGTCACCGCCATCTGTAAGAAGGCTTCAAAGCGTTTATACGCTTTGCGACTGTTGAAAAGAAACGCCCTTTTAGTCTCCGTCCTCGTCAAAGTTTACTGCACATGTGTTAGACATATTCTTGAGTACGCATGCGAAGCGTGGCACAACAACCTCCCTGTGTACCTTAGTAATCAGTTAGAGCACACGAAGCATCCTCGGCGAACGCCTTTTCCACAGAATTCTTGATCCAGAACACAAGTTAAACTCGTTAGTTCCACCTCTTAGGTCCAATGAACATAATCTACGACATAACAGTTTTTTAAGGTTCAAGTTTGTGGAACCGAAAGCTATCATAAGAGTTTTATACCGTCTGTAGCAACACTATATGACACGAAACGATTTTAACGTCTAATATTTTTATTATCTATTTGTTCATAATATTGTATTTTGTTACATAATTCTGGATATATTGTATCTTATAGTTGTAAAACCATTGTAATTCAGTTTTTTAGCTGCAAAATTGGTTATTAAATAATGATAATAATAATAACAATAATCAATGCAAAATACGATGAATACTGTTCCAAAACATCAATTATAATAATTAGTACGAATTATCAATAAATTACCTTAGCACTTGTTCGCAGCGGTATATACATTACATGCTGTGATACTGAATGTTTACCTATAACTGTCATACATATTCGCCATTCCGAAGTTGCAGTAGAGGACTGGTAATAGCGATTAAACAGCCCCATGCCTCATGGCGCTGTTTTGGGGGACGAGCTTTTTGTTTACGTCTCCAAAAACAGTCCCATGATGCATTGTCAACCTCGCTATTACCAGTCCTCTACTGCAACTTCGGAATGGCGAATTGTGATTTCCAGTAGAATAGACATAGTTAATGATATTGTTATTTTTCACAACCATAAAGAAGTTAACTGGAGAAAACCTTAATTCAAGATCTCTGCTAGCCTGCGTACAGGTCTACACAGAACTTTTGTTTCCTGTATAGACAGCGAATCGCCGATCGGCGGGCAAAAGCTTGTTCTGTCACGTGGATTTCCCCGAGAATCCGGGGAAAACTGGGATTGGCTAATCTATAATTATGCAGAATAATATGATATTTAATAAACGAAGGTGGCGTCTGTTCTAGATACTTCCTTGCTGGTAGGACAGGATTTTGAGAATGCGCCTTAATTAAGGCATATATGCGAATTAAGGCATATATGCGGCATATATGCGACAGAACAAGCTTTTGCTCGCCGATTCGCATTCTATACAGGAAACGAAATTTCTGTGTAGACCTGCACGCAGGCTAGATCTCTGCTATGTCTAAGACTAATTGTTTCTTTAAATCTAGCAATAACAGGAAATCGTGGCTCTTCAGATTGACTTTTTAAAAAGTATCAATGTTTAAGGTATTAAACTTTTTTCTCTTCAGTCTTCGCAGTAAATAATAATTCGTTTGCGTAGGTTTGGTGGCCAGCAGCTTTTTGTTCGACCACATATTTTGAAAAGAATTCTTGTCACATTGGTCTTAGATCTTCCCAAAGTGCATGAAATGGCATGACAGAGGCAGTAGATTTCAAATATTTCTGGGGGAGCATGCTCCCATACCCTCCTGATCACTGCACTCTCGGAAATCTTTAGGGAGGTGTCATTAATTCTAACCGGGAGGGGGCTGTAAGGATACATGACAATTTCAATAAATATTTCGTAACCCTGCAAAGTATGCAGTATGATTTCAAAGCCCACCAAATATTTTCGTTTGGTTTGATAACCCATCCTATGTATACGTTAAAAGTTCATATTCATACCAACAACATGCACAATCCAAGCTGAGGTTTTTCCACCTTGGATGTTGTCTTTTCTTACAAACGTATTTAAACATTGCCAGAATTTTCAAAACATTAGGATATCTTATTCATATATGGCAAGCGTTACTTCTGTGTATCTCGCAATTAGATTGGTACGAGGCACGATTGTATTGCTAACGTGGCACGATTATATTTCTCCTGGGCAAACGCAATTCTTTTTTATCCCGCGATAAAAAGCCGAGTTTCAGACAAATTTCCTCTAAAATATGAATTAGTTCTTGACTAAACTAGAAATACATGCATGCAGCAACCCCTCGCCACAGCTAAACAACGACAGTTTCCAACGTTATACTAAGCTTTTTTGTTGCAAAATCTGCGATGCAAAATGCAGGAAAAGGCCGTTGCACCGGCAGTCTTTCTTCTGGAAATGGGATTCGGTAAATCAGTGGCCGTGTTTGGTATCTTCGATTAAGGCATAATTTTCGCTAAAAACAGAATTGAATTCCCTACACCCCCCACCCCCCTCTCCATTTATGACACACTCAAAGGACAGCGTCATATAAGTGAACTTCTTGACATAAGTGTTTTCGTTCATTTCAAATGAGTTTGAAGGAAAACAATACTCTAATAGCTTGAAAGGAAAATTGTAAGGAAACCGGGAAATATATATAGAGATAGAAGTTAAGGTTTTTCACTTTCACATGGTTTCTTGAAAGATACGCAACGGAAATATTTCTTAAGTAGTGGAAGCACTGTAGTCATAGCAACACTGACACAAAATAATACAAATTTTTAGCGAGAAAACAGGATACAAATCGGCCAAAAATAATTAAAAAATAGTTGTTTTAGCTATAGAATTCCCGAATTTATGATGTAGGTATGTTATTATTCGTTATATGAGGTAAACTAATGTAAAATTCAATATTCCGTTCAAATATAACGTTTCGAAATGTTCACAAAACTAAACTGTATTTTACCGATAAAAATTACTTTTTGAAAGGAAATCAGTTTAAGACATAAGCGTAAAAATGATTTCGTTCTCCTTTTAATTTAGACCTTTTTCATCATATAAAATATACGATACTTTAACCGTAAATACATGAAAAACTATAAATATAAAGCAGGAGTTTTTAGAACAAAAATACGTCAACACTTTTATTGTTTTAATAATATAACAAACCTGCCTCTATATATTTTACTTTTTTTCGTTCAGGTGTCGCTTGGACTCTTCTTATCTTTTTTGCTAAAGTTAAAGCGATAAGATCCGTCCCACAGGTACAGCTCTTCCAATAAAGTTCCAAAAGCGACATTTAATTCAGACTTTATCAAGTTTTTCTATAATCTCACTCACTCCACTCCTGACAATCTGCCATACTTTTGAGATCAGTGAGATGACCACCCACCAACCTTGAACCACGCGCCCGCGATTATTGATGAACTTTAAGATCTCCCATGGATTTCCTTTTTTCCGGGTGTGATGAATAACCGAGCGGAATTAGTACCCTCGCCCGGGCTATCGCCCGGCTCGGGGATAATAATGTACAAGTAAACATTGACTGAAACCTAAAAAAAGTTTCATAGCCCATCATTATTGTTGCAAAGTTTTCATAACCACACTAAATTTTCAATAATAGTTTCATAGCCTAGCACTTTTCCTTCCAGCCCCCATGACAGCTCCCTTAGCCCCCTCAATCCAAAATATGCTCTGTGGTCCTTCATAGCGCTGCAGGTTTTGGCAGGGCAATTCTACTAGACACCCGCCCCCCCCCAACAAAAAGGTGGTAGTTTCGTGGTCATGGTATATTGGCATTGTTGCTCTAAAACCTGTTGCTTTACATAAATAGTCAGTCTGATTTAATTCCAGTTTAGGTATCCTATATTTTATGTTACAAAAAGTTATAAATTAAAATGAAATCGGAACCATTTTTACGAGAGAATTGTATACTTTCAACCGCATGATTTCATTTCAAAAAGGAATTTATAGGTAAAATGCAGTTTTGTTTTATGAACTTTAAGAAACGTTTTATATTGAACGGACGGTTGAATTTTTCAATTTTACATTAAAATAAGATTTTAGAATGCATAATAACATACCTATATGATATATTTCAGTATTATATTGTCAAAACTATTAACATTTAAACTGCCTTTGCCGGTTCTGTAGTGTATAAATTTGCGAATTGACTATTTGACCGGCAGTCGGTCAGTCGTTTTGTACTTTAAACTAATATTACAACAAATTTATTGCGGATGTTTTCATTGGTGCACTGGTGATTTTTTTAAACTTTTTATTCTGACTCGTTTTGTCGTTCTAGGGTTAGGGTTAGGTTTAAATTGGGGTTAATTTTGGGGCTGGTTTATTCTATAAAAAATACAAAATTCTAGACTGTCGGTCAAAGAGTATTTTATGTTACGCGACCGGCTGCCGGTCATAAGTCACAGAGATAAATTTGTACGCTAAAACCTGTAAAAAGAAATTCATCTTACCGATCGCGTTGCCATGACAGCAGTGCTTGCTCCGTTGTTTTTCCTTGCAAAAATCCTTAAAATTCCTTTATATAATTCCTTTATTTTTTAAATATAAATATTAAAGCCCAGCAAATGACTTTCCAACAAGATATTTAAATTAAAAGAGTAAACTTTATTTGCTTACGTTTTGTTTACTTTACAACATCTTCAGAGCGTTTACATTTATTTACAAGAGAGTGCTATATATATATATTACAAATTTACTAAAACGGTTACAAAATACAAATACACGAATAAGAGAAAAGAAGAGAAAACAACATGTCAGTATAGAATAGTTAGTAACAAGTTGATTAACTAGTTGTCAGTGTTAGTAATTAGACCTATGCATGTGCGTGCCAGGTAATTAAAATAGGTCA
Source organism: Trachythela sp. YZ-2020 (assembly GCA_016169945.1). Lineage (NCBI taxonomy): Eukaryota > Metazoa > Cnidaria > Anthozoa > Malacalcyonacea > Clavulariidae > Trachythela > Trachythela sp. YZ-2020. The sequence goes on along the minus strand of JADLSH010000311.1, from coordinate 4,476,136 downwards.
AGAGGAGTTGACCTAATCTTAGCATTTAAGATAGGATTAATTTTAGATATTACAAGACTTTCGCGAATGAGAAGATATATTTCAGATGTACCCGAGGAAAGGATTTTAAAAATCAGCCGCTGAAATCTGATGTTTGGTGAAGTGCGTATGAGCGAGTACGCTGGACATAGCAGAAATGGAACGTTTATGAATTAGGTTTATGTACTTTGAGTAAACCATACATAAAGCCTGGTCTAGAGCCAATGGGGGTGAGTTCCTTATGTAACTGTTCGGTTATTATTTCATTAGCTTTGAGTTCATTTAGTAGATTACGGACATTTTCTTCACGGTTAATAGTTTGTTTATAGATATTAGATTTGTCGAGGTTAATTCGTTTGAACTTCGTGTTATCGTTCAGAATGTCAAGCATTCTTGACTTGTGATGTTGATGATGACAATTCCATTTCCTTTATCTGGTTTGATAAGATAGATGCCCTTGTCATTTAATTATCTTAAGCTCTTCATCGGACTAGATTGATTTGGGTGGAATGTAGGTTTTGTAACCGGTCAGTGCGATGTCCTTTTTCAGAGTTTTAACTAACTCTTCGTTGAATCCTGATGTGTCTATAACTGATACAATTTATTTGTTAAATAACTATGTGAGTTACAATGTAACACTAACAATGTAGTTATGGCTAGCTTTTATATCCAGAGTAGTAATATAGTGGCCGATCAACCCTTATTTTTGGGGTGGAGCAGGGTAGAGCAGGGTGGAGTAGGATGGAGCACATCATTAAAAATTCAAACATCATTAAAAATTCAAACATCATTAGCATATGGTACATTAACATAATGTAGGGGATGGCACGGGGTGGTACGTAGCATAGGAGGGTGGGTGGCACGGGGTGGCACGGGGTGGCACGTGGCATACGTAATGTATAAAATACATAATGCATAAAATATTTTGATGCATTTGTTGCTAATGTAAACTAAAGACACAATAGCTTAACTCATTAAGAGATTAAGTCAAAAGGCTTGTTTGGGCGAAACAATCGTCACAATAGCTAAACATCCCTATAAAGTTCCCAAGCGTTGTGTTCCAAACACAGTCCCGGTTTCGATATATTCTCGTATCTAATATCACCTTATACGAAACGGCTTAGATAACTAATATGGCGACGCTTAACCTAGTAAAATATTATTGCCTTATGCGAAATAATAACAAGCAGAAATATAGCTTTCTAAAACGAGAAGATCTTAAAGTTTGTCGACGGCATAGTAAGCGTTGTTTAGGTCTTATATAGAGCAATACAAATATATGTTTACCAAACGATTGTATAAACATAATTCTTACAGGGATTTAAACCTTACAAAGTTTCAAGGGTTTTAGATGTAGCAGAGTGGGAAAAGCAGTGATTTTTAAGCGAGATTTACAAGCATATACAAACATTGTATATAAACATTTAGCGCTTGTTAGGTAATTACGGGCAATTAAGATTAATATTTTCTAGCTTAAAAATTTGAATAAATTTAGAATATATTATTATAGGACGGCGAAATATTGTACAATGTAGATACAACACACACAGAATTAATTTTTAAAACACATTTATTGATTATAATTTCTTTTACAGCGTTATTAAGGTCTGCTCCTAAGAGCATATCGTTTAGGTGTCTTTTGTATCTTTGAAGAGTTCTCATATTTTTTGTCTGTCTTCGGGGGATAATCTTGCAATTGCTAAATCTTAAGGTCTCCAATCTGAAATCTACCCAATATGAAATATATTTTTAACAAAGTAAATAAGGTCTGCTCTGGGTCTGCTTCTAAGAGCGTATTATTCTTAAACTCCAAATCATAAGAGTGAATCATTGAATCCTAAAATTGAATAATTGAATATCGAGCGATGTTAGCTTCATATCGAACGAGCCAACCTCCATATAGAGCGTGCTTAGCTTCGAGCCGAGCTCTAAGACGTAAGGATAGGCCCGAGTCGAGCTCTAACATATAAGGATAGGCCCGAGCCAAGCTTAGTATATATCTCCGTGCCTAGTATATATACCTCCGAGCCGACTTATCTTCCTTATCTTTATCTTCCTTATCTTTATCTTCCTTATATTTATCTTCCTTATCTTTTTATCTTCCTTATCTTCCTTACCTTTATCTTCCTTATCTTTATCTTCCTTATCTTTATCACCGAGCGAGCTTAGCTCCAAATCGATCGAGCTTTGCTCCAAATCGAGCGATTATAGTCATAGTTATAGACTAGGCGGATATACTTGTTAACTAATCCAATTTCTATGACTTATGACTTATGACTTATGACTTATGACTTACGACTTATGACTTACCACTTATGACTTACGACTTATGACTTATGACTAATGACTTATGACTTATGACTAATGACTTATGACTTATGACTAATTACTTTTGACTAATGACTAATGACTAAAGACTAATATGTTGTTGTGCCGCAATAGTATCGCGCTTTATTGTTTGAGAGTTTTAATTTGAAAATGTAAATTTTAGAATTAGATACTAATCCCTTCTTGGTGATTTTGGCGCATTTTGGTGCTCCTCTTGAAACCATCGCTGGGGGGGGGTGGGCATGCCCCCCCCCAGCCACCACGCTACTGTTGACAGATCTCCATTCGTGTTGTTTTCCGTCCTTTTTTCCGTCTCTCGAGTTTCTTCCTTTTCAAAGACCGAATTCCCTCTGCCTTGAGATCACATGTTGTCAGTCAATGCTTTGATGCATTGTATGTTGGTCAAACGCGCCGACACATACACAAACATATCTAGGAGCATATATATTTGTGTTTCTCCTTTAACTGGAAAGAAACGTTCCATTTCTGATAGGTCCAACGACCAGCGTACTCGCTCAAACGCACTTCACCAAACATCATATTTCTGCGGCGGATTTTAAAATCCTTCCCACGGGTACTTCTGAAATATATCTTTTCATTCGCGAAAGCCTTTTAGTATCTAAAATTAATCCTATCTTAAATGCTAACAGGCACACACATGCGTAGGTCTAATTACTAACACTGACAACTAGTTAATTAACTTGTTACTAACTATTCTATACTGACATGTTGTTTTCTCTTCTTTTCTCTTATTCATGTATTTGAATTTTGTAACCGTTTTAGTAAATTTGTAATATATTTATAGCACTCTCTTGTAAATAAGTTTAAGCGCTTTGAAGATGTTGTAAAGTAAATGATTTATTATTTAAATGATAATAGCTTTTGGAGGAGGAGTGGGCGGGGGGATTCAATATGGTTTACCAAGCCAAAATTTTGTCTGAAACTCAGATAACAGACTCGGTCAGTAGACCACTAATTAACCGAATGCCATTTCCAGGAGGAAATTTTTGAACTGCCATATTTTCCAGTTAAACAATTAAAAACCCTAGCTCTCGTAGCCTCGTTTTATCACTTCACGATCCTATTCTGACTAGATTTATTCTGGTTTCGAGCAAATCATCCTTTGAATGCAGATTTTGCGACGAAAGGTTTAGAGATGTTGAGGAACTGTCGTTGTTTAGCTGTGGCGAGGGATTGCTGCATGCATGTATTTCTAGTATAATTGTAATTCTGGCCGCGTGTGATCTCATTCGTATGATTCATTTTAGCTATGGAGAAAACGGTCTGGTTTTAATGGGCGCATTCTTCTATTTGGCTTAATGTGACATATATTTAATCATCAGTGATGCTATAAAGGTTGTTACTTGTCAGGGCTATTTGCAACATATCCGAAGCAAATATCCGAAGCTTGTGTTTATTTGAGAAAGTTGAAATTGCTTTCGTACAACTCACATATTCAGTCACGAACTAAATATAATCGTCGCAGTAGAAGCAATTTATCGAATAATTACAATAATTACAAACGCACAAATGAAAACGTACAACTTCTATATACCAGATATTACGAGACTCAGTATATAATACTAATCCTACTAGGAGATTAAATATATCTCGTTTAAAGACATGGAAAAGGACTGCTAGCTATATCAAGGGTTTTTCGAGGCGTGTGCTCAAAATTGAATTTAAATATATTTTGGTAAAACAATAATCTTTTGGCGAAAACGCGACTGAAATTTATCTCAATTCAGGCTGTATATATGGCGTAAAAAAATATGCACCCAAATTTTTTTTTAATTATACCAGGTAGACGTTCATTATTCCGGCAAATCGGTGCTTATCTCTGCCATAGATGGTGTACATTGGCGAAAAGCTGCAATAGTTCTGAAAGAATCCATCATCATAACGAAAGTGCCAATTCCAAGCGATGCTGATATTGTTTCTGAAAGTGACGACTTTAAAAAATTTCAAAAGAAACAAGAGGAAGGAGAGATCTTAAAGATATATTTGGGAACAACAAACGACAGAAAAAACAAGGCTGTGGAACTAATCGGCGCAAAAGATTCTGTAACGAAAGCAAAAATCCCGTCTGAAGAGTTTATTGCATCAAAAAGAACAAAGCAACAATCAAGTGTAGCAAGTGTAGCAAGTCCTTCAACAAGTAAGTAGTGACCATTTAAAACCATTTGTTTTGAAGATGATAATAATCGAAGGGCGTGCAGTGTTTCAATTCTATTACAGAATCATTCCTCAGAAATATGGAAAATGTGTTACCTCATATGGATTATTTGAGCATTCTTTGGGGGATCAACCGTGAATCTTCCAGTCCGGACACTACTTGTACCTCCCGCGAAATTTTACGAGTGATACCCTTTAGATTGACTGAAAATACAACCATGCCTGCCCAGTCCATGAATATAAATTTTTAACCGAATAAGGCTTCTTTCACATAAAAAATGTAAATTTTCCGCAACTGCGATGGGAAGTTTCAAACTAAAATACTCGAAGTTCAAAAATCCAGATTGAAACCTATATTTGAAATATTCAGATGCTATCACTGCGCATTTAACTGTTTATCATTGCCAATTTCACTTTATCACTGCATTAATTGCATTGGTTATCACGATGATTATAACACACTAAATACGCACAAAATCAATGAAATTCCTGTGAGAATAACAAGGCGAAAAAGACAACATGAACGTACAATACCCTATCATCGTAATCGTGTTTTAATCTCTGTACAGATAGAAAAAACTGGTCCAAATTCTCCACGTATAATTCCGCGTTGTTTAGTGTTAAACGCTAGATCCCTAGTAAAATCTGAGCCCTTCCAGCTCTGTATGCTCAAGTGTAATGACATTGACATTTGCTGTATTTCCGAAACCTGGCTTAAACCAATAGTACCAGATCATCTTGTTTGCCCTGATGGCTCTTCTATCATAAGAAAATATATAATTAATTGTAGAGGAGGCGGCGTGGCGATTATTTGTAGAAATGACTGGAAAATGTATAAAATGTATAAAAGGTTAAACGTAGACGGTCCATTTGAATGCTTATGGACGGAAATTGTCACGAAAAACTCGAATGTGCATGTTGCAACTATATACCACCCTCCTGATTGTGACTATAATGAAAATCATTTAATTGAATATTTGATAGACACATGCGAACAAATATTGTCTGTTAAACCGAGTTCCAAGATAATCATAGCAGGTGATATCAACAAACTAAATATTCGAAATCTGCTCAATCAGCCTCCGTTTACTCAACTTGTTAAAGCTCCCACAAGAGGTCAAAATATACTTGATGTCTTTATCACAAACGTTCCTCATGACTGAAAACAAGTGAAAGTAGTTACAAGCTTAGTAAAAACTGATCATGATATGGTAATAACCTATCCTCGCAATGCAATTAAAGCAAAAAGAAGAGATTCCTATTTTAGAGATGTGAGACAGCATAAGAAGATAAAAATGTTATCTGAACTAGAAACTTTAGATTGGAATATGATAAACATGGATGGGCAAACTCCAGATGAAATGACGCTGAATTTTTATGAAACGATAATGCCAATATTTGAGAAGTGCTTCCCACTAGTCAAAGTTAGAACTTCTTCACGAGATCCACCGTTTATTTCACCTTTAGTGAAGTATTTGCTAAAGAAAAGGAAAAGGGCTATAGAGAAGAGCGATTCTGATACATCGCAAGCTGAGGTAGATGTCCTTAAATATGAAAAAGACGTATGAAATGATTGTTCGAGGAAATGCTCCTATGTCGTTACCTGTTCCCTTCCCACTCATTGAAAGAAAGACATGGCTAAAGATTTTAGGAATTACACTTGAAGATATTCCTGGCAAGTGGGACATGCAATTTGAAGAAATGTTGACAAAAGCCAGCACGAGAATGTACATAATGCGTGTGTGTAAATACTGTGGTCTCCCAATCGAACAATTAGACATGCTGTTTAATAGTCTAATTATGTCAATAATTACTTATGGGATAGAACTTTGGGGAGGCGCATATTTTAATAAATACATTAGTCAAATTGATAAATTTATAAATCGGGCACACAGAAATGGTTATATATTGGAAAGACGGAATATTAAAGATATATGTAGCAAACGTGACAAGAAACTCTGGGATAAAATATTACTTAACAAGGATAATGCATTACAGGAGCTTCTACCAGATAAATTAAACACATAGCTGGTATAAAGGCTGATTAAAAAGACAGCTACGGCTAATAGTACGATCGAACTTCCTCGTACCAGATAAATTAAAAAGACAGCTAAGGCCAAGGGGACACGAATTCGAACTTCCTCGCATTAGGACAGAACGTTTTAAAAGTGCTTTTATAAATAGATGCCTGTTTAACTTTGTCTAATCAATTTTTAACTCTACATTTTTAATATTATTAATATTTCTAACTTAATTGTACATATGTGTTGATATTATAATCACCCATATTAGATTGTATTTTATATTTTTTACAATGTAAACTCGGACGTGTGTTCTGAAGTATTTAATAAAGACTGACTCTAAACCACTGCACCCTAAAAACAAACTTCTTCTGTACAGTCGCTATGTCTTATCGAAATTATCCTGGCACCTCACCGTTGCAACAATTTATAAAACGTGGATTCATGAAAATATTGATTCTGTGGTCAACCGGCACATCCGGAAATGGCTTGAAATACCTGTATCAGGAACACTAAGTACTGTCTATCTATAACACGTAACAAATTTGGTCAGAGTATATATCCTCCATCGGTAAAATTTATCCAGTGCCAAGCAGTTCTTCGTACAGCTTTAAAAACCTCACCTAATGAATCAATTAACGAACTATGGAAATCTACTAATACCCATACTAATATTCAATACGACATATATAACTCTACCAAGGAAGTGCTAAAAGATTTTCGTTCTGCACATGAAGATAAACTCCAAAATCAATTGACCTGTCAAGGCTCCTTTTTCTCCAGCGTTACCAAGTTCTCCTTAGCACAGCTCAACAAGGTGTGGTCTTCTGCACAATATAAACTGCCTAAAAACATTTATAACTTTACTATACACTATATTAACAATTCTCTTCCGACACGCAGGAACCTTAACAGATGGGGAATATCTTCAAGTTCAGAATGTACCTTTTGTCTCAGTCCAGAAACACTATTACACGTGGTTGCTGGATGTCAATCCTATCTTGATCGTTTTACGTGGAGGCACAATTCAATCCTGAACTTTCTTGCCAATACACTACAAACTGTAGATGGTTCTAATCTCTTCGCTGATATACCTGGATTCAAAAGTCCATCAATACTTACTGGTGACACATATCGTCCAGATTTATTGTTGGCATGTTCAAATGGTACCCTGTATGTTGTCGAGCTTACTGCCGGTTATGAAACAAACCTCGAAAACAACGCCAAACGTAAAGAAAATAAATATAAAGAATTAGTAAGACAGCAACGTCAATATTTTAACCATGTTAAATTTATAAATCTCTCTATGAGCTCCCTAGGTGTGTTTGCAAAAGAGTGCTCTACTTTTTTAAGTATGTTAGATGCTGTTGGTCTCGATAAAAACCACCAAATGTATTGCATTAGAAAAATGATGACCATCGCCATTAGATCTACTTATTATATCTTCTGCTGTCGAAACAAAGAATGGGGAAATCCCGAAATATTAGCTATTTGAAATATTTGGTTGATTTGTATAAAAATATATATATTTGGAGTTAATTGTGATTCAAGTAGTCAATTGTAAGTTACCTTAATAAGCGAGATTTACAATTGTATGTATGTAGAAAGAAAAACATTTATTAAAGTTTCCATTATTATTATGCACTTAAATTACGTAGCTATGCTTATATTTTCGTACCGCAGGTTTTTGCGGGAAACGCTCATACCACTTCTCATATCCGTTTGCTCTAAGTCATAGGTTTTGCAACATCTCTGATGAATAACCTGGGCAAATTTGTCGTTCTGCCATTTCTTATATAGACTGTGTCTTAGCAAGGTTCTTACATTAACACACCAAATAAGCGACTGTTTCGTGCCTTTCTCAACAAAGCCTACACAAGAGAGAGAGAGGGGGGATGTCTCCTTTGTCGAAGTGGTGTTTAATCAACCTTGTTCTGATGGCTTGTTCTTGCGCTGATGACAACGGCCCTTCTACGTTGCTTTCGTCAAGTCTTAGCTAATGCCAAATCCGTTTTGTTCGTCCATGAAACACTTCCCTAGGACAATATTCCACAATTGATCTCTACACCAAAAATATAATGTATCCATAGGAAAAGCAATATTTTACTTGAAAACCTGAATAACGTCTTCTCACAAGTAAAATAATGCGAAAAAATCTTAAATTTTTTCGCGCGAAAACATGCTTGCTTCAGGTCCTGCCGCATCACACGTCAATCAACGAAATTGCAGGCGTTGCACCGCCCTATATATAAGCGTCCTGCCCGAACCACACGACCGGAAGCAGCCAATTCCCACCACCGACCGCACGAAACCGAACCACTACTCGCACGTATCACAACCTTCAACCGCAGCGCAGCTTTGAATCGGATGAACAACTACCTCACCATATAGAGATTATAAAATAATATAGAGGGCATTCCGGAATGAATTCAGGGAAAAATTGAAGCTTCCTTATGGGGGCTCCATATAAGTCCTATATCTAAGTCCTGGATGTGAAATCATGCGCCCATTTGGCTACATTGAAATCTCCTTAGCGACACTGCGTTTGCAACAACAAAATCTTTTTTGAAAAAAGCTTACGGCCTGTTTAAATGAGGCAAAATATAAAAGAGACCCCGCTCAAATTCATTAAAAAACATTTCCTACGTGAGCCAATTTGTTTTTCATTTGATGTTGAAAAATATGCAATTGGTATGAAGTAATGAAATGCTTAGTTGAACGGCATTTAACTTCAAAGGTGGGTGTTTTAACTCTGCAGTCTAGGTGTTTCTCACTTGGATGCTCAACTTTAAATAGACAAAGAAGGAAAACAAACGAATTGTACCAGTTTTAGCAGGTTTATTCTCAATATATATTAAATACAAAAACAGATGTAAGTTGACGCAAAAGCGCTGTATTTACGATCAGTTGTTTCAAATGTAAGTATCTCCAGATGTGTTTACTCTCTGGCAACAGGAAAAGCGTCATTCGATAGCTTGCATACATATTCATAAATTATCTAAAATTTTTACAATTATTGTTGACATACACCTGAATTACTAGAACAGGATTTAGAATTTCCCAGCAAGTGTTACACAAAAGTTGTGGCTCATGAAAAAAGAAATATTATTGGAAGTTTTATTGCCTTTGAAGAAGTAGAACTATTTTATTTTATTTTTTGAAATTCGCATACAAATGACCGAAATCGTTGAAATTTAATTCCCGCACGCGATATAAATTACGAAAATACCATATAATGTTAGTGTTGCTTGCTATAAACCAATGAAAATCAGCCATCTAGGCAATGACCATTACGAGGAATCGATTTCCGGTACTTTCAAGCCGATAGGGTGCAAAGATCCCGGAGATTTTAGCTTACGAATATGTCCGAGCGTGCGCCGACGCTGCAACAAGAAGGCATTTTCACGAGAATTGCCATAAAAGGGCTAGATTATTTCGTAATGTAAACAAAATGGCAGCATTTAATAGATATTTATAATCCCTGTCCAATGGTGGTATTTACGTTTGTAGCGTGTAAACCAAAGGTAGGAAAGCGAAATGAATATTTAATTAGTTTATATTTTTTTAATTTGTAAACAAAACAAAATTCAGAGTGTTTAAAAGGGGCTAACTCGGCTGCATAGCGTTGTAAACAAACAAAATTTACTTCTCTAAAGAGAACGTAAAACGCTGAATTGAACAATAGTACTTTCGTCCATGTTTGGTGCCTGCAACCAGAGATAACGAGCAGCAAAGTCGTTGGTTTTCATAGAACGATATCGTCCTATGAACATTAGGACCGGACGTAAAAGAGTTTATAAGAGTGATTTTTACTAAATTTTTAGTGGATTCTTCATATATATTTTTTTCACGTCCAAAAGCAATTTTATTGTTGCTAAGGCAGTGTTGCTAAGGAGATTCAAATGTAGCCAATGGGCGCACGATTTCACATCCGGGACTTACATCCGGGACTCACGTCGGACCCCCATTAGGAAGCTTCAATTTGTCCCTTTTGTTTACTAACATTTCACCCGGGATTCCTCCTCTATTCTTTTAAAATCTCTATGTACCTCACCATGAAACGCACATACCGCAACTGGAAACCAAGGGACCCGGAGTAGCCAAACGCCAACCGCATGAGAAGTAACCTCGCATTGAGCTGCATGTTCCACAATAGCCAACTGCTTGAACATCAACCTCAGCATGAACCGCACAAGCGCAACCGGCAACCGCGCCGACTGCAGCCTTGAACCGCATGAACAAAAACTTCACCTTGAACTGCACTTAGCGCAACAGCCAAACGCATTTACCGGAACCACTAACTGCACCACCCTCCGTAGCCAGGCAAAGTACGTTCCGCAACCGCTTATTACTTATATGACCAACAATATCCAACTGCATGTACTGTATGAAGTTACATTTCCGCCAAAATTCAAGTTCCGTATATATGAGCTATTAGTTTGTATATTTGCCGATTTTGCAAGTTTGTCACATAAAACATTCAACTTTTCGGTGTAAAACGGTCAACTACGTACTATCGTATAAAATGCTTGCAAACTTTCCACGATAGACTATTGAACTTTCCCCGTGTAAAACACACAACATCGCAGTGTATACAACGTTCATATTTACTACATAAAACATCCAAGTGCGCTGTACCGTTGAAAATATTTCGTATGTAAAACATTCAACTTCGTCATGCAAAACTTTGTAATAATGTCGTATAGAACTTCCGACTTTGTCGCGTAAAACGTTCGACGTTGGAACGGTGGTACGTTGGCTCGTTAGCAAATGCGATCGATGCTCCAGTAGTATACAGATCAGTGGAGCTTCTCACTTCCGGCCACTTCCATCACTGATCTGAATATAGGCTGGATAACGCATCTCTTGTCAAAAGTGAAGCCGGAAGTCAAGCGGCCGATCAGTACCGCCACCCGATTCTGAGGCCCTACTTTATTATAGATAGTATTACAGAATCCTAGTTTATTCGCTTTTTTTGCCTTTTAAACGTTTCTGGCCGGGCCAGTTTTACTATCACAAAGATAGAAGCACACGAGAAGAAATTTGAGCAAAAAATTTGGAGTATTACGGCTTTATAACGCCGTGAAACTGGATTTACAAGTTCGAAGGAGTGAACAGCCACATGTTCGCGATGTTTTGTTTATGATATTTCAATTCAAAATCCACTCAAAATATAGAATTACTGCTACTGGACGAAGGCACTCAAGGAATTTGATGAAATGAACCAGCTCAGCTGCAGTATGAACAAAAGTGTGAATGTGGTAAGTTTTTAAAACAGGAATTAGGAACAGTGCTACACTGGTTCAATATTCACGTACTGAAATGAACACATATTAATAAATTAATATTATTCAACAATCAAATATACTTGAATACTTAGTAATTGTAACTAATATAGTAGTAATTATATGATTGGTGGTCAAAGAAAGAGAAGTTTTTCTTCAAGTGTTGTGTGGCTTCTTCATTTCTTGTCTTGGGAGTGCAATTTTGTTAATATTTCCATTTGATGAGGTTGTGGATATAATTGTCTTAATGTTGTGGCATGCATATGATTGTCTGTTTAGTTCCAACCATAACCATGATTAAGTTATGACAGGAACTGCAAAAGGTGCATGCTTGGAAATGTTTTAAAACATTCAACTTTTCGGTGTAAAACGGTCAACTACGTACTATCGTATAAAATGCTTGCAAACTTTCCACGATAGACTATTGAACTTTCCCCGTGTAAAACACACAACATCGCAGTGTATACAACGTTCATATTTACTACATAAAACATCCAAGTGCGCTGTACCGTTGAAAATATTTCGTATGTAAAACATTCAACTTCGTCATGCAAAACTTTGTAATAATGTCGTATAGAACTTCCGACTTTGTCGCGTAAAACGTTCGACGTTGGAACGGTGGTACGTTGGCTCGTTAGCAAATGCGATCGATGCTCCAGTAGTATACAGATCAGTGGAGCTTCTCACTTCCGGCCACTTCCATCACTGATCTGAATATAGGCTGGATAACGCATCTCTTGTCAAAAGTGAAGCCGGAAGTCAAGCGGCCGATCAGTACCGCCACCCGATTCTGAGGCCCTACTTTATTATAGATAGTATTACAGAATCCTAGTTTATTCGCTTTTTTTGCCTTTTAAACGTTTCTGGCCGGGCCAGTTTTACTATCACAAAGATAGAAGCACACGAGAAGAAATTTGAGCAAAAAATTTGGAGTATTACGGCTTTATAACGCCGTGAAACTGGATTTACAAGTTCGAAGGAGTGAACAGCCACATGTTCGCGATGTTTTGTTTATGATATTTCAATTCAAAATCCACTCAAAATATAGAATTACTGCTACTGGACGAAGGCACTCAAGGAATTTGATGAAATGAACCAGCTCAGCTGCAGTATGAACAAAAGTGTGAATGTGGTAAGTTTTTAAAACAGGAATTAGGAACAGTGCTACACTGGTTCAATATTCACGTACTGAAATGAACACATATTAATAAATTAATATTATTCAACAATCAAATATACTTGAATACTTAGTAATTGTAACTAATATAGTAGTAATTATATGATTGGTGGTCAAAGAAAGAGAAGTTTTTCTTCAAGTGTTGTGTGGCTTCTTCATTTCTTGTCTTGGGAGTGCAATTTTGTTAATATTTCCATTTGATGAAGTTGTGGATATAATTGCCTTAAACTGTTGTGGCATGCATAGGATTGTCTGTTTAGTTCCAACCATAACCATGATTAAGTTATGACAGGAACTGCAAAAGATACATGCTTGGAAACGTTTTGTACAGAATTATAGGGTGTCTGACAGTCCAACTCAAGCATGCTATGTCTCGGGCCTGTTTGTATGATCCCGCAGGACAGGACGTTTTCGCCCCGCCTAGCCGGGAAACTTGCCTTGATGGGATGGTGTGTTTGTATTGACAAAGACATTGCTGGGATGAAGCCAGTTAAGTACTTCAGGTCATACTATGCATGCTCAGAAGGCAAGGTCAATGAAAGGTCATCCCGTCTAGCTTTATATGGGATCCCAGCTAGATTGTTCATCACGCCTACAACAGATTGTCGGGATCCCAGATAGGCGGGATGGAAGCAGGATCATATAAATACTCAGTAGAGTTTATATTGCAAGCGGGATCCCGGCAACTGTCCCGTCCCGCCTAGCCCGGCTCATATAAACAGGCCCTGAGACTGTGAGACATAGCATACTTGAGTTGGACTGTCAGACACACCATAATTCTGTAAAAAACATTTCCAAGCATGCACCTTTTGCAGTTCCTGTCATAACTTAATCATGGTTATGGTTGGAACTAAACAGACAATCATATGCATGCCACAACATTAAGACAATTATATCCACAACCTCATCAAATGGAAATGTTAACAAAATTGCACTCCCAGGACAAGAAATGAAGAAGCCACACAACACTTGAAGAAAAACTTCTCTTTCTTTGACCACCAATCATATAATTACTACTATATTAGTTACAATTACTAAGTATTCAAGTATATTTGATTGTTGAATAATATTAATTTATTAATATGTGTTCATTTCAGTACGTGAATATTGAACCAGTGTAGCACTGTTCCTAATTCCTGTTTTAAAAACTTACCACATTCACACTTTTGTTCATACTGCAGCTGAGCTGGTTCATTTCATCAAATTCCTTGAGTGCCTTCGTCCAGTAGCAGTAATTCTATATTTTGAGTGGATTTTGAATTGAAATATCATAAACAAAACATCGCGAACATGTGGCTGTTCACTCCTTCGAACTTGTAAATCCAGTTTCACGGCGTTATAAAGCCGTAATACTCCAAATTTTTTGCTCAAATTTCTTCTCGTGTGCTTCTATCTTTGTGATAGTAAAACTGGCCCGGCCAGAAACGTTTAAAAGGCAAAAAAAGCGAATAAACTAGGATTCTGTAATACTATCTATAATAAAGTAGGGCCTCAGAATCGGGTGGCGGTACTGATCGGCCGCTTGACTTCCGGCTTCACTTTTGACAAGAGATGCGTTATCCAGCCTATATTCAGATCAGTGATGGAAGTGGCCGGAAGTGAGAAGCTCCACTGATCTGTATACTACTGGAGCATCGATCGCATTTGCTAACGAGCCAACGTACCACCGTTCCAACTGGATTGCGGTTGGACGTTTTATACGGCAAAGTCGAACGTTTTACGCGACAAAGTCGGAAGTTCTATACGACATTATTACAAAGTTTTGCATGACGAAGTTGAATGTTTTACATACGAAATATTTTCAACGGTACAGCGCACTTGGATGTTTTATGTAGTAAATATGAACGTTGTATACACTGCGATGTTGTGTGTTTTACACGGGGAAAGTTCAATAGTCTATCGTGGAAAGTTTGCAAGCATTTTATACGATAGTACGTAGTTGACCGTTTTACACCGAAACGTTGAATGTTTTATGTGGCAAACTTGCAAAATCGGCAAATATACAAACTAATAGCTCATATATACGGAACTTGAATTTTGGCGGAAATGTAACTTTATAGTACTGTACCACAATCGCTGATCGTACGATCTGCAGCCTTAAACAACATAAACAAAATCCTCACCTTGACTACACTTACCGCAGTCGCCACCGCACGACATACGGCAGCCAAACGTGCGTACCGCCATGCGATACCGTCAAGCCCGCCTTGAACTGCACAAGCACGAAATCACGAGTTCAGAAAAAGTGTTCAGGACTTTATATCCAATGCTAATTTTTCAGATTTCTTAATCGCTGTTTGGGAAATATATGTTACCCAACCTATATCTCAGACCTAATCAATTCTCCTGTATCCACTCTCTGACAAAAGCTTCGCTGCAAGCTATGGAATTCTATCTTTAGGTTTTCCTGACTGAGAAAGTTAATGCTCATCGCATTATATTTTACATTTCAGATGGAACAGTGACCATTGTTCTCAAGCATGGAGATATAACTAAGGGCAAGGGAGATGCAATTGTTAATCTCTTACCAGAAAGTCTCAAGCTCATGGATGGTGGCGCAGTATGCAAGAGTATCTTAAAAAATTGTGGCGAAAGTGTTCAACTGGAAATTGACAAAGCCGGGAACATTACTCCTGGAACTAGATTTCATACATCGGCAGGCTCCATTACAAATGTCAAGAATATTATTCATTTTGTACTAAGTAAATATTATACTTCAGCTCTCCAAGGTGATATAGAAGAGTGTCTTTACTTGGCACAGAGACGTTCCTTCGGTTCTGTCTTGATCCCAGCGATAGGAACTGCAAATTTAAACCTCTCCCCAAAACAATCAGCTGAAATTATTTTGAATGCTGCAGGGAATTTTTCCACCACCTGCAAATATCATTTAAACTTGATCATCGTGGTCTTTCAGGAAGAAATGTTGCCAAGTTTCAAGATGGTTTTAAAAGAGAAAATTGAAACATATCCTTCACTTGTGACTGAAGAAAAGAATGCGGGTAGGATGCACGAAAATATGGAATGTATATCAAGATTTGCTATTTTTACTCCATGTTTCCAAACTATCTTTCGTTCATCAGCACAGGCCCAAATGCATTATACCCTCAATACCATACATGGCGCATATACCCCAAATACAAAATGATTATTCGTTAAAAAATAACCTTCTGTTAATATTTATGAAGGACTTTTTCCTGCAATTTTTGAAATATTCAACAAAGTTACTAGCTGTATTTGTAAAATGCTTGGAATATTATAAAGCAATAGTTCTTTTACGGGAACCTTGGAGTATTTCTACAAAACCACGGTAACTCCGAAAATGAACATTTTAATAATTCTAGGTATCGATTATGTTTTAGTCATCATCAGGAATGTGCTATAGGTTACATTACGGGGATATTTATTTGTGAAAATTAAGTAATAATTATATATAATATATATATATAGCTCAACTCCAACTTGAATACTACCAGAATTTATATTTAATAACTATAAGATTATAGACAAATCTGATCGCTAGTTCTTGTTGCTTTTTAAAGAATTGCTTGGCATCTGACGTTTTAAACTTGAACTTAATCACGTAACTAAAGCATCAAAAGACCTAGTACTATTTCACTAGCACTTTTAGTTCCGTGATTAAGTTCAAGTTTAAAACGTCAGATGCCAATTCTTTAAAAAGCAACAAGAACTAGCGATCAGATTTGTCTATTTAACAATTAGATTATGAGCTCAAGATTTCTATGAGGTGATAGTTGATGAGGGCGAAGCCCGAATGAACTATCATCTCATAGAAATCGAGAGCGAATAATTTAATTGTTTTAGTAGAAGCCAGCAAGAAAACAGTATTTCAAAACGTTTTTAATAATTCATTGAAATAAATTCGTTAAAAATCGCGCCGAGGAGATGGCTGTTTCGCTACTCGCTATCTATCGACAATTAGATAGCGAGTAGCGTAGCCAATCAAATTACAGCATTTGCAATAGTATACTAGTGTGATTCTACTAAAATCTTATAGTTATTAAATATAAATTCTGATAGAATACAAAATGGAGTTGAGTTCTTTGCATGACAGGAACGAGTTGCTGTATGTTGGTAGTTTTCCAGTTAATGATGGACTTGCATTTCAGTTTTCGTAGAGGGGTTATTCTGCGTGTAAATGAGAGAGTTAGTCAGGTATTTACCAAGATAGGGTGAAGGCAGCCAAATTTTAGCGATGTTAGTAGGATCAATATCTGGGTTATCTTGATGTGTCTCGTGAACATAATTATGATTGAATTTGAAGATCTAATCATTAAGCCACTAATAAACTCAGGCACGATAACATTTTATAAATGGTATGTTTGACGACACACTTATTCTGACTAAACCCTCTGACATAACTAATATACTTTCTAATTTCAACTCATTTCATCCCAACATTCAATTCACTATTGACGAGTTCACTGACAAAAACATCCATTTTCTTGACATCCAAATTCACTCGTCTAGTACTTCTATTTATCGAAAACCCACGTTTGAATCTTCACAAGTAAAGTAAAACGTTTGCGGAAACTTTCTCTTCTTTAATGGTTCATTTTTTATAGTGATCTTAACTCATCTTGTCATGATAGTTCACGAAGCCGTAAAACAACACGGCATATCAAAATAACCATTAAAAAAGAGAAAATTTCCCACACGTTATTTTTCTTTACTAATGAAGATTCAAATTGCGATATCTAGACAAACTTTGGGGTAAACGGTACAGTTATTTCCTTGTTTTTATGGAGTACCTTGAAAGGCTTTTTTTCACAGCTTAAAATTTGGTAATACTACACCTAAAATTTGTCGCGCAATGTCCAATATATACCATAACGCACGTCTATCATGTGATGTAACCTTAATCACCGAACTAAAGCATCAAAAAGACCTAGTAATATTTAACTAGGGCTTTAATGTATGATATCTTTAATGTATATATATATATATATATATATATATATATATTTAACAATTATACCATGAGCTCGAGTCGTATATGAGCTGATAGCCGGTGAGGTGCGTAGCACTGAGTCGGCTATCAGCCATATACGACGAGAGCGAATGGTATAATTGTTTTATTATATAGATATTAATTGCATTAATAGACTATTTTGTATTGTAATGTTTTGACAGTTAGTTAGCCACAATCCGTGTTGCAACTTGGCCTAAAATATTCAAATGTTTTTGTTAATAATATGCTTTTGATTTAACTAAAACATAGTCGAAAACTAGAATTATTTAAATGTTCATTTTCGGAGTTTCCGTTATTTTGTATTCAATAGTTGTTTAGTTAAACGCATTGGACCAGCATATTTGCGCATGTCATTAGTGTCGCGTACAGCAAACTCCGGTAAAAATATATTGAGCACTCAGTCCAGGTTAAGTATATTAAGTCAGTGGTTTCTACTTGGAGTTATCTTTCTTCTTTGCCCTCGCTTTCGGAGCATCACTAACATCAACTGTAGCGGAATAAATTAACTATGATCATAATGATCATATCAATTATTCATTAAGGCTTTAGGATTTCTTGTCCCTTGCTAAATTGGCCATTTTGATTTGTGCCATACCACTCTGACTACCTGAAGCAAGCACATGCCCGCCGAAACACTTAGACCAAATTTTTCTTACTGTCACGATTTATATCTGGTTGGTACTAATATCCTGTAGAGTACCACTTTCGGGATGGGCCATGCCTAAGCTGTTTCAAATTTCTTCCATCTTTTCTTTTTAGTTAATATGCCATCACTGTGGGATGCTCAACCGAAGGGAAAAGTTGTGCAGCTTTTTAGCCTTCCGCAATCATCAAATGAATACAAAGAAATCTTGAACCTATTTAATAAGAATGGCGACAGCGCCTGTCAGGTGACAAAGATCGAAAGAATTCAAAATCCTGGTCTTTATAGAGCTTACATTGCAAAGAAGCAGTCAATGGTTGGAAGATTAAATGAAAAAAGATTATTTCATGGGACGAATTCAACAAATATTACTCTTATCAATACTAACAATTTCAGCAGAGGCTTTGCTGGAGAAAATGGTTAGTTCCTACAATCCCTGCACAGTTTGCGTGTAAAACTGAGAGCTTAAACAGCACAACAGATATACATAGCATTCTAAATTTTCGTATAAGTTTATTCATTTCCACTAATTATTAATGACAACACCTTGTTTTCTATTGCGTATAGGAGGTACATTTTTTGGTAATGGAGTCTATTTCGCAAGGGATTCTGCCTTTTCCACCCAATATTGTCATTTTGAAGTTGGTCATCAATTCCAAATGTACGTCGTGAAGGTTTTGGTTGGAAAATACACTCTTGGCAAACAAGGGTTGAAAGCACCGCCATCACGGCATGATCCAAAGAACCCCGGTTTGCAGTTTGATTCCGTCGTGAATAAGATGGAAGATCCCACAATCTTCGTTATATTCCAAGACCACCAGTGCTATCCTGAATACCTGATTTCTTTTAAGAAAATAAAATAAGGGGGTTGGATTCCTATTTTTCAAGACAAGTATGTATGAAAGAATGGACCATTCCCCTATTAGACTAACTTTTGAACTAGGAAATTGTGTCAGTACAGCTGGAAAGAGCATCCTAAGTTTAGTAAAATTGCAAAGTTTGGTTGCGAAATGTCGTAAAATGTGGAAAATATAGCCCTGTGAAGTTGGTAAATTTTGTATATTTTTGTATTACGCGCGGAAAACGGTTACCACTTTTTATTCAGTACTCAATAACAGTGCCTATATAACTACTATTAAAGAACAATTTTCACTTTGTAAAGTATAATCACCACAAAGTAGCGAATTTGGTATATTATACTGAATCACAAGGCAAGCAAGGGTTAAGCCATTTGTATCGGTCAAATATGTACGAATCTAAATGTTTTTCTGGCTTTTGATAAATATAATTAACTCTTTAAAGCTAGGTGGATTGACATTTTGAGTTGCTCGGCATCGTAGAAGAGTCTATTATATACCTGTCTAGGGTGTCGAAATATTATTGCTTTTAATTTCGTAACCAATCATATCAGATTATTCGCAATGATCTTTTTAGCCCAAGTCATCGCAAGTTTTAACTCCTGAGGCATGAAAAAAGAGGGGTGTGAACAATTTATTAAACGATCACGAAATATGGTATAATATTCTACAAAGTGAAAGGCGATTTATGTGATTTGTTTGTAATATTCAGAGAAAATACGGATCTTACCTCATACATTTTTATGAAATTGACCTTATGTTGTTCAGACGATTCATTCTGCCATTTCCATGCCTTAAAATGTAAACTTTCGATGCTCTCGTGTGATCTGGGCTTTAGCCGCACCTTTGATTCAACGCAAATAGACGGCCGGCCAGCATCGAAAAAAGTGACTGTCGATGGCATTTTTTGTTACAAGCAGGAAACCACACTAAATATTTCATAACTATTTTTAGTTATGACCGCAGCTAAATTTAGTATCATTAATTTAACTTACTAACTAATATTTCGTGTTAATATTTACGAAAAGAAGTTCTGTAAATTGACAAAAGTATAGTTTTTAAAAGTTTTCACACCATTCAGCATTCTACTCAAATTCAACAGTACCAATGAAATCAATTTTTCGACCTCGACTTTCGACCCTCGACCTCGACTTTCGACCCTCGACCTCGACCCTCGACCTTCCATCCTCAACTCTCGACCTTCCATCCTCGACCCTCGACCTCTGACCCTCGATCCTCGACAAAAACCCAAACTCCACTAAATGTCATCGGAGTGTGTTCACTTTGACGGTGAAAGTGGTTGCCTTCCGTAATTTTTCTATTAATGTACCGAATTTTTCTATTAATGTATCGATAGATGGGAATCCATTTAAAAGCAATTTTCGATATCATGGATTTATTGTAATTGGTTGACTTCCTAATTAACATGTGCAAATTTTTCCTTTTCTTAATTGTCATAACTCAAAGTGACATGCTAATGAGAAACATGATATTACTATTACACTTGTTAAAATACCTGTATGGAGGCGAGTTTCAAAATAAAGATAGATTTATTAGGACAAGTAGTTGTCCAAAGGCTTAAATTCGTAAATTATTGCGTTTAATTTCGAATATTTACCGATTTTGAAGGTCTATGTGTTGTAGTAAAACTACGTGTTTGCGCCAACATGCTGTTTTTCAACCATTTACACTCCAAAACTCGACTGGCTCAACAGAGATATGTTGTGTTACACGGGTGGCAACCGGGCGTGTAGTACTGATTCGTATGTAATCTAAACATATGTGATTGTTGCCTGTTTGTAACACAACAAAAACATATTGTTGTGGCTTCTTTTTAAAAGGTCGTGTTTTTATGTATTTGCGCATGTTTCTTATTAGCATATCATTTTGAATTATACGAAAGAAGATTACGCGAGTTAAAATAAATTAAAATAAAACACTGATATAAAATACAGTATTCAACAAAAATCCCATCCTTCGAAATGTTTTAGAAAAAACTTTCAAATTTTAGTACATAAATACAAAATTACGAGTGGCAACCACTCTCACCCTCAAAGTAAACACTATCCTAAGACATTTTGCGTAGTTTCATGCTTATAACAAAAATGCCATCGACAGTGTTTTCTAGACGCTTTTTTCAAGCTTGGCAGGCCGCCTAAGAGAAGGATCCTCCTGCAGTTTGGCGCATTGGAGTGTTGAATCTTTAATCGAAAAGTAGAAAATCCCGTTACACGAATAAAATGTTTTTTTAAACATGAAAGTTTATTGTTTTCGATTGAATAAAAGATTGAAATTTAAGTTTTCCTTCAGTTGTTAAATAATTTATGCCAAAATAGGATTTGTGTCCGGCAAGACTGGCAAACTGAATAAAATCTTTTGAATAAACTAAGTTAGTCGTATATATTCGAAAATTTACACACATTTTGAACACACATTCATATTTTTCATCTCTTTTACCATGCCTTCAATTTGCTTTCTGATCGATTATTTTAGTAACGCCTGATTTAAGTGAAGGTGACATGATCGGACCTCACATTAAAGTGGACTGAATAGAATTGTCAAATACTCAGAAATGCGGTGTTGCTCAATAATAGTGATATGGCGTGAGGTCTGTACCGAAGGATATTGGTCGAGTTCTTTTTTCGCTTATTCAAGAACAAAATCTTAGTAACATTTTATTTACTAACAGAAAAACAAGAACAAGTTTGACTGGTTTTATATCGAAAAGTTAAAAAACAAGAGTTAGACAACGTTCACTCGTCTTTGTTTTCAAAAGACGTACTGCTTTTTTCCGACCGCTCACGAACCAATCAAAATGCTCCATTTTTCAGATGGACCGCCTGGCCATATAATAAAGAATTTTATTAGAGTACTAACGTTTCGTCTTTAACCTAAGACATCTTCAGAGTAAATGAATATAGTATGACAGTGTTACAATTATGACTAAATTTCTATGTGCAATGTATCAAGTTACAAGGAAATGCAGGGGAGAGGGGGGGAGAGGGGGGTGATAGGTAGGAAAGGTTAAGGGACGAGAGATCAGAGGAGTGGAGGAGTGGAAAGAGGAATGGAGCTAACTTGCTTATTTGAGGAAGGTTTAGGCTTAGAGATTGGAAGAGTTATTATGTCTAGACTTAAATTCCAATAATGTTGTCATGGCTAGCTTTGATGTCACGTCCCTGTTTACAAACATCCCGCTGGACGAAACCGTTGAAATAATTGAATGAATGAATGAATGATATTATAATATTTATTCAGGAAAACCAACATCACAAATAGTGTTTTTTAGAAGGTTCCTGAGAAACATTAGAATACAAAGATTATAAAACTATGGTGTACATGCAGGATTTACATACATATATACAAAATATACTAGAAAATTAGGGAATTAACATAATGATATTTACAAAGAATATGTGAATTAGATATTACTTTACTAGTATTGTGGACATAGAGATTTAAGAAGTTCATTTTTAAAAGTTTGAAATTGTTCAATTGACCTTATATGACAGTCCAAAGCGTTGAATTCCTTGCAAGCCTGGTAGAGCAATTTTTGTTTTCCCCAGTTTGTCAGAGGTTTACCAGGGTAGATATCATCCCTGCGTCTGGTGTTATATAAATGGTTAGTTTTAGGCAGTTCGGAGTTGAACTCTGTTAAATTATTTTTAAATTTGTAAATGGTTAGTATTCGATGTAAATAGCGCCGGTTGATAATTGGAAGCCACTGTAATTTGTTGAGTGCTTCAGTGGAGGAAGATAGATATGGAGCGTCAAGAATGGTCTTCGCAGCTATATTCTGTAGAATTTGCAGTTGGTCCATAATGGAGGAGTTATTCTTGCTCCCCATATAATATCTGCGTAATCGAATAGTGGGAGGATGAGAGCATTGTAGATGGTAAGTTGGGCTTTGGTTGGAATGAAGGCTGTAACTCTTCTTAATAATCCGATATGTTGGTTGATTTTTGTGGATATATTGTTTACATGGCCACACCAAGTAAGATTTTCTGAAAAGGATATTCCTAGATATTTAAAAGTGCGTTCACGAGCAACTTGACGTCCGCCGATATGGATAAGGATATTAGTAAATATTTTCAGACGCTTGCTGCTACCAAATAGGAGGAATTTGGAATTTGTACAGTTCAATGTGAGCAAATTCTCAATAAGCCACTGGGAAATTAGGTTAAGGTCTTCGTTAACGTATTTCTCAATGTCTTTGGCGGAATTGGAGGAATAATATAGGAGAGTATCATCAGCATAGAGTATTATTTTGCAGTATTTAACAACGCTAGGCATGTCATTGATGTAAATAATGAAGAGTAAGGGACCTAAGATGCTGCCTTGCGGAACGCTAACTGACACCAGTAGGGAGGGGTTTTCGATGGGAGGTAAGGTATGACTCAAACCACCTCAGTGAGTTGTCATCCAGGCCAACTCATCTCAATTTGTGCAACAAAATAGCATGGTCAACAGTGTAAAAGGCTTTGCTAAAATCCAGGAAAACAGAGGCCGTAACAAGACCGTTATGAGCATTTTCAAGGATATTGTCAGTGAAGAAGGCTAAAGCAGTACTGGTCGATAGTTTAGGTCTGAAGCCAAATTGTTGAGATGAGAGGAATTTGTTACCAGTTAGATAGTTGTAGATATGCGTGTGAACAAAACATTCCAGTATTTTACTCTGGACTGGCAGTACAGTAATAGGTCTGTAATTTGACATGATTGATCGCTCTCCGGATTTAAAAATAGGTGTTACTCTACCGTCTTTCCCGATCTTGAGGAAAGTATTAGATTTTAGCATTTGATTAAATATTTCAGTTGGGGACGGGGGCTATATCTGCGGCCGCATCTTTCAAGAGTCGGGCGCTGGTACGATCGAGACCGGTATATTTGTTAGTTTTAAAAGATGATAGTTGTTTGAGGACAGACGAAACTTTACAAATATCGTTGTGGATTTTAGAAATATTTTTATGCTTCTTTTTTATGCTTTGCATTTGTTTGAAAAGAGTTTGTTGGAAAAGAAACGCTATGGTTGCTTATATTTTGAAGTACCGCGAGTTACACGCAGTATCTAAAATTTCCGCCACATATAGGAAGAACGTAACCGCGGACATAAAACCCTGGGGAGCCACCTTAAGTTAAAGACGAAACTCAGCCGAGGAGTTAAGAAGTCTGAGCTTTCCACCGACCGAGTCGAGAATGCCAGGTGGGGGCCAGGCATGTGAAGACTTGACTGAACCACATAAGGCAGAGTCCACTCGAGGTTCAACAGCGAGTTGGGCATCAGATGGAAAGTCAGTGGGGACATCAATCTCAAGGAAACTACCAGGCCAGATGGTGGTGTTGGCAGAAGGGGCACGCAATAGTTGGCAACATCTGACTGCATGGTATTTGGATGGATTATTGGAAGGACCGTAGAGAACAACGCCAGAACCAGCAATTATAATTTCATGCTTGGCAGGTCGGACAGCAATGTCATTACGGGACATAAATGGTGTTCCGACCAGAATATCGACATCAAGATCTTCCACAACAAGGGCTTCGAGAGTTAGGGTCTTGCCATTACGAGAAAATGACAAGCAGGTTTCACCGATGATGGAAAGGGGGGTACGGCCATCAGCTTGAAGTGCAAGTTGTGAACTCTTGGATATCTTGGAGCCTATGTAGGAAGCGAGAGAAGCCTTTATCATATTTGTCTCTGCGCCAGTGTCGATGGTAAGGCGAAGGGGGTGGTGATCGAAGAAGACATGAAGGTATGGTGATTGGGTGACATTCACACGTCGAGTGTGGTGACTGGCAGAATGGTCACATTCACATTGAGGCGAGGTAGGGGATGGGATATCTCCATCTAGAAGGTAATTTTCATAGTCTGGGATATCCTCAATATCTGCAACTTGGCGCACTTTGGACATGAACTGACGATCAGACTCAGGTAGGTGTTGACAGGTACTTAGGAAGTGGGAACGATAGTCTGGGCGGCCAGCTTGGAAACAAAGGGAGCAGGATTTGGTTGGGCGTGGCTTATAGACAGGTTTATGCTTTGGTGGGTATGGGCGAGAAAATGAAGGTGGGCGGTTACCAACACGGGGAGGTTTGCCAAAGACTGCAGAGGCAGTGCGCATGACTTTGGCTTCTTCGCTGATGTGTAATTCATCTAGCAAAGAGTCTAACGCCCGTATTCTAAAAGCTCACTCACACTCACACTCAATGAGTGGAGGTTCAATCTGAGCTTCTCTTGAGTGTTAATTCTGTTTTTGAATAGCTGGAGGGTTAGTGCCGTACCTTACTATGTGACTACTCACCCTCCAGTTATTAAAAAACAGCATTGACACTCATGAAAAGCTCAGATTGAACCTCCACTCATTGAGTGTGAGTGTGAGTGAGCTTTTAGAATACGGGCGTAAGGCTTGAGATATCTCAGGCTTAATTGAAGTAAGGGTGCGACTACGAAGTTCTGTACCGTACCTTTGTTTGATGAGTCGTGGGAGACCTGGGTGGAGGAGCTGGAGCCAAGTAAACACAACAAAATTTTCAACGGAGGGAGAAAGCTCTTCATCGACTTCTGGAGCTATACCGTGATGGGTTATCCCACTGGCACTTGTTAACAGATTATCTTCAACAAAGGACATCAGGCATTGGTATAGGTCTTCAGGTCTTTGGTCAGTCTTAAGCTTGATGTTAGCCAGGTCTAAGAAACGAGAACAAGTGGGTTGCAAACCATAATGTTGTCGAATAGCTTGCCATACACCATTGACGGAGGTTGAATTTCGTACGATGGTATTCCGAGAAATGATAGGCGCATAGTTAGCTATTTGGCCAAGCATCATTTCAAGATGGGTCACCTTTTGAGCTGCAGTACGGCGTTGCATGACGAGAATTTCTTCAGGGTCGTCGGTAAATCCGCGAAGAGGAGAGGCGTTTGTTTTCTTAAGCCAAGTTGCGCCATCGGTGAGGAAGGGGGCGAAGTTAGGGTCTAAGGATAGGATGTATTTTAAGTTATTCTCCCGAGCTTCTATGGACGTAATGGTTTCATTTGAGGTGAGCGACCACTGTTTCGGTGCTCGAACGCCGGCCATTTTGTTCGTCAAAAACGCTCGACTGGTTATTCAAAACAAGGCGTTTTCGTCTTTATATATACTTCGTTGTACACTTTTTCGTACTTTACGTACGGGTTCTTTATAATCCGCGACGCTGCCACCACGCCAATATTGAAAGACAACTCACACAGTCAGCGAATAAATGACAATTAATACGGCCAAACTTACTACACAAGCGAGGATGTAAAATAACAAAGTGGGAAGAGGGAGAACGATAATCTTACACGGAGTACATAACTAGGCGCGACTAGCATCGCAGGCGCGTATAACAATAATAATAACAAAACTATGGCGATGGGCATAATATGTTTTTCATCTCGAGATCTGGAAGAAATTTGTTACATACATTAAAGCAAGTTTATACATGCCCATAAGCATTATAAAGTTAAGTTAATGAAACAAGCGTTCGGATAAAAAGTAAAAGTTGTGCAAAGTCCGTTTATCTTCAATTACATCAGGTCAGGCACAAAGGCCAGCCTTTGAAACGGTTGGCCATACACGCATAAAACGCCATGCAAGTAGAAATGAACCATTCTCAAACACTTCCTCTCTTGTGCGCGGAAAAATAGACAAATCAGATCTTACCGTTTTGTCTGTATATGCTTCCTGCTTGGGTCACAAGACTCATTGTGTTACTTGCAACCCAAAGCGAAGGACCTTTTGCGGCGAAAAGTTTGTTTTAAATTTCCACCCATCCCACCCTTCAATGCGTTTGCGCCACTTTATTATCAGATAAAAAATAAATAAATAAATAAACTAGAAATACATTCATGCAGATCATAAAGTATGTGTACTGGGGGGGTGGAGGGTATTCCAAAATACTACCATAAAATTTGGCACCCCCCCCCGAAAAGCGTCGGAAAATATTTAATACCCCCCTCAAAGGTGATGAATTGTTTCGTACCCCCCCTCACCCAACCAATCACCCTCAGGGGCGTAGCGAAGGCTTTGTGTTTGGGGGGGTTCAAGCCACAATTTTGCCGACAGAATGGGCGTGGCAAGGGCGTGGTCAATGATTTGTTCATAAATATCGTTTCATAATAAATCAAGGTAATTTTATTATATAATATGAGACTTGCACAGTTGTACATATACAGATCGTTATAAGATCGATATAAGATCGTTCTGAACAACACAAAATGGACAGATGTAACTAAACAGTTTACAATTTAGGTCGCCCTTTCCTTTTCCCCGACATTTTATCACCTTTCAATTTTATCGTCCTTTTAATTTCCCGACATTCTATCGTCTTTTAATTTCCATTTTCCCGGCATTTTATCATCCTTTTCATTTCCCGACATTTTATCGCCTTTTTCTTAAAATTTTCCCGACGTTTTTCAATTTTTCCGAAATAACATATTAATATTCTAAACCTTCAATTCGACAAGAATCCAATTTTGCCGACGGAGGTATCATTGGTGGGGTCCAGCACCCCCCCGCGCCCCCCTATCGCTACGCCCCTGATCACCCTCCCCCCAAAAAAACATGAAACAAATATAAATGCCAAGAACATAATCTGTTACAAATTGTTATTGTTAATCCAAGTTTTGAGCATTGACATATATTTAATCTCTTTTACACCACATGTATCCAATCCGTACTTTGTATGCTTGCCAGTATTCCATTTATCTACTTACCTAATAATAGAGTCAAAAGAGGTCCCGACCATGCACATTACGTATGGATATATCAACAGAATGTCGTGACGTATTTCATATATTTTTTAATATTTAAATCATTCTAAACGAGTAGGGGAGCTACCCGACAGTAAAATTACGTAATCAGAGACTGTTCAGGTTGCAGAGATGTCAAACTAATAGGTTCCTATCTAGTTACTTTCCGATAAATGCTGCTGTGCTACATTGCAATTTAATTATTATAAGAACATACACTCAATTTTATTAAAGTTTGTAGTTTTAATCACAGTATTAAACTCATTTTTTGTTTCGTACCCCCCACAAATGTCGTAACTCGTCTCATACCCCCCCCAAAGGTTAGATAATTTGTTTCGTACCCCCAACTTACCTCCACCCCAGTACACATACTTTATGACCGGTCCCTAAGTTGTATATTCCAATAACATCCAACACATTTTCAAATTTTTGCACCAGCGACGGTGAGTTTTATATAAAAATGATAGATGTGCTTCACAGTTTTAATAAAAAAATTTAGTTGATTTGAAATCTTTTTGGAGGAGAATAACAATTATTATTATATGCACAAGCTCTGGATATGAGGTATTCTGCAATCTGATTGGTTCTCTACTAGCAGGATATTAGCTCTTATAATATAGCCAACCACAATGCTGCAATCTGATTGGTTGTCTACTAGCAGGATATTTTGTGATATCCTACTAGTAGAGCAATATCCTACTAGTAGGGAAAAAAACAAAATGGCTTCCAGATTTGTAAGCATGAATGATGAAGAAATTGGAGTTTTGCTTCAAAATAGCACGCCTAAGAACACAAAAAAGGCAACAAAATTTGGAATGAAGGTTTTTGACGGTAAGCCAAATGTAAATGTGTATAAAATTTATACTTAAAAAGAAATTACGAAAAGTAAACATGTATCGCAAAATAATCGCTTTTTAATTTGCATTTGCCTGATTTGGCCATAAAAACAAAACAAAACATGAAAACATCTTTTATTTTTCGTTTAATTTTATAGAATGGTTTACCAGCTCAAGGCTATATTATAAGTGAAATATTATATTCGCTCTCGTCGGATATTGGCTGATAGCCAACTCGGCGAAGCGCCTCGTTGGCTATCAGCCAATATCCGACTCGAGCTCATATAATATTTCTTACATATCCTGCTAGTAGAGAAGAGTAGAAAAATGGCTGGCAGATTTGGACAATTAAATGAGAAAAGTACGCCAAAATGTTCTGTTCATATCCAAAGCTTGTGTATATAATAAAACAGTTATTCTACTCACTCTCGTCGTACATGACTGATAGCCGACTCGGCGCTATCGCGTAGAATAACTGTTAATTAATGCACTTAGTGACATAGAGTGAGCAAACTGTTTTTGCACAGCTGCATGTACATGGACGGAATTAGACTTGGATCAAGTCGGTCTCTCTAGAGTCCGAGTCGCTAAGCGACGAAATCGAGCGCGCCGCGAAGCTGCGTGTGAGGTGCAAACTTTCCCTCAAACTTTCCCGCGTTATTGCACCTCGCGCGCCGTTTCTCGGCGCGCTGGATCCCTCGGACTCTCGCTTTTCGGCGCGCTCGATCCCTCGTACTCTAGGAGACGGACTTGATCCAAGTCTAGGACTTAATATGCCCGATACCGGTGGTTGTTTTAATAGCACAAAGTAAAAGACAGTTAGTACTGCATATTTATTTTGCATGATGTTATAAAGCAGGTAATCAATAAACGCATGCTTTCAACTTAACAAAAGTACAAAAACCAACCGACTTGATTATAGGCAAGTGTCAATCCAGCTAAACAAACTTAACGGCACAAATATTTACGAGCAGGTAAACATGAAAATGTCGACAATTCTTCTCTCGTGGAACGCTTTCTTTCGGAAATTTAAATTCTTGTTGCGGGTATTTGGATATACAACTTATTTTCATTGTTGCAGATCAGCCTTCCACTGAGTTTGGATTTGTGGCAACCATGTCTGGGCTCATGAATGTCTGGACTCATGAATGTCTGGGCCAGGGTGAATGGATTTTATAACGTAGTTCGGGTATTTACAGCAAAAAAATACTTTGCACTACTGCAGTTTTTAACTTACCGACTTCTCTTTTTTCCTAACGTTTGAGCTCCCTAACAAGACACAAAGAACCTTAATTGTTTCACGGTCAACCCCTAAACCCTCCGCGGTGTATTTGGTCCTTTAACAATGGCAGATTTCCTTTGTCTAACAATGTTTAACTGGCTTCTTTTCCTCACCAGTGAACAATAGGTTGCGCTATCCAGTGTATTACCCAGATCAGTGGCTGATATGTTTTCCTTCATTTACTATCATTCCAAATGCAAGGTACGTATAACTGCCATCCATCCCCATGTATAATCATGAAAAGAAGAATACTTTGAATGCTTTGTATTACATTTACTACATTTTATACTGATTGCACTTATTACATTAATTATAACCTATAATATATTAAGTCATTTAAATTGTTTTACATACAATTACTTTAATCATGAATATCTAATCATACTTTGAAATCACAATTACATATATTTTAAGTTCAATGATAATACTATTTTTGTGACTGTTATATAGTCACTTGTAAACTAGTTATATATAGCTTAACTTAAAGTCATCAACGGTGTACCTAAAATAGGAAAAAATATATTATAGAGAACTGATGCGAGGCATTGCAATCTATCGTCTTTAGAACATTTGAAAAATGTCTTATCCATGCAATATCTTAACTGATAAGATAGTTCTAGTTCAAACAGATATGGCAAACATATGTGAATAGGAAGGGTACATTAGTTCTGCAATGATATGTTGCGCATTTGTGTAAAACGTTAACAACATTCACAACAAACGTTTTAGTTTTTTTTCTCGATAATAGTATATTGGGCTCGTGAAGTCTCGCGGGAATATTGCGTCACGCTAAATATTCCGCTATTTTGGGTGGCATTATCGTGGATTTCATTACGGTTCTCGCTTATATCTTGGCAAACACGAGGAGTGTTTTGGTGCATAGCTTGTTGTTTTAGCCTGTCTAGAACTCGAGTTATTAAGGAAAGGTTGGCGCACGTTTAATGTCAGCCATGTTGGATTTCATTTTAATTAGTTTGAATTTACCCAGTGCGATTTGCCATCCAAAGTGGCAGAGATGAATCAATTACGAGTTGTGACGTAATACTTCATGCATGTAGTGCTTTGTTGAGAGGTAAATGCTTTTAATTTACGACATTTCATTAACTACAGTATTTCATCTCATGAACCTCGCGTTTTTCGTTTATGGGGTGGGCCAGCAAATATGTTATGGAACCGAAAAGGAACCATAAGATTACAAATATATTAGTCATGCCATTACCTGTACGACAGCCATTTCTTTAGACAGAGTTGGTTTATTATTTAAGTTTGTAAACGTAGTTTGTGTTCTTCCCTCCAACACAGGTGCTTGATAAACATGGTGTTGTAGTGTTGTGATAACATTCTTCACTTGAACCATGCATATTATACCTTGTGTCAGCATAGGGACTGCTGTAGCACTGACCTATAAAGATAAAACATTAACGAGAATTCAACCTTTTTTATCCTTGCAAATATGTCGTACGTGGATCTTTTCCTTTTGATTTCCTTCCTCATCGATAAAATATACTTTTCATGCATGTATATAACATCAATCCAACTATAATCCTATTTCTAATTCTAGCCGTAACCCAAAACCCAACTCTACCTCAAACCCTAATTGTAATGCATTAACCCAAATTCGCACCCTACCTGTACCCAAACTATCCCAAACATCCTAATGACTTGAATTGTAACTGTTACCCCAATGGTTGTTGCCCCTAACTCTGACCAAAACTCTATCCCAAAATCTAACATTAACCTGTTAATTTTAATTACTATTTACCTCTATTGTTCATTACTAATTTTTTCCTTAATTGCCTGGCAACAATAGACTCTCTATCTTCAACACAATAAATCCTTCATCTTCAACACAATAGAGCCTTTATCTTTAACACGTTAGACCCTTCATCTTCAACCCAATAGACCCTTCATCTTCAACACAATAGACACTTCATCTTCAACACAGTAGACCCTTCATCTTCAACACAATAGACCCTTCATCTTCAACACAATAGACTCTTCATCTTCAACACAATAGACTCATCTTCAACACAATAGACCCTTCATCTTCAACACAATAGACCCTTCATCTTTAACATACACAATAGACCCTTCATCTTCAACACAATAGACCCTTCATCTTAAACACAATAGACCCTTCATCTTCAACACAATAGACCCTTCATCTTAAACATACACAATAGACCCTTCATCTTCAACACAACAGACCCTTCATCTTCAACACAATAGAGCCTTCATCTTAAACATACACAATAGACCCTTCATCTTCAACACAATAGACCCTTCATCTTAAACATACACAATAGACCCTTCATCTTAAACACAATAGCCCTTCATCTTAAACATGCACAATAGACCCTTCATCTTCAACACAATAGACTCTTCATCTTCAACAGAATAGACCCTTCATCTTAAACACAATAGACCCTTCATCTTCAACACAGTAGACCCTTCATCTTCAACACAATAGACCCTTCATCTTAAACACAATAGACCCTTCATCTTCAACAGAATAGACCCTTCATCTTAAACACAATAGACCCTTCATCTTCAACACAGTAGACCCTTCATCTTCAACACAATAGACCCTTCATCTTAAACATAATAGACCCTTCATCTTCAACAGAATAGACCCTTCATCTTAAACACAATAAACCCTTCATCTTCAACACAATAGACCCTTCATCTTTAACACAATAGACCCTTCATCTTCAACACAATAGACCCTTCATCTTAAACACAATAGACCCTTCATCTTCAACACAATAGAGCCTTCATCTTAAACACAATAGACCCGTCATCTTCAACACAATAGACCCTTCATCTTCAACACAACAGACCCTTCATCTTCAACACAATAGACCCTTCATCTTCAACACAACAGACCCTTCATCTTCAACACAATAGAGCCTTTATCTTCAACATAATGGGCCCTTTTTCTTCACGACAGTAGAGCCTTCATCTTAAACATACACAATAGACCCTTCATCTTCAACACAATAGACCCTTCATCTTAAACATACACAATAGACCCTTCATCTTAAACACAATAGCCCTTCATCTTAAACATGCACAATAGACCCTTCATCTTCAACACAATAGACTCTTCATCTTCAACAGAATAGACCCTTCATCTTAAACACAATAGACCCTTCATCTTCAACACAGTAGACCCTTCATCTTCAACACAATAGACCCTTCATCTTAAACACAATAGACCCTTCATCTTCAACAGAATAGACCCTTCATCTTAAACACAATAGACCCTTCATCTTCAACACAATAGACCCTTCATCTTCAACACAATAGACCCTTCATCTTCAACACAATAGACCCTTCATCTTAAACACAATAGACCCTTCATCTTCAACACAATAGACCCTTCATCTTAAACACAATAGACCCGTCATCTTCAACACAATAGACCCTTCATCTTCAACACAACAGACCCTTCATCTTCAACACAATAGACCCTTCATCTTCAACACAACAGACCCTTCATCTTCAACACAATAGAGCCTTTATCTTCAACATAATGGACCTTTTTCTTCACAACAGTAGAGCCTTCATCTTCAACACAATAGGCCCTTCATCCTCAACACAAGAGACACTTCATCTAATCTAACCCTAGACCTAACGCTCTTTACTCAATTCAATTCTTCAGGGACCGCGCAGTTGGATGGAGGGAGGGGGAGGGGGCTTTATTTCCCAATAATTTGTCATATATAGTATTGATATTGTGATTTCTAGTAGAATCTCGCGCTTTCAGCATTTGATATACTAGTGCTACTTGCGCCCTCCGAGATATTTCCCCCACCCCCCAATGCAAAATATGCTCCGCGGTCCCTGTTTTTAATGGAAAAAGTGGTATAACCTTTCTATTTGAGTTTTCCAGCACAACGACATTATAATCC
The DNA here is from genome assembly GCA_016169945.1 of Trachythela sp. YZ-2020. Lineage (NCBI taxonomy): Eukaryota > Metazoa > Cnidaria > Anthozoa > Malacalcyonacea > Clavulariidae > Trachythela > Trachythela sp. YZ-2020. The sequence continues at coordinate 4,441,846 of JADLSH010000311.1, read as the reverse complement.
CTTCATATAAACTAATCCTAAACTCTAACTCTACCCCTAAGACATATTGTACACATGTCAAAAACGCACAAGTTGTAAAAAAACCATGCACTAAGTAATATTTAAAACACGAGCAGGAGTGTTTTATCAGATATAAAACGCGAGGCGAAGCCGAGTGTTTTATATCTGATAAAACACGTTCTGCGAGTGTTTTGAATAGCTTAAAAAACGATCACCATTTGGTAAGTTCGTTGGCGTAGTAATTTTGAAAAATAACGTTGTCTAAGCCAAGAAAATCGAAGCTAAAGTTTATGTAAATCAGGAGGATTTTTTATCACATAAAACCACGATACGGTCATGATTTTTCTTTGTGTTTTCGTCATGAATTATGAATGAGGATGTGTTCGCACTGCTTGTTACTAGCTTGTTGACAAGTGGTCAACCGCTTGTTGACAACTTGCTACAAGGTTGTTTACTCAACAAGTTGTTTCAACAACTTGTTATCGTACTGCAATACAACAACTTGTTAAGAAATTGTGAGTGACAACCTTGTAGCAACTTAAAATCACAGCATTGTTGACAAGTTTGCTACACGTCTGTTGCGGAAATTTTCACGTATTGTACTATTCCATTAATTACCACAGCACGTACCTCCGTTATTGATGGCAAAAGTTCTGTATCCTTTCTCCTTGATTTTCCTGGCACAACGACACAACAATCCCTTCATATACTCCTCCCAGTCATTGAAGTCTGTAGACACAATGCCCATGAACTTCGAGCTTGTAGGATTAACATCATCAAGAATGAGTTCAGTAAGAGCAAGTTTAGATGCAAGTTCACTGTAACAGCCAACTGCTTGGTAAGGAATCTCGCACACGTCTGTTAAGAAAAGTAGTATTTACATGAATTTTAAAAATAAAATATATTATGGGAAGCTAATCCGTATAAGCATTTATGTAAATTATGGCTAGAATGTGATTTGGGGTTGATTTAATCAGTACGTGATTTCAGGTTTTCTTCAATGCATACGTGATGAATATTATGGCCAGATGATAATTGACTGGTATTACAAAGTATATCTAAACTTTTGTCAACATGCACAGCTTAGAACGCTTCGTTGCATTCATAATAAGTTTTGGAGTTCTGGCATATTGTAATGCACAGTTCGTGGCAACGGCTATGTTCTTGAAAGGGTTGAAAAGTTTAAATACTTAGGAGTCGTATTAGATCAAAATCTTTCTTGGAAAGAGCATGTTGAATATATAGGGATGCTACGCAAAGCACGCAAAAGTTCTACCTAGGAATGCTTGCATGACTCTTTATTGTGCTATAGTTCTACCTCTGTTTGATTATTGCTGTAGTGTTTGGGATAGTTGTGGCGAAAGAAGTAAAGCTTACTTGCAGAAACTCCATCGGCGGGCTGACAATCAGTAATTGAAGGTAGAACTGTAGAATGGATAGAATTGCCGAACGTTTTCCCTGGCACGATCTACCGAAACGCCGAGACTACTTAAAGTCAGTCCTAGTGTTTAAATCCCTCAATGGTTTAGCACCAGAGTATGAGTATCTGATTGGTAAATTTATACATGCAAGTTCAATTCACGCATATCGCACAAGACACCGCGATTTATTGCGCATTCCTTTAGCTAAGACCCCCAAATATCAAGGGAGTTTCCGTATAAATGGTGCTCGCACTTATAATCTATAACCGCAAGAGATAAGGCTGTCACATAATATACTAAATGTCAAACTATTCAATTGTTCTGTCATCACCTGTCATTCATTTGAATAATTCATTTACTAGTATATTTCGGTCCTTAGTGTAGAAAAATAGTTGTGCTCCAAATTGGACTCTCTATAATCTGGCACAACAACCCTTCGAGACGCAGCAGACAAGAAATCGTTAACTCTGCTCAAAATACGTCAACTAAAACTAAAGAAACCAATGATTGAACACCATATTGTTTCCATTAAGCAATAAATGGTATATGCCACAAGGTATATCTTGGCATATTTAGTTTACATTATGTTTAAAAGTTATTGATCGGCAGTTTTATTCAAACTGTTAATGTGTTTTCCAACGAACTGCGTTTGTGTCAATCTATATACAAATATAAGGCCAACGTACACGCAACCGTCGCATTCATATCATATTATATAACCAAAATACATGCATTCAGAATCCCTTCGCTCATTCAAACCAAACAATTATACTCCCAAAAATTTATTGTAACATGAAGTACTGAGTACCACTGTAAGCATGGTAACACGCAACATATTTCTTTTATTTTTTGTCCAAAATGACAAAATAGAGATTTTTACTTTATAATGTAGGTATGTTATTATGTACTCTTGTAGCTTTGATTTAGTGTAAAATTCAATCTTGGACGTCTCACAAAACGTTTAGAAATTTTCATAAAACTTCAACTGTCATCCTTTTTACTTCGGACTTGTTTTTGAAATGAAGTTTTTGAGATTTAATATGTTGTTTCTTACTCTATATTAATGTGTTTGAATTAATACTAAAGGACCTACGTATTTTCAAATCCACAAGGTATACTGCATGCCAATACGGCAGTATGTAAAATAGACACTTACCCGTTTAAAACGCATTAAAACTCGGAAATCTTGTCCTTTCTTGGTTTTTGACTGTTCCTTTGTTGATTTTAACAAGTGAAAATCCTCTAATAAATTTTCATTGATCTTGTTTTGGAGACTTTTTTTGTCTGTATTATATGTCCCGACTCCAGAGTACAAAAATAACTCTTTTTTTGAAAAGTTTGCAAGAAGCCAAAATGGCAGTTAAGTTTCTGACGTATGCATTGAAAAACAAACTGGTTACCAGTTTTCTCTCGCCTTGACTTGCGCGTGCGCAAAACGCAGAATAATGGCGGATGACTTTGCATTCCCCTATTTTGTCACAAACCCGGGTGTAAATATCCGAGCGGAATTAATACCCTCGCACAGCGCTTCACGCCGGCTCAGGGATTATTTTCGCTATCGATTTCTCGTAAGATAGCTATGGGCAACCCTTAGAACGGGCAACCCAATTTCCGGCTCTTAATTAAGCCTATTGTTGCTGTATTGTGTGAAATCACATACGTCAGGAGAAGAATAAAGTCGTATAATCAGACACTTAGTGTGCTAGATGTGTACCTGTGGTAACACGATAGACGAAGTTTGTGAATCCCTTTCCAGTACAGAATGCATTATAACTAAGACATGGCTCATAACATTTGTTTACACAAGTTGAAGCTTTTCCATCTTTGTAATATTTCACATCACCCCCCACTCCAGACCAACATTCACCTACAAAATAACGTGAAAGCTTTTAATTAATTTGAAATAACCACTTGACTAAATACCGCAAATGATCTAAAACACGCCCCCTCTAATAAAGACCGGGTTCCTAATAGCGCCACGGTCAAACAAGAAATTTGAAATAGACGTCGCTCTAGACTTCTTTATACTTCTTTATAAAAGACTTCTTTATCTACTGCACGCCTTTCCTTACAGGGACGTTCATTAGGTTTAACATTTATTATTTGTTCCGATTATTAGGGTTGGAGCATCAGTGCAATGGAGTGTATGAGCTATGAAAGTTGTAGAATTTTGAATTATGTTCACTCATTTTGGCGTTCTGTTTTGTTTTTGTTCGAACTCGCCTTCCTTTCGCCGAACCCATATGCCTATATCGAATACACCAATCTTATTGTTCAATAAAACTGCAAACGTTACTTTCCTCGTTAGAAATTCGGAGCAACAACATTGAACAGGTAAAATTCAGTGGCTAATAGACCCACTCTCCTCTACTTACGTGTACGTAAAAACGGGCTGCGGAGGAGATTGTGATAAAGCTAAACTCTTAATAAATTTTGCCACAAAATAAACGGTTGAGACTAAAGAAAACAGTTGAAATAAAGACAGTTCACACAAAGATGAAGAAATATCGAAGAGCTTCTGAATTTGGGCCGAATTATTCGGATTATTTTAGGGAAATTTTACACTACGCAAAAAGCAAAAATAAGACACCATTTGAATGTAGCGGCCTGTGTTAAACAGCATGGAACCAAAAAACCTAGATCAAGGGAGCTATAACTAGCAGGTGGTTCACTGGGAAGGATCGAATTTATTGGGGGTTTGAGGACATTCCCTAAGGTCTGGGGGCCTCTCCTAAACATTTTTCATATTTTTGAACCTCTGAATCTTGATTTTCTGTATTCTCAGACACAATTTTTGATATATTCTATAGAGAGAGGCAGAATCTGTACTTTTCTTTGCTTATAACTTACTTTTATATATTAAAGAAAATCTTATTACTGCACAAAAACTCATTCATCAAAGCACAAATCTAATTTATCACTGCACCAATTACACTGGCAACCTCTACTGTATGTGCATCCATCCCAGATTGGTATTTTGCGGGAGGGGGGGGAGGTATGGTGCAGTCGGGGGATATGTGTCGGTATCAACGAGGTGATAGTATATGAACTACTGTATAGATGGTCGTAAGGCGGGGGTTCGCTATAGCTAAAATAGTTACATGCCAACTAACTTACTAATTAACCAACTATCGATATCTTGCTAACAAACAACTAACTTATCATACTATAAGTAACGAACTAAGTGAGTAACTTACTAACCAAGGAATTACTCAAAGTCGCTTTTAAAAAACTGAGAAGGTCATTTAACAATGACGTGATTACAAGCCTATAGTCGGTCAGCGGCCGGTTAACATGCCAACAAAAGCAATGCTCGCAACGTGCCAACGTCATTGCAAGAATGGTTTTAGAAATATATCACCGCTAGGCTTTTGCTGAACATAACAATATAAATTATGATAAAGGAGAAATTCCCAAACTAAAGTCGCAACAAAAGTACATTTGAACAGCGAAAAAACGTTGCCTTTGGAAGAAAAATAGTGTATTTCTTTAAAAATGTCATGCAATAATATATTATTCTTGAATTTAGCGGCATTTTTTCATTCAAAATTTTGAATCAGGCTCAAAAACCCGATTTTTGTTTTAAATTCAGCACCTCGAGAAGTGGGCAGTTATATTAGCTGTCACTTTTTGAACGCTCAGTTTCGACCAAGGCTGGAAAAGCAATAGCCAACTCACCATGAGCTTAGCAGCATTTATTATTAGGCTCTACATAAGAAATAATATTTAATACGAACATCTTACCATAATACTGGACACCAAAAGTATTCCATCCATTTTCAACAGTCTTCATTGCACAGCGACATGCGAAGTCGGGTAGATAGGTATCAAAGTTATTCCAATCAATTGTCTTACCACTAGATACACTATGTCTTTTATCTCGATCTGTCATAATGTACGCATTCAATGGACGATTAGAATCTTTATAGCAACCCAGACGCTCAAATTTCACTGGGCAATCAAAATACTCTGAAAGTAGAAAACAGTTGTAATTAGTTAAACTAGAACTAGAAGCCTTGTTTTGGCATAGTTTTGTTCACGCTGTTTGGGTGATTACATTTGCCAGCCAAGAAGCAAAGCTGAAAACCTTAGCCAAATATATAAACACGGCTTATGAGTGACTGATCTCAATGGAAACTGTCTTCGCTCAATTGTGAAACGAATGAATCTCCGTCTTTTACTTTCTTACATGAGTAAACATATGATATTAATACCTTGCTGTGATTTGATTTTTAGTTAATTCGTTACCTATATATATTATGTCATAAAATTATGTTACACTATCTTAGGCTATTCACGTGGTCTTGTGTACCAGGAACACCCTACCCCCGAGACAACGTTCTCGCGCGTTTATATGATAAAATTGAAAATATATAACTCCGAGAAAACCCTCTCTTTTTTGTTCGAAAAGCTTCTGTCTGTAGTTATCTTTGTTTTTTCACATTTCTTTAGTTTTGCTGGTGTTGAGGCACTGGTCCAAAATCGGCAAAGATTTCCGCATGCAAAACTGCTATGGTTTCTCCTAACTTTATCTTATCTGACCAATCGAACTCTGAAAAACTCGTATCAAAGCATCTATTAAAGCATCTATTAAAGCATCTATTAAAGCATCTATCAAAGCATGGATCATATCATTACACCATTATCAATTTATCATGCACTTCCTCTTTTTATTTTCTGGCAGTTGTTATGGAGCTTACAGTTTTTACTTGTATCAGATATTTCAACAAAATGCGCAATTAATACGCCGAAACAAACCGTTTTTATGGGCAAAAATTGTCCCTCCCATTAGTTAGGGTCACTCTCTTCTGCAAACAGAGTGCCCCTATCCCCAGGGTAACCCTACCAACCGAGGCAAGTTATGTTTTAAAACTTTCCATATAAGCATGAATGTAATTTTTCCTCTCCCAGGTTATCTTGGGGTGTCCTAGTACCCGAGATCATATAAACATGTAGTGCCTTAGCTCCCAACAAATCTTTAAAATCTACTTTAATATATCCCTATACACCGCTTAATTCAGGAAAAATGTCTATAAGACTCTCAAGGGGACCCAATTAAGCTGGAATGTGGCAATATGAAATAGAGTTGCATATTACGATATAGAGTTGCATAGGAGAAATGGACTTACGTATTTCATAGATGAAGTTGTGATTATTGTCTCCAACGCAGTTGTTAGAATCACTGGTACATTTCTCATACCCAGGTCCATAGCATGCGTTTCCTTTGCCATGTTTCTCATATTCACTATTTGCCGCTGGTGATGGGCCGCTCCAGCATTCACCTGAATATAACACAGTCACGTAAGAAAATATAGAATCTCAATTGACACTAGAAGTGTTTACGTCACACAATGTTCAATCCATTTAGCATACGCAAGCAATGTCGGATACATGTAGGTCAAATATTCATTGTTTGACGGTTGTGTGGCGTAATGACTTCTCCGGTTATCGTAATAGAGAGCTTAGTTGCTCCAAACGAGGTATATTGTGTTTGAACGGTAAAATGGAGGCAGTTAGCTCCTAAACGTGTAGGCGAGAGTTCTGTCACGAGTGATTTCCTAGGGTATTGATAAATTGCCCAGTTCTTCGGAAAGTATTGGCTCGCGATGCTTAAATTTGCGACATTGAAACATGCAGTAAGTCATTATATTGAATTATTATGCGTGTTGGAAATCAAATATAAAGGTATACATTCACTAGTCTCAATTTTTTACCTCGCTGTTTTTCTAAACACGATTGCGCAACCAACTCTTTATTGATGTAGAAAATAAAGCCATGAGGTATAACATTGATCCGTCAGTGTTGTCTGGCTGTTATTTTTATGCAATAATATACTCCATACTCCAAGGAGTATTTATTACAAGGGGGGAGTTTGTGTTTTATCCCGAAGCTGAAAGCGGAGACGGATAACACAAACAGAGGTCTTAAGCTTGTTCATTTTTTATATGCGAGAACCCAAAAAACTTCGGAGACGTTTGTCGCCGCTTGGAGTGTTATGTAAATCTTGTTTTTTGAATGCAAAATTGTTTTTATTCGTGTTACGCATGACGTCATATGACGATTTCACTGTTGGCTGTTAGACAATCAGCCTTAATTCCCAGTACTTACCCCAGTACTGTAATCCAAAATACTTATATCCTTTCTTCATGGCAGCCTCAGCACAGCGACATGTGAATGCAGGTAAATAATCATCCCAATTTTTCCAGTCAACATCTATACCATTGTAAAATGAACTGTATCTATCTCTCTCATTGACCAACATCTTTGGTAGAGCTCGATCATTACTCTTGTCTTTTCTACATCCCACAGCTTTGTACCTGATACGACATCCGCAGTTTGACTCCACTACAAGAAACATTAGTATAACCGTAAACCTCATTGGGCTATAAATAATCTTCGTTTTTTGGGCTTTTTGATGAGCTTATGTACAAAGAGGTTTATGTACGAAAGGAGGGGGGAGTGGGGAGGGGGTTATATATAAACAATGTTGTAAAAAAGCTATCCCATTCCTTTAAAATAATAAAATAATAAAAACATTCATAAAATAGTATCTTTCGCGTTCAATTGTAGGCCCATGAACCTATATATACGAAGGGTGGCTGATGTATGGAATTGTCTTAGCGTCAGTGAATTATATTAAAGTGGGAATAAAAACGAGGGGAAGGGTAGAGCACAGATATTGTTTTATTACATGCAAATAATATGGTCTTCCTAACACTACCACGTACGTTTTGGCTTAGACTGCACAGTGGAAAGGTCAACGGATGTCAGAAGAGCAAGTAAAGCACTCACAATTTTACTCACAATATACTAAATATAATATAGAACTTAATCACCAATTATATTTTTATTGATCGCCATGATCGGATGCATTTGAATAAATTGAATGACAGTGACATATTCTATCCATTCTGTAGACTGTAAATAATACGAAGTGATTTTGATTCAAATTCTGTCATTGTCTGGAGTTGAATTCACTTCTTCAAATTTACAGTATAACTTTTAATTTGGTAACGATACTTACACCCGCCTTTAAAATACGCGGTCAGCTCGAAACGGTTTTATGTCAATTCAAAGTGTTTACTGTTAAGCCTTCAAATGCGCGTTTCTATGTATAGAGTTTGAAATATTTCTCAAGGTATTTTAATGATAATTATTTTAAATTATATTATAAGTAGTATCTAACGAGAAATTTGATTGGCTAATTAATCCTAAATCTAATTAATAATTTTCATTACTTACCTGGAATCGCAATTGCAGCCAAGAAAATCAAGCACATTAACACACAATATCTCATCTTGAATAATCACAAGGATTTTTCCTCAGTATCTGAAACAGGAAAGGATTTGTGAAATATTAGACCTTTTTTATCTAATCTATTCTTTGCTGTTTTTGAGAAAATCAATTTGGAGCTTTTCTATGCACTTTACATCTTTTATTTTAAAGTGTTGCTTAAGTTTCAGTGTAGTGCAATTGTTTATTTAGTTACGTTTTTCAATGCCGTAAATACTATTAAGACTCTTCCTTAGTTCTATAGTATCGGCTTAAATCTTGTTTGTCATGAGATTACCATGTTTCGCTTGGTCTCAAATCTGAGAATCATCTATAACACGAGTCTATTCCTAAATAATAATCTAATACGCTTATATCATTGTAAATGACCATCAAACTATTTCCTTCAGGGCCTCTTTTAATTAATGTACTGGAGGGGCCAAAGCCCCCCAGCCCCCATGTTGGCCCCCCCAGTAAGCTATTTTGCCCCCCCCCAGTGAAGGCCCCTTTTGTCCAAAATATAACCAAAAAGGGGAAAAAACTGAGTTTAGAGGAAAATTATGGTATTCTCACAACTAAACCTGGCTCCGTTTAGATGGGATATATCCAAAATTGTCTCTGAAAATGCAGGAAATCAAGCCACAGAAACTCAAGAATACAAAAATTTTCTGAGGGAGGATCCTCAGACCCCCCTTCAGCATCCCACACCTGTAATACACCACCTACTTGTTACGTTCCCTTTCAATTCGATGATGGTCACCCCACTAACGATTTCTTAAAAGAGGTCCTGATTTCCTTGCATGGGGAGAGTGTGTCATAAAACTGGAAAACTTTTTGTTTTTCGACTTTTTTGAAATACTGGATTTGCTGACGTACCTTATATATTATACTGCTCATGCCAGTGAACTCTAAGTAAACTGGAACGCTAACTCCTATGATCAAGTCCTATGATTCGTTGAAGCCAAACTAGTTTTTCTGAGTTTTGAGTTGAAATACTTAACGCCGAACATTGGGCTGTATATGAAATTGAAGCTATTAAAAAGTTCTATTTGATATAAAAACTTTAAGACTTTAGGCAAAATGGAAAATACTTAAAAAATACAAAAACAACCGCAATTTTGTAAAATACGGCAAATTTTCCCTCAAAGTTTTAAGTATTTCCCTTTCACTTAAAGTCTTGAAGTTTTTATATCAAACATAACTTTTTAATAGCTTCAATTTCATATACAGCCCAGAAAAACTCAGAAAAACTGATTTAAGCTGGCTTCAATTTCCCCCCTTGCGTTAGCGTTCCAGTCTATTATAGTTCAATGGCTCATACCTTACAAAAAGTGCATTTATTGCTGTATTGTGTGAAATCACATACGTCAGGAAAAGAATTGGAAAAACTACTAAGAAAAGTACAATTATGTATGAGATGAATAAAAGTGTGCATGATATAAATATTAATCTTCAATATTTACAAATACAGGCTTTACTCTTTTAGATGAAAGTGAAAAGTAGCATTTAGAAACAGTGCATGTATATCATGCACACTTTTGCTCATCTCATACATACTTTTATTAATTTTATAAAGCTCGATGAATTTTGACCAAGAATGGTCATTTCTAACCACCCATGTACTCAATAAGCCAGTTTCTGGATAAAATAGGCCTTTTGAGGGTGACTTAGCATAACAATAGCGAGATCCAGTAGGCGTAATTGCTTTATTGTCTTTTCATTGATATGTAAATCCCACTGATCTCCATGCGTCCCAGTAACTCATTGTTTTTACATATTTGTGACGTCATGCAAATGCCTTTTCGTTGAATCATAACATGTACCTGACTTCTGAACCTGAAAGAATTAAAATATGCGTATCGAAGTATTCAACTGTTCATTCATCATTTGATTGTGCAAAAATTGCTCGAAGAACAATTACTTTCCTCACGGTTGACTCGCTTTAAGTTAGAAACTGTATTCCCTTAAGTGCACCTTTCTTTATTTTGCTTACACAGAAGACAGTTCTATTGTTGCTAAATGTGACACACAAATAAATAATTGAACAGTTGAATAATTTGATATGCATATTGTAATTTTTCCGATCCAGCCCTAGCTACAGGTTATGATTTAGTTCTTGACTTGCAACTACTTGCACGTCGGACATGTTGGTGCCTGGTGGTATTGAAAGAATCTCATTATCTTTCATTGAATTTGGCACCAACATGGCCGCCACTTGATTGTCTTTTATTTACCATATTAGTGTTTGTTTTAGTGATATACCTTTCATACTAGTCAATGTTTTGGAATAAAAAAAGGTTGAAAGGTTTTGGCGGCGTAGTCTTCAGAGCAAGCGCCTTTCACTTTTGAGTTGTAAATGTAAATCTTGGGACCTTGTACGCGTGTGAAATGAGTAACTCTGCGCTCTGCCGTAAGTCGTAAGTTTTTTCTGGGCCATGCAGGGATTATTTTGTTCACTGATCAATCAGATTTGTGCAATGAGAAATGCGATATTGTGCAGCAATAATTTTTTTTAAATATATAAATATAGGTGTTCTATTATATGCAAAGAAGAGTACAGATACCCAGTGCCAAGCATTGCTTTTGTACCTAATATTTACGGTCTCTCCATATGCAATATATCAAAATTTGTGTCTGAAAATCAAGATTTCTGAGCTCCAGAAGCACAAAAATAGGAAGAGGCTCCTCAGACCCCCCATTAAGTTCGATCAACAAACCTCCTAGTTAAATCCCTCGGCGTAAGTTCCTCGGTTCCATGCTGTTAAACATGACTCTACGTTCAAATCCTATCCCTTCGCTTTCTGCTCTTCGTGCAGTGATAAAATTTCCTTAAAATAATCCCTGTTCTGGGCACTCCGGTTTCCTCTCATATAGGGAAAGTTGACTAGGTAGGTTAGGTAGGTTAGGATATATAGATTATGAATATAATATCAAAATTGTTGTAAAAATATATAGTGCAGGACAATTTATAGTGGGCCTATCTGTTATGTACAAGACATATTGAGCAAATACAATATTAGAATAGAAAACACAATCTTCGATTTCTTGCTCTGGAAAATTGAGAAACAAGGCGATGTGTAACTAAATAGATACTGTGTATAATATGTTGAGTGATTACACTGGACCAAACTTGAAAGAAGCATTAATAAGGAGAAACTTTATGCAAACTAATCTAATTGTGACCTCAGAAATGGTCACACTGATTAAGTCCTTGCATAGCTAAGACGAAAACTCCTTTAAAAAGTTTCAAGTATAACGGAGCTACTTTCTTTTGAGTTGCAAATCATATTTTGGGGGTTAAATATTTTTCTTACAATATAAGAAAAGTCCGTCGAATGCGTTCGCTGTCCCGTGTTTCAGGAATGAGACATTAAATGTCTATTTTTAAATCAGAATAAGAAATATTATATTTTTAGAATAAGCAATTTCCTTGTATATATTGGGTAAACAAATTTTATATAAAAAACGCAACAATTTTTGTATTCAATTATTGTCTTAGAAAGTTGAATCTAAAAATTGATCTCAAATTTAATTATACGAAACTATAGTTACCGCGCCTGGCTAAATATTTGTTCTGGAATTAATTTTTTTTAATTAATTAAAATATCGCCAATTAAGTTATACAGAAATGGCTAGTGATATTAAAAATATTGCAAAACATTTACATATTCAAACACATCCCACAAAAGCAAGAGAAATGAGAATTCCTTGTCTATAAAAGCAATTACAGGTATGATCCCTTATTTTTTAGAAATTCATGATCAATTTACCTTTTGCTTCCAAACATGTTTTTCATAAACCTCACAAAATTGGTAAAAAAGGCAAAATCTCTCATCGTTGTTGATTCACTACTTTTACTGACATTTTTAACTGAAATTTGTTCTAATGCTGCAACTAGTCTTTAGTGAATGCATCTTTATTAGTGATGAAATTTGTTCTAATGCTGCAACTAGTCTTTAGTGAATGCATCTTTATTAGTGATGAAATTTGTTCTAATGCTGCAACTAGTCTTTAGTGAATGCATCTTTATTAGTGATGAAATTTGTTCTAATGCTGCAACTAGTCTTTAGTGAATGCATCTTTATTAGTGATGAAATTTGTTCTAATGCTGCAATTAGTCTTTAGTGAATGTATCTTTATGAGTGAGGTGCGATTGCTACATGCTAAATATTCCGGCCTATTTTAGGCCTAAGTGACATTATCATGGATTTCATCGAAGTGCCGTTTTCGCTTATATCTTGCGACAAACTGAGAATTATAAAACAAGTTATATATCGCTACAATCCTTGAACAAAAAGGAGTATTTTGTTGTATAAACTATATTTTGTTGTTTTAACATGTCTATAACTCAACTACTCAAGTTATTAAGGATATTTTAGGTACGATTAATGCTAGCCATGCTGGATTTCATTTTAATTTATAGCTTAAATTTGTTCATTGGAAATGGTGGAATTTGGCACCAGAGTGGCGGAAGCTAAACGTCATTTGCACCAGTCGAATAAGTAATATAATCATAAATTGCGCTTATAGTTACTAATGTATATATACATAATTATCCTGTTTTATTAATGTTATGCATAAAAATACATTCATTGGCTTTTCTTGATACTTGATCGATCCAAATTCTCATTTTGTAATTAGAAATAGTCATATGGAAATTGCAATTACTATAGGAATTCTATATGCTAATTTCATATTATTATTTTCATTTTTATAGCATGGAAATACTATATAGATAAAAAATTCATATAGTATGGAGATAGTATGGAGATATCATAGTATGGAGATATCATAGTATGGAGATAGTATGGAGATATCATAGTATGGAGATATCATAGTATGGAGATAGTATATGGAGATATCATAGTATGGAGATATCATAGTATGGAGATATCATAGTATGGAGATATCATAGTATGGAGATATCATAGTATGGAGATATCATAGTATGGAGATAGTATGGAGATATCATAGTATGGAGATATCATAGTATGGAGATATCCCAATTATTTCCATAGTGTAGTTTTCCAATTGTTTCTTATTCTGTTCTGTTTTGTCAATTGAACATGCAACGCATGCATGCTTGAAATCTTTTTTATTTTATTGGCTTAGCAGTATATTTTGAAGATATTCCTTTTAAAAAAATGAATAAATATGATCTAACTTTAATATTTCAGCGTATCTCAGTGTTTTATATTATAAACCTAGTGGCGTCGTCACTGTGCACATTTTCTAGTTTTGAATTATTAAAGCTGCTTCACACGATCCAACTTGTCGGATCCATTTCTCCTCTTGACGGATGTGATTTACTGGATTTTCTAACAAACGCCTTTGGCTCATACCTGGTGTGAAGTGCTTAGTAGTGTGAAATCACATACGTCAGGAAGAGAATCGGATTCGACCGATGAACATGTGAACAGGTTTTGCAGAGAGGGTCTGACTAAATATATCTGCTGTAATTTATATATCAAAGCATGATCGTCAATATGGAACTTTTATTCAAAGTCGTGCCATTCTTGCCTTACTATACTGTATTATAATGAATTGTATATTATGACATTATTATTATCATTATTATTATTATTTAAACACGGTGGCGTTTCAATTGCGCGATTTTCAAAGGGCCGTGTACAAACCAATAATTACAAAAGAATATCACTAATAATCTACTAAAATTTAAAAACTATTACATATTTACAATATTTGAGAATTATTTACAAGTCTACGGAAGGAAGAAGTCGATTGACACTCATTTACCGCTCGTAAGGTATCAGAGGGTAGTTTATTCCAGGAAGCTGCTCCACGGTAAGAGAAACTCTTTTTTTAGGAAATCTGTTTTAGGTTTGGGTAAGCTAATTTTCAAATTGTTGCTACGTAATTGATAATTGATGTTACAGCAGTTACGGAACAACATTGTTAAATAATTTGGGGCCATTCCTTTTAATATTTTGAACATCATTGTTAGTTCACGTTTATCTAATATTGTTTTTATTGATCGCCATTCAAATATATGAGAAGACCGGATACTATAATCTGAACTAGCTAGTTATTACAGGTGCAGCTCTCTTTTGTAATTTCCATAATTTTGTGATATGAGAGCTATTATTATCATGCCAAGGTGGTTCCTCGTACCCAACAAACGTTCAAGTTTAAACAGGAGAATAGTATGGTTAACCGTGTCGAATGCTTTTTAAGATCTAAGAATAATATTCCATTTATCAAACTTTTCTCCATATTAGCTAGTCAATATTTGTCAAATGCAGGAGCGTAGTTTCAGTTGAGTGATTAAGACGGAAGCCTGACTGATTCTCAGCAATGACTTTATTTTCATTCAGAAAAGCGAGCAGTTAGTTGTGGATAATTTTTTCGAAAACTTTAGCTACATTCGGTATAATAGAAATAGGTCTATAATTACCACAATCTGTTTTATCATCAGATTTATAGATTGGCGTAACCCTTGCAATTTTCCAATCCTTAGGGAATATGCTAGTATTTAAAGATAAGTTGAATATATAGTGCAGAGACTCCAATATAGCGTTCCCTCTTCCTTGCATGAGTCTAACTGAAATTTTATCAAGACCTCCTGATTTTCATTCTGGAAATTACACATTCAACAATTGGCACAGGAGTGACATAGGTTAAAGGATCAATGTTATTTTCGGGAATATTTGTTAAATTCATTAGCAACTTTCTCGTTGCCTGCTATTGTCTTTCCGTTAACTTTGCTCTCATTAATTGATGTTGCCTTAGATTGCCTGCTTAATAACTAATTTATTGTTCTCCAACTCTCTTTGCTATTCTTAGTTCTTGCTAATTTGGAGTTGTACAGGGTGAGTCAGAAAAAAGTGATGCCTTTGAAATTAAATACAATAGGGTACAATAGATTCTTTGAAAGAAAATGCAAATATGAAGTTCAATTTCAAAAGGTTCACTATTGTATTAAATTTCAAAGGCATCACTTTTTTCTGACTCACCCTGTAGTTTGCGGTTTTTTTGGTACACCCTGTATACTGAACCCATGGGTGAGTAAACACAATTGAATCGAATTCTATGCACGGAGAAGTTAATTAATAGTCAATAGGATAATTTCTAAAGGTCTCAGTTTTTTGATACACCCTGTATAATATGAGATCTAAATTGAACATAATTATGATAGGCTGCCGTATGACGGGATTAGTTATATATGCATATACCTAATTTTATGAAATTTGTATCACTGCCAGGGCCGTATCTACGGGGGGGTTTGGGGGGGTGTCACACCCCCCCAGGTAGTGTATTTGGAGATTTAGTCGGCAAATGCGAGATTTGAGTCGGCACAAAACAATACAAGTCGGCACAAAACTAGTCGGCACAAAACAAGTTGGCACAAAGAAAGTATTTATTGGTTTAATAGTATTGTAACAACGTTGGTAGCCAGGGAAAATTTGTTTAACCCCTATCGCCACTGCACAATTTTTACTGTTTATCACTGCACACTTTCACTTTATCACCGCACAAATTGGTTATCACTGCACACTAAAATCAGGTATGTATATGTATGAAGTCATGAAATACTGTCACGGGAACTGTTCAGTTAATTTGAAATAAAACGACTACGTACTGTATAGAATACTGGGTTTGGTGGATAATCCAAGTGAGTAGATATAATATACACAATTTAATTAAGACCTAACCAGGAACGGTTGCGAAAAATGCAACACTAGGTCCTCTGGCAGGAATTGAACCCACGGCCCTGCGATCGCAAACCCAGTATTCTAGTTCAACCAAGTGCAGTGCAAAAAAATCTTTGAAGTTTACGTACTGTATATCTTACCTTAAATCAGGCTTTTCTTCAGAATTCCAGTTTGTTATTTAGTTCGTCAGACTTTGATACTGATACTGATACTGATTGTGTATACTGCAAATTACTAACAAAATGACAAAATATATACCGAACCAACATACGTGATTCACAAAAGTCTTCGTTTAAACAGTTTAATTAAGTTGACTTTATGTTTGCCAAAGTTCTTAAATTGAATACCAAGGGTCAAATTCTCACGGTCATGCTAAATTGAATGTACATTTAAAAAATTGTTATATGTCATTCGATGTAAACATATTTCATTCAATGTCATCTTGGGAGGATTTAATGATAAATGTTAATTTGTAAACTACATTACATAATGAACAGTGATAAAAGGTATTTGAACAGTCTGTTTACAATTGGCTGACATATGGAACGAAATACAGCGAGCCAGACACTGGAGCGCCAATGTTTGAATTCCAGTGTATCAAGGCATTCGGCAGTAATTAGTCAACTGGGTCTTTTTTATATCGTCAGTGGTGGTACCAAGGAAATTATGAACTGGAAATGGGAAAATAGGTTCAGGGGGTCTGGGGTCTTCCCCTAGAAAAGTTTCGCCGTATTTTTGAGATTTCTAGTCTTGCTTGATTTGTTTGCAATTTCAGTAACATTATTTATATAACCCATGCACCTTGACGTATTGAGGTGGTTTGAAGGTTTCGTTGGAATATAATAACTCTTCCTAAGTACAGGTGCCCCAAAACATGCACAAAATTTGCTTTCCACATAAAATCTGATAGAAAACCTTCTCTTCTGTCATCTTTCACGATAAGAGATCGAACTTTTCAACAATGTTTTAGTCTGCATATTTGTCCAATACGTATTTATAGACGGCCGGCCGGCCAGCTTCGAAAAAAGTGACTGCATGTCGATGGCATTTTTTGTTAAAAGCAGGAAACCACACTAAATGTCATCGGAGTAGCTATGTTCACTTTGACGGTGAAAGTTGTTGCATTCCGTAATTTTTCGATTTATGTACCGAAATTGTAAGGTTTTTATAACGACATTTCGATATATGGGAATCCATTTAAAAGCAATTTTCGATATCATGAATTTATCGTAATTGGTTCACTACCTAATTAGCATGTGCAAATTCCTTTTCTTAATTGTCATACTCAAAGTGACATGCTAATGAGAAAATGGTATTACTATTACACTTGTTAAAATACCTGTATGGAGGCGAGTTTCAAAATAAGGATGGATTTATTAGGACGAGTGGTTACCCAAAGGCTTAAATTCGTAAATTATTGCGTTTAATTTCGAATATTTACCGATTTTGAAGGTCTATGTGTTGTAGTAAAACTACGTGTATGCGATACATGCCAAAACTCGACTGGCTCAACAGAAATATATTCGGTGTTACAAGGGTGGCAACCGGGCGTGTAATACCGATTCGAGTGTAATCTAAACATATGTGATTGTCGCCTGTCTGTAACACAACAAAAACATATTGTTGTGGCTTCTTTTTGAAAGGTCGTGTTTTGATGTATTTGCGCCATGTTTCTTATTAGCATATCATTTTGAATTATACGAAAGAAGATTACCCGAGCTTTACAAATGTTAATTCGATAGTCAGCCAATTAAAATAAAACACTAATATAAAATACAGCAATCGACAAAAATCCCATCCTTCGAAATGTTTTAGAAAAAACCTCCAAATTTTAGCACATAAATAAAAAATTACGGTTGGCAACCACTCTCAGTCTCAACGTAAACACTATCCTAAGACATTTTGCGTAGTTTCATGCTTCTAACAAAAAAATGCCATCGACAGTGTTTTCTAGACTTTTTTCAAGCTTGGCCGGCCGTCTATTTAAAAACATACATGGCCATTTTCAACATTGTTTGAAAATATTAAGCTTTGCTTACATGACCATTTTCAACATTGTTTGAAAATATTAAGCCTTGCTTTCTAAATTTTCTTTTGTTTTTCATTGCACTAAGATTAACATTCTACTATTAATCCTATCGAACGAGATGCCGAGAACAAAAAAAGAAGAAAAAAATCTTGATATTTACCCATACAATATACTGGCGTCACTCCCATCATATTTACACGAATTTGTGGTTAATGCTCAGCAACTGGACTCTGTAGCCCAGTTGGTTAGAGCGCTGCACCGGAATCGCAGAGCCGCAATTTCCGGATTACTGTCAGAGGGCCTAAAGTTGCATTTTTCGTAACTACTCCTGGCTAGGTCTAAAAATGTATATAAATTTTCGTTCGAATATTCCATCTACAAACCAATTCTACTATTAATCCTATCAAACAAGATGCCGAGAAAAAAAGACTAAGTTGTCTCATTGACGCTGCAAAATCTGCAAACTTATGTTGAAGTTTTGTGCCTTTTGTACGACAAGCTAGCACTAGAATCTTTATGTATCTCAAAATACGAATGAAAATTCTGGATGTTGGAATGTAAAAGAATTGGGGTGAAATGAACACAAAAACAACACACGCCAAATTATTGTGGGAGAATGGGATCGGGGTGAAGTGAACCAATTATATATATTTATACTCTTAAACTCTGGTCAACCTAAAGGCTCATTATAGCCTATGTTTTCATCCCGCGCAGGTATACACGAGACCTGCTAGGAGAGACTAAAATCACTAAATGCCCTAAGGGTAAAAACACGATAGAGCCTTGTTAAGGCTGGGTACAATTGTTGTATTCACCATTTAGTTCCAAGCGTCCGCTGTTTTCTTCCCTATTCGGATATTGGAAAATAATGATACTTGAAGAAGGATTATGGTTAAGAGCAAGCCATTCAGTGGCGCCGCCAGGATTTATTTTTGGGGGGGCAAACAAATTCTCGGGGGGTCCGGGGCATGCTCCTCCGGGAAAATTTTGAATTTTTGGTATCTAAAATGGCATTTCCTGCGTTTTGGAGGCACTTGGACAGAAACTTACGCAGCACAGTTCATTCTCTATACACCCCGTCACCCCCCACCCCCCTTTGTCACCAGATTTGGACGAATCTAGAAACCCATTTTTTAAATTATTGGGGGGGCGGCCGCCCCCCCTCGCCCCCCCTTGCCGGCGCCACTGAAGCCATTTTGAATGCTAGGTAGACAAACGACTCCATTTCTTTGTATTTCGTACACAGCAGTTTTGTCAAGGCCAACTCAACACACTGTACGCGGGTATAGGGAACACTTACTCCATGCTGACCTAAGTCGGTGATCAACCTTTCTTACGCGTCTTACTGTTTCATCAGTTTTCGCATGTCTCTTTTTCTGAACCTCTTCTGCATGCTTCTTAACCTTCTTTACCGCGTTAAATTAGATAAGCTGTGATATCGATCTTGCTGATTTGTTGGTTGCTTCATGGTTGTCTTGATCAGTCGCAGAT
Source organism: Trachythela sp. YZ-2020 (assembly GCA_016169945.1). Lineage (NCBI taxonomy): Eukaryota > Metazoa > Cnidaria > Anthozoa > Malacalcyonacea > Clavulariidae > Trachythela > Trachythela sp. YZ-2020. The sequence continues at coordinate 4,421,960 of JADLSH010000311.1, read as the reverse complement.
ACATCAAGAATCAACTCAATCAGACTGTAGAATGAGGCAGGAACAACAGTATCTCGTGTTCCGTTATCATTAGCGAACATTTGTTTCTAATAATCTTCGCCGTCTTTGCTAAACTTCGACCATCGTCTTCTGCACTCTAGAAACAAGAATAAAAAATAGGACTACCGGTATCCTCCTTCAATATTAAGTGCAATGTTGACATCAGCATATATAATTAGTTAACTGATAGTTATCTATGATACGTCACAGACACATGGGCAAGAAGGGACAGGGAATAGAAAAAGGGTATTGTACAACCACGCTGTTTATATTGTTAGTGTTATATTAAATAAATAGATATTGAGAATATAAAGGAATACTACATTGGCGACAAGGTAAACACGACGTAAAAACGACGAGCGTGTCTTTAAAACAAATACAAGCGATTTTAACGAGTAAAACCTCGACAGTAAAATAGACCATGGCGAGTGGCCGAATCGATTTGGCTCCAATGGCGCCATTCGATCCTTTGTCTGGTCCAAGTTCCCTTAGTCAGCGCTGGAAAACGTGAAAACGAAGATTTGAAACCTATCTGGTAGCTAGTCTAAACGTGACTGACAAGAAACAAAAACGAGCTATTTTATTATACAAAGCTGGACAAAGCGACCCAAGATATTTTTTATACCCTTGCTGAAACGGGCGAGGACGACGACTATCATTTCGCTGTTGCAGCCCTCAATACGTATTTCTCACCTCAAAAACACGTTCATTACGAAATATTTAAGTTTCGTGATGCCAAACAACAACCGCATGAAACAATAGATCAATTCGCAGCCCGCAACATGTGATTCCGCGGATGTCAACAAAGAAGTGAAATCGGCCGTAATTCAAAACTGTTTATCAAAACGTCTACTACGCTACGCTCTTCTTGACACTGAGGTCACCTTAGCCAAGCTTTTAGCAAAAGGCCGAGCTTTTGAACTCAGTGAATCGCAGGCCACTGGCATTGAAAAATCACTTGAATCAGCAAGTATTTCTGACGAAGTTGCCGAAGCTGTTGGCCCCACTACAAAAATAAACAACCATCGTGATCAACAACATACATCGTTTCCCCTCCCCAAGATTCTTCCACACAATCACAATGTCGAAATTGTGGGGGTCGCTGGCCCCATATAAACAACACTTGTCCTGCGAAAGGAAAATCGTGTCTAAACTGTGGAAAGTTAAATCATTTTGCGAAAGTCTGTCGCAGTGGAAGACGTCCAACCTGGTCGTAACGTCCAACCTGGTCGAAATTATATTCGAAAGTCTGCGAAGAAATACCCCAAAGTTCGTAAAATATTTGACAAACTGCCAGCAGTGAAAGCAGTAGCGAGGATGAATTCATATTTACGTTGAAACGGACATGTAAACACAAAACAACTCCGCACGTTCAAATCTCAGTGAATAACACTCCTATTAAAATGGCTATTGACACTGGTGCCTCCATTGATATTATGGATGAATCTGCTTTCAATAACTTGCGAAGACATACACCTATAACCCTTCAACGTTCCAATACACGTAAAGGACTTCACCGTTATAAGAAGTTAAATTTTGGCACCAATTTTGCCAGTGAATACTTTCAACATGTAATTAGCGAAGAAATCCGTGACATTCCGATTGCCATCAACATAATTGATGACATAATCATTTCTGGAAAGACACAAGCATATCACGATGAGGCACTTCGAGCGCTATTTGAACGGTTTTCTCTCATTGGCTTAACCTTCAACAAAGATAAATTGTGAATTTAGTCAATCGCAGCTCACATTTTTTGGTTTCGTCTTCTCAGGTGATGGAGTTTCTCCAGATCCAACGAAAGTTGAAGGAGTCACAATTGCGAACCTCCAAACTCGGTCAAAGATGTTCGAAGCTTTCTCAGGATGGTGACATATTGCGCCAAGTTTATCCCTAATTTCAGCGACCTGACTGAGCCTTTACGAGAACTAACCAGGAAGAGTGTGCCTTTTCGTTGGACATCTCAACATGCGCAGTCATTCACTGCGATAAAATCTGATCTTACAAGCAACACAGTTATGGCATATTTCGACGAAACCAAGGAAACAGAACTTATTACGGATCCTTTGGCCTCTCTGCCATTCTCACACAGAATTGAAAGTCCCTGAATCTGATCAAAGAAATGTTGTCGCTTACATCATTCGCTCTTTGTCCGAAGTTGAGAGACGATATAGTCAAACAGAGCGTGAAGCTCTTTCCATTGTCTGGGCTATTGAACGTTTACATATTTATCTATACGGAGGACACTTCACTTTGAAAACTGATTGTAAACCAGTGGAGTTGATTTTAAATAATCCTCAATCAAGACCTCCGGCCAGAATTGAGAGATGGAATCTACGTTTGCAAGATTATGATTTTGATGTAAGTTACACAAAAGGATTTGATAACCCATCAGATTTTCTATCTCGACATTTACCTGTGAATAACACTACTGAGGACAAACATTTTCAAACCATTGCTGACAACCATGTTTGTTTCCTGACGCACGATGCTGTTCCAAAGGCGATGACTCTGCCTGAGCAGACAACAAGCCACGATGGCTGATTCAACACTCAAGTTTCTTAGCAAACTAACTACAACCGGTAAATGGTATTCAATAGACTCTATAGACTTACAGTCCAATCCCAATCCCAGTGTAAAGGTTTTGGACCTGAAAGCATTTCAGAAAGTTAAAACACAACTCACACTAAATGAGCATGATGGAATTATATTACGTGGTTCTCGAATTCTTTTACCAGAAAGCCTTTGATTAAAGGCTATTCATATTGCTCATGACGGCTACCAAGGTCTGGTAAAAACTAAAAAGCTATTACGTGAGAAAGTTTGGTATCCAGGTATAGACAAGCTTGCTAAGCAGGCAGAGGATACTTGCCTTTTGTGCTAAGCAAATGAACAAAATAGTCGCCCAGAACCACTACGTATGACAACCCTGCCTCCAGAACCATGGAACACAGTCAACATCGATTCTTGCGGCCCATTCTCAGGTGGTGCATATCTACTAGTGGTTATTTAACAATTATTTACCGAAGTCGAGGTGATTATCGGTGAATATTCACCGAGACGATGTCAAGGTGAATATTCACCGATAATCACCGAGACTGAGGAAAATAATTGTTTTAGTATAATTTGAGTAGTAAATAATGCATTTCAAGTTTATAATAATACAATAACATGCGCTTCCGTTATGAATATAATTTACTTCCTTTCTAAATACTAATTGTAGATCACATGACGTATGATCTAAAACATTCGTTCGGAAAGTTCGTTGAACACAACAAGTCAGAAATAGCGCTGAAAATGCTTTAAATTTACAACCTTGTTTACAACAATTTACAAGGATCATGTATGATTTAAATTGAACAATTTTAAACGTTTAATTGTTGTTTATGTTAAATGTAAATGAACATCCTTGGAAAGTTCCAGATGGAAGAATTGATGCCCCTGCATCGCCATGTGCTTGAAGGATATTCGCCGAGATATTCGCCTCATTTCTGCCGAAAGATACAGTGCTGTCCTCAACTGTGGGACTACTTTCTACTAGAGATTGAAGAGGAGCAACTGATGTTGAGATTATGGGCGAAGATGAAGGCGCTGCTGTAGTTTCTTCCCCATGGACAAACTAACTCAGCGTTGACGACATGTGCTTGAACTGGCTCAGAGTTGGTCTTTCACAATAGCTTTCGATGCTGGTATCGCTTCTGTGACCAGTTACAGCTTTGATCTTTTGTGTCTCAACTTTGTTGGAGGACAAAACAGTGACAGTTGTGGCTCGCAGCGAATGATTGGTGTAGTACGGCGAGATCCCAGCTCTTTCCGACATGTTTCGCAACATGTTGTCAAGCAGATTGTGGCCAAGCAACTTTTTTTCGTACCAAATTATGGCTTCGTTTGGGTTGAACTTGCTGGAAGGAACTTTTGGTCTCTGGAATAGAGCTTCAATGTCGAGATTTAGGTGACTTATGTACGCTTTTATGGCATCTACTGGACATCTTGGCGAATTACTTATTGCAAATATCTTGCCGTCGGAGTGGTCTTCAGTGCCGTCGAGACCGCCAGTGTGGTTCTTGCTCAAAAGCATCGTCCCGGGTTGATCTTTATTTAATTCGAAATGCTCTTCTCCAGCGCCTGTAACACGAAGACGTAGCATCGATTTATTCATTGCTCTATGGTTTTCGCGACCTCGTTTGCCAAAATACAGCGAAATGTAGAACCAAACTGTTTGCATCAAACCGCGAGGATCATTGGTTTCTGAACATACTAGTTCGCCTTTCGCGAAGAACAGTTGTACGGCTTCAGGAGTCAAAGTGTTTTTGTGGACAGTTCCTGTGATCTTTCCTGTGCCGATAAGGTGTTTGAGGTAGGAATGCAATGCTTTATTTGCTTCTTGATAGATAACTGGGTCGCAAATTCAAAACTTTTTGTTGTACGGTCAGCCTCGTACCCAGGCGCTTTTAAGGAAAAGAAAAAAATCGCGTTCAGCTAATTTATAGAGATCAGTGGCTGAGATTAGCGAGCGCGCGGAGGTGCTTGGGGAGGTCGCGACGAAGGAAGCGCCTGGCAGAAAATGTATTAAAGATGGCGGCAGTGTTGTATGTTCAGGAAATATTTTGTGTCCAAATGATGAATGCACTGCGAAGAGTTTTTTCTGGAAAACAAAATGCATTTTAGTGTACTTTCATATATTTTTTACGTATTAATTAAATAATAAAACATTGATAATTTGCAATTTAATTTAATATTGTTATAAATTAAAATTGTACTTTCCTGCCAGTGTCCTGGCTAATTGTAATCTCAACTCCCATCTGAATATCATTAATTTGGTTTTCTAAAAACAGAATTTCTGTTTTATGCTCACTGAATTATTCCATGCATGTGCTTTCTGCCATTTGTTTTCACAGAAAGATTAGTACCTATTAAAATTGTACACACACACTGTGATTTGACAGCAGTGTACGTATAGATCATCGATCATTTCTCATACTCAAATTGTAATGAATTCATGCTATGTTTAAAACATTTTAGGGCTACTCCTATATGGGGGGCACTGTGTGCTTTGTCTTTCACATTCGGATTTCAATGACCGACGGGGCCATGCTACCCTTTCCCCAGGGTCCCTGAAAGATATTTTTATCAGGCTCTAAAAAAGTTCAGCAAATAACATTCAAACATACAAGACATTGAAAGTCATTTGCTGGGCTATTACTGTATATCCATTTTTAAGTTTTCTCAGGTTTGTTATTGTATTAATCACCTCAAAATCTCATACTATATATTAAAGCAAAATAAAACACCCTAATTGCATTATGCTACTATGGCATGCAGACAGAATAATTTTACAAAATACAACACATTTGTTCACATTCAGTCATTTATTTCTGTTTTGTTGGACCTGGAAAACATGCTTTAACTGTTCGAGGTAGAATGTTCTCGTTGGATGTCAAATCAAGCAAATCCAACACAATGACTGTTTCACATAAATATTTGATTCTTCATCAATACTCAGCAACATTTTCTAGCTCAGTTGACAACTCATATGCCTTCTCTCATCACACTGGGAACTGGACAGATTGTAAGCTAAAAAGAACACAAAACACACTGTTTGACCCATGGGCTGTTTACATGACAATAGGGTGATCCTAGCCACAAGGTTACCCTGGTAACCAGTAACCCTATAGTCTATTGTGTGTTAGGGTGATGCTATATTATTATAAATAATAGTAAAAATTACCTTGAACATCGAGTTGTCGAAAGGAAGTATTAAATTCATCGTCTGAACTAAATTCTGCATATAAAAGAAACTTGTTTTAGCGATACAAATTTACCAATATCGTAGACTGTGCCTGCACGTGATCAAGCATTCAATTGTTATTGTATATAAAAACGACAACAAAGTATGCAAATTGCTTAAAGAAAATAGCCAAATAGCCCGAATGAAAAACAGCAATCTCGCAAGGATATAGCATATCAAAGGTCCAATTAGTTTTGTGACCACAAATAAGAAAAATCGTCAATTCTGTGCAACATTTCATATATTTACACAATTTTAACCACTAGAGGCTTTGCAAAAATATTAAATATATTATATATACATAAAAATACCTGTAGTTAGAGCTTCTGGAAAAGAATGGTCTATTTCATCCATACAGATATCAATGATAACACACCAGGGAGAAAAACTGACGAAAAGGCACCTCAAATCAAGCGATGGAAAGGATTCTTCACATTTCGGTCAAAATTCTTCACTTATCTGCATTTTCTGCCAGGCGCTTCCCCCTCTCGTCGCGTCCTCCCCAAGCACCCCAGCGCGCTCGCTAATCTCAGCCACTGATCTCTATAAATTAGCTGAACGCGATTTTTTTTTCTTTTCCTTAAAAGCGCCTGGGTACGAGGCTGTTGTACGGTGGTGAGCGAAGATAGCGATCCAACGCTTCTCGCATTGACATTAAGCTTGATTTTTTATAGTATGAACCATCTGTTTTTCTAGCAGAAATGTAGAACTTTGATAAACATTGATTCATTTCATCAATTTCCATGTTCTCAAACTTAGTTGAGAACTCATTTTGCTGTGAGAACCATTCTGATGTAAAAAAACAGTAAAAATGTCATTTTATCAATTTTATCGCTCTTTGCTTGTCACTCGTAAGTTTTAAATTGTCAAAAAAGTTGTTAATAAATTAATTGCAAAACGCTTCTTACCATTAAATAGCTTAACCCCAAATTTTGTTGCCAATTTCGTATTTTTTGGAATTGCATTTAGCTTTATTTGTTCAATTTCGTCAAGAGAAGTTACAACAAAACGACTTTGGGAAGCCATTTTGAAAAAAAGCATTATTTACTACTTCAGCTAGTAAATAATGCCTCAGATTTACTAGTCAGGCAACCAATAAAAACACTTGAAATGCATTATTTACTACTCAAATTATACTAATGATGCTTATTCACGTTTTCCTGAAGTGGAAATTGTAAGTTCGACATCTGCTAAATCCACAATATCGAAGCTCGAAATAATTTTTGTCACACATGGCATCCCACATGTAATAAAGAGCGATAATGGTTCCCCATTTCCTAGCCATGAGCTTGGCCAGTTCCTGAAATAACTTGATATTAAACATAAACCAAGCTCACCTTTGTGGCCCCAAGGAAATGGAGAAGCCGAAAACTTCATGAAACCACTTGTAAAAGCTGTCAGATCTGCCTATCATGAAAACAAAGATTGGAAACATGAAATTTTCAAATTTCTGCTCAACTATAGATCTACCCCACATGTCACTACTGGCCAGACACCCGCTGAGTTACTTTTCAATCGAAAAGAAAGAACAAAACTACCCCAATTTACAGCTAAAAGTGAATCACCAATTCATCAAGAGGTAAAGCAGAGGGACGAAAGGGTGAAAAAGAAAATGAAGGACTGTGCTGATTCCAAAACAAGAGCAAAGTGTTAAGATATTAAGAAAGGAAATAATAGTCATGGTCCGTCAACCCAAATCAAACAAAATGTCCACAAAATATGATCCAGTACCATACCAAGTAACACAGCGTCGTGGAAACAGGATCACAGCGATCAGGAATGAGAAATATATAACTCGGAATTTAACATTTCGTTTTTCAAAAAGTTGTCTCACTCTAAATATAATGTGTCATCTTGTTTAAAGGATTAATTTAACAGAGGAAGATGGTTATTGCTCTGATACGAGTGTCGGGACAGAAAGGAATCATGATACTCCTCAGAAATAACTCGCAAGAGAAAGACAGAGAGTTCAACGATATGGAAATAACATTTACGATTGATGTGGACTAAGACAGATAAGATTTATTTAAAATACTAGATTGTATATTCCTGTTAGTTTAATGTAGAGTTCATATTTAAAGCATAGGAGGGATGCAATGTTGACATCAGCATATATAATTAGTTGACTGACAGTTATCTATATGATACGTCACAGACACATGGGCGATAGGGGACATGGAATAGAAAAAAGGTATTGTACAACCACGCTGTTTATATTGTTAATGTTATATTAAATAAATAGATATTGAGAATCTAAAGGAATACTACATTAAGAAGCTTCACTTAGCTCTGGAAGCTGTTCTAAAATCTTCTCTTTAAGTCGCGTGCTGTGAATCTTAGTTTTCTTCTCTTCAGATGCGTCATGTTCATGAAGCCGCTCGAAACATATTTTCTTTAAATCGCTAAGCTTAAAAACAGGGACCGAGTTTTTTATGCGTGAACAGTCTCGAATGTTTCATTGTACTTTCGTGAAGCTTCCAAACCAGCCCTCTCTATTAACTATGTGGTAACCGAGCATCACTTGCTACTAAGTCACCTTCACTGAGTTTTGCACAAAGCTTCGCGTCTGACCAAAGATTAGCATGCTCGGAATCCTTTGATCTAGCGTGAAGGTGCGTGCCTGGTGAAGGTTTTCATCGGAATCACACTGATCACACAGTGTACAGGTTGTTTGAAAATTTTCAGCGCTATATTACTGTGAACGGATTTTCAAGCTTAACTTGGAACCAGATGATTCGTTTTCCTCAATTCGGCTTCTTTTGCAAGCTCTACTGTAATAGTGGTAACTGATTTTTGCAGCGCCTGTGAAACTTTGCTTCAAATTGCACAAAATCCTCTACCAAACTTGGTTTTTGCAATCGTTTTTTAAAGAAAACGGAATTTGCGCGATTTCTTCGAAACACTTTAGGTTCTCATATATTTTTTGGTACCCTGAATTGCCATTCGATTTTTTGCTTTTTGCCGGGCGCACAAGACCATCTTCTTGGCATACGAAGCAAAGATTGTACGTCTATGTACATCTATGTACTGAGGTTAAAAGTTAAATAGCGTATAGTTCATGTGGTAGCTGGTAGGTAGGTAGGTATTTAGGTAGGTAATACTTTATTTAAAATCAAAATAGAGAACACGCTAGCCCCATCAACTCTAGGCTGGTTTTCATAGGGGCGTATTTAAGTATTAAAAACGTTAAAAAGAAAGTTACACTAAATACTAACACACAAACGCACATATAATATATGCATATAACTAGGAGGCATGTCATTAATTATCCAACTATTGACTTAAACGAATGAAGCGACTCGGCCAATTTTGCTTCATTGTCTGTGAAGAGACGGTCATGACGTTTTCTTCCACGATACAGATTAATATTATCCATTAGCAAAATCACTGGAGTAGCATCATCACATCTTTCTGCAACCGAGACGTGTCAAACATCCATCAAGAACATTAGTGCTAGCAATGAAAAAAGGAATTGTGAGATGAATTTGGAAAACATTAAGGTAAGTAAACATCTGGTCAGACACGATCATACAGTCTCTCAACTGTGTATACTTGTTTTGCATTGAAGAACTGAATTGCAAATTGTTTTACTTAATTTACTAAAATGTTTGCTTGTTGGTAGTGGAAATCCTTTGTCGCAACATTGCAATTACCTTGCAATCCTATTGTAGCACCCATTTGATGAACAGGAAACCATTTCCTTTTCCGTTTTACATAGCAAATACACTGCACATACAAATTTCTTCATTGTAGAACGAAAAACAAACGTCTGCTGAACCGAGCACCAGAACGAGTTCTGCTATTTCACAACGTCTATTTTGATCGTCCAATCAGAATCTTGTGAAAATGCATAAATAAAGTAAAGATCCGTAGAATATAACAAATGAAACTTTACTAACTTTTACCGTCTTGTAATCTACAACGTGTTCTAAACATGCTCTCCTTACGCCATAGACGCATAATTAACATATTAAATATCGTTACATCTTCCCTTCTATAATGAGACAACTGAATCTAACATTAATAACTGAATGTCAATGTCCAGGGAATAAACTAAGTCAAACCCTGATTGTATCTGTTCTATTGATAGTATAGCACTACCATGAAATGTCCTGTTCGTAGGTTATCTCACATAAAACGCAATGGAGGTTTCACAACCCGTCCTGATCGTGTAATCGTCTGTTGAGGCGTCACTTCCCTTGGCTTGATCGTTCCAGGAGAGGCTGGTCTTTGCTCACTTAGTTGAACTGAGGTGTTGCTCGCAGGTTTCACTGGGCGTTGGTCTTCAGCTGCGGGCTTGGTTGTAGAAGCGGGTGGTGAGATTGCTGGTTCTGAAGATACACTGAAACGACGTGGGGGCTGTGGAACCGATTCCTCTCGCGGTTGTATTACCTCGCGCGTTCGTCGAAGGTGTCTTCTATTGCGTCGATATACTCGCCTGTCTTCCGTACGTACTTGGTAAGATCTTATATCCACCTTTTCTTCCACCTTAGCTTGTAACCAATCTTTGCTCTTACCTACAGATCTAGTGGGTTGGAGTCGGACAATGTCTCCCGGGCGAAGCTCTTCTAGCTCCTTTGCGCCTTTGTTGTAGTTAATGCTTTGCTTGGCCTTCTGATGTTTTATTTTCGACTTCACGTCGTCAGGAACTTTCGGCTTTAGCAGCTGGTTGGATGTCGGTAGCAATGTCTTTGATCTTCTGTTGAAGAGCCTCTGCGCAGGCGATGTGTTGAGTATCTCCGTGGGGGTGTTCCTCCAGTCAAGTAACGCCAGGTATGGATCACTCTTCGATTCTTCGACCTTCCTCATTAGACGCTTGGCTGTCTTGACAGCATTTTCAACCTTTCCGTTTGACTGTCGATAGTTGGGAGAGCTCGTTATTTGTTCGAAACAATATTCTTTCGCAAAGTCCTCGAATTCCAAAGATGTAAATGGTTGGTTGTCTGACATGAAACGATCGGGGATGCCATGTCTTGCAAAGTGACCTTTTAGCTTCTTGATGACCTCTGAAGCCCCTTTGGGGTGTAGTCGGTCAACTTCGAAGAAGCTAGAGTAATAGTCAACGGTGACAAGGAAGTCATTTCCTTCGAAGTCCAACAGATCAGCAGCGACTTCCTCCAAAGGCCTGGGCGGAATTTCATGACAAATCAAGGGCTCTTTACTTTGAACAGCTGGATGTTTGTTACATGTGTCGCACTTGGAGATGAATTGCTCTACATCTCTATTCATATTGGGCCAATATAGCGCTTCTCTCGCTCTACGGAGACATCATTGAACTCCAATGTGGCTCTTATGAATCTTCGTTAGCATGTCCATTCTCATGCTTGTGGGTATTACTCGCCTCTCTCCCTTGAATATCAGCCCATTCTGTAGGGTAAGTTCATCCCTAAAAGGAAAGTAGTCTCTAATAGAGGCTGGGACTTCCTCTTTCACTTCGTCTTTTCTAATGGTAGACTTCAGTTCCCTTAGATTGCCATCAGATTCAGTGGCTGTTTGGCAAACCTGCGTTGCTTCTGTAACTGGTAGGTATTGTATCATGTTGATATCCTCAACTTCCTTCTCTGTCTATCCTCTCACGTTGTCATCGACGCATACTACGTCTTCTGCATCGGATGTATCTGCTTCTGAGCGCTTGTTATAGGCACGGCTTAAAGTGTCGGCCAGAACCATCTCTGATCCTTTCCTATAATTGACAGTCAAGTCAAATTTTTGTAGCCTCAGTAGCATGCGCTGTAGTCGCTTAGATGCACTGATCAAACTCTTCTTGAAGATGCTCTTAAGTGGCTTGTGGTCTGTCTCCACATGCACTGGACGACCATACACATATTGCTCGAATCGCTCTACGCCAAACACAATGGCGTGCATCTCCTTTTCGATCTGTGCATACCTAGACTCCGTCTCTGTCATCGCTCGCGAGGCGTATGCCACTGGCTGCCCGTCTTGTAATAGACATGCTCCCAGCCCTCTCTGAGATGCATCACACTGGAGCTCCACTGGCTTCTTAGGATCAAATAATTTCAGGGTAGGTGCCTCGGAGATGATCTTTCTAACCTTGTCAAAACGTCGGCCTTGAACTCCTTCATCCCAATGAAACTGGTTGGTTTCCTTTAGAAGATCTCTCATTGGCGCTGATACGTCGGACAGGTTCGGTGTGAACCGTTGCAGGTAGTTAACCATTCCCATTAGTCTCTTCACATCTTGCTTGTTCTCGGGATTTGGCATTTCCTGGATTCCTTGGACTTTGGCGGGATCTGGCGTTAGACCTTCCTCTGAGATAACGTGTCCCATGAACGTCACCTCTGGGAGCGAAGCTTCAGCTTGTCTTTGTTCGACTTTATGCCCTTGGCTCGGCATCTCTCAAATAATGCATCAACGACGCTAAACACCTTTGCATTAGATCATCAATGACTGGCAGAGGGTAGTGGTTTCTTTTCAAGGCTTTGTTGAGGGGCTTTGGATCAATACAGAGACGAATTTTTCCATAACTTTTCTTTACCACAACCATTGACGAGACCCAGTCCGTGGGAACATCGACCGGCTCTAGCACAACTTTCTCTATAAGGCACTCAATCTCTTTCTTGAGGGGTTCCTTAACTGCTAAGGGGACCTTCCTTACTGGCAGTGGTACAGGTTTAACGGTATTGTCTATTTTAAGATGTAGTTTTCCTTCGAGTTTCCCTTCGCCTGTGAAAACATCACTAAACTGATCGACTATGTTCTCGTTGTTGCTCGCGCTCAAGTCGTTAACAAACATGATATTGTTATTATTTACTGTCATGAGACCAAACTGTTGGATGGCTTGTACCCCGAGTATTGACACGTGAGCCTCCGAGACAACGACAAACTCTGTAAAAATAACCTGATCATTCCTAGGGTTCAGTGTTTCCACTTTGATTGATCCTATGGGCTTCAACTCAGATTTGTTGAACATCACTAGGGTGGCTTTACTGCTTTGGAGCTGCGTACACTGGGGATCATGGAGTACATTCTTATAAACATCTACTGGCAAGATATTTACAGTTGAGCCAGAGTCAAGTTGAAAGTTGACTGTCTCGTCACGTAATTCCATACCTGCGAATATCTTCTTATGTCTATTTTTGGTGTTCAATGCACCCACTGTTTCAACACCAAATGTATAATCACTATCATCTGACTCTGATGCACTCTCTACAGTATACATGGTTTTCTTCTTTTGATTGCGTTTGCTCTAGACCGTTTACCCTTACATACTGATGAACCTGCAAAGTGGTTGTCCATGCCGCAGTCATTACATTTCCCTGCCAGGCGGGGTAAAGTTCCTTTTGCGTGCATGACTCTTTAGACAAAACTTGCAAGAAATCCGGGGAGGTTTGTTTAGAAAGTGGCGTTGCCCTGTTTGACGTTTCCCTGTTTTCCTCTCTGGGGCATTTTTTCGACTTGGGCTCCCTGTGTTGATCGCGCTTAAATCCTCGTCCTGCGGCGTCATATCTCTTAGCTGTTTCGCTGTCGTCTCATTTGTACGACAAATATCAATACATCTTGAGAGAGTTAGTTTACTTTCAATTAATAATTTCTTGCGAATACTATTATCCCTTATCCCGGACGACAATCCTGTCTCTTGTCATACTTTCTTGTAGTTCCCCAAAGTTACATGTCTTAGCTAGTGAACGTAAACACGTAATGTATGAATTTATTTATTTTTTTTTTTTTTATTCAACTTCGCCTCAATGGCAGGGAGTCCACAACAGCGTCAGCCAATTACTGTGGCCCCATTGTTAGTTCCTAAGGGTTAGTATTAGAGGGAGGAAACCGAGTACCTGGGAAAACCCTCGAAGCACAGGAGAGAATCTCAACTTACATGAGTTATTTGAGCACACTGCCGATCTCATGCGAGTACCAACAGTGACCTCGACCTGTTGTGAAACAGGCTCAACTCAGTGGTAAGAGGCAGCGCGCTAACCGCTTCCGCCACCCGTGCTACCCTAATCAAACGACTCACCGGTTTCTTGGTCGCGTTTGTTAAATACATATATTTCATATATTTCGTTGATCTCACCTATGCAATGGGCTTCAAGGAGCTGAATGATCATTTCAATCTTCGTCTTTGCCTCTTCGTTTTCGAACGGTAAGCCGTCAAAAATCTCCAAGGCGTCAGATCCGATGCATGTGAGTAGAGTAGCCGTTTTCAATTCACTGCTCTGAGTGTTGAGTCGTGAGGCGATCTCATAGTTCGTCCAGAGACGCTTAAATATTTTCCAGTTGGTGGTGAGGTTTCCAAAGGCGTTCCAATTCTTTGATTTCCTTGTTGAGTTGCGATTTTTGTGAATCATTGACTCGATCATTTGCATTTTCCTGCTTTAGCATTTCAAGCTTTTTGGAATACGTTTTCATCATTGCAGAGTTTAAATTTAAGAAAAGTTCCAGCTTTGACTGATAACTTAACACTGCAAAATCCATTTGACTCATGTCACTCTCATTCAGGGCTTGCCGTACAGTATTCCACTCATTCACTAACTGAGATTCAGCCTCCATAACCTGTTGCTGAAGATGGGACAGATCTGTGTCTTCTGTTGCAAACAGTTCCTTTACAACAGTGAACAGTTTGACTTTGTAATTGTGATTCTTTCAAAGTTATGTTGCTATAGATAGTCCTACAGATAACAAAAATGTAAAATGCAATGGTAAGATAGGTTATTTTCTAATTTACAAAATTTAAAATCTGCCACATAAATTGGCAGTTGTCTTTTTTTCATTATGCCAACTAAGGTTGGTTATCGAGTTATTTTAATGTATTTTAAACTGGACTTACACTGGTTCATGATCAATGGTAATGATTTTTCTCACAAAATCAGGAAAACACTTTTTGACACAGCGAGTCAACACACTTTTATCCGTTTCATTCAAGTCTAAAATATCCATCAGATGTTGCTGTTTCACATATCCGCTGGTTTGCCTTTCCACAAGATGTCGAATTTCTTGACATATCATAAACTTTCTTTCTATATATAAAAAAAACCATACATTGGTTATCCTGATGTGTCCAAGGAAATTATATTCTGGTGTAAGATTATAATCATATGACATAAGATAGAGTAAAATCATCAAGCATTAGATGAAGTAAAATTGACTGGCATTGGATACAGTAACTCATCTAGTGTTAGACCAAGTAAAATTGTCTGGTGTTAAACAAAGTGAAATAACAAAGAATGACGCACCTTGCATTGCACCTTAGTTGTTCAACAACAGACTTTGACAGATAGATTTGTTAACACACTAGGAGTAAAGGTATTCTCTTGTTGAATATACCGATAATCATCTGGCATCAGACAGAGTACTATAACAAAGTACTATAACAAAGTACTGCAGGGAACACTACTGGGGCGCATTGCACCAACACTTTCTCCCTAGTGAGTACAATTGTCTGGCATAGAAGAGTCAATAGATTTACTTATAGGTGACATGGCAGCACCAAACAAATATCCTTTAATGTCAGCCTGGTTTTAAGACCATTATATTGATTGACCATGGATAGAGCGATTTGTAATTAATTGTTTAGTAGTCTAAAGCTACCCCACATTACCTAAATTGTCCACATGTTCTTCAGTTAAATTTGTATAGGAAATAGCACGGTTCGAGAAGTATTAATGAAAAATTGCACGCGTGTTTGGCGAAATATTCGTAATACCGCGAGTGCGAAGCACGAGCGGTATTACGAATATTTCGCCAAACACAAGTGCAATTTTTCATTAATACTTCGAGAACAAGTGCTATTTCGTATTAATATTATTATTAACAAGGAAAATACTATAAAAATAAAATTATACTAATAAAATTTTTACTAGGGGTATTTGGGAGAAAATACCACATGTGGTATTTTCTCCCAAATACCCATAGTAAAAAGAATTAAGAGAAAATTTTGATGTTCTTAGCCAATCAGAAACGAGGAAAATTGTTAATAATGATATTAAAAATGTAATATGAGGTACTATTGTAATACCTTGAGAAATTGAAGTGTTTTGTTCCAAGTAATTGTTTAGATATATCGTCCTGTTCACTATCGCTGTTTTCTACATGAAATAAAGTCATAATTTGGTTCAATTAAAAACTGTTTCGATAATATCAGTAACAGCCTTATTTAAGTTATGCAAAATGTAATTAATTTATTATTAATAAAAAACAACTATTACATCATATATTCGCCATTATTCACGTCGTAAAGCATTTCGTTTGCCCCCATTGGTTTATTATAGCGAATATATACAAAAGAAAGAACTAAAGTATCTTTAATTAAAACAAAATCCATGTTGACAACAATGAAACCATTCTGCGAGTATAAAATAAACAAGACAGACGATAATTCATGAATATTTAAATTTTCAGTATCTACTTAAAATCTATGCAAATTACCTCCGAGAGTTGTTTTTGAACACTTTTAGTGATTTCGTCCACTGTTTCATCCATTTATACGTCATTTACGCCATAACGTAGGAATAAAATGCACAAATGCAAAAAAATTCACTTTTCTTCGCTTTCTGTAGAATGGCGTGCATTTTGTGCCAGGCTCCTTCGCGTGTGAAAATCGCGTGCGCGTCGCATTCCCCACGCACGTACTGTACTGGACTGGAGCCTGGGGACGAGGCTGGGTTAAGTCCCAGTTAAGCTACGCTACCGAGGTATGGTCCCCGTCAACATCTACTTTAAAATAGGAGGTTGAGAAAATCGAAAGACGTGCTACTCGATGGATCCTGACTATAAAGCCTGGTGAATTGCCTACGAGGAAAGACTTCAAATTTTGATCATGCTCCTCTTTGTTATGATCGTGAGGTAAAGGATTTGGTTTTTCTGTATAAGGCATTGAATGGCTACATGGACATTGACATCCATGACTATGTACAAATAATTAACCATGGTTGGACTCGTCGATCCAACTCTGAATACCAAAAAACTCCGTTTTGTCGAACTACTACCTATGAATCATCTTACTTCAATCGCGTCGTTAAATTGTGGAACATTATTTCCAACTCAGCCCTACCTGGTGCTTTCTCAAGTCCATCGTCCTTTAAAAGATTTGAAGACAAAATATGCCGAAATGCTTGTAAGAAATGACTTGTACTTGGTCACTTAATTGCGGTTGTCTAAGGAGATATAGGGAATAGATAAGTATTTTTAATTGAATAGATTAGTATAGTTAATTAACATTATAGTAATTGAGTAAATGACTACTAATTATATAAACTTTAATTTTGATTTTATTAAGAGGAGGGGCACCTCGCAAGGGTCTTCATGTCCCGTTCGTGCCTTCTCCTTTTGAGCTGCTCGCATACGAAGTATTTTAACATAATGTAACTGTGAAGTATGTCATATATGTTGTAACGTTTTTTTATTTCTTTATTCATGAGTACTCAATAAATTTAACAAAACAAAACATACAAGTCTGTTGCGAACACATCTTGTTGACAAGATGTGAGATTTTTACCTGTGTACAATAGCTGTATCAAATCTATATATAGATTATGATTTATGATAACGCATTGAACTTACGTATTTCTACTTTTAAATAATGCGAACCACTAGAATACTGCCCATGAGAAACATACTCTCAGCCTACTCTCTGCTCCCTTGTGGTAGTGACCAGTGACAAGCCGCGGCTGCCGAAGCACATCGAACAGCTTTATAGCTATGGTGTTTGTGCTTTGGACACCGAGTCCATACTAAAACGTTCAAACTCTCATTTTGATTTTGTGTTGTGCCAAGTACACACCTTTCTAACAGTTGTGTCTCACTAAGAGTAACAAATATTGGTTTTAGGACGTCTCGACACACTTGAGGCAAACACTCTTCATCAGTGTAGATCAACGTCCCTGTTGCTGTATCCTGCTTCCATTTACACCAGGATGACTCGCCTACTGGGCAAAAGCGATGTTGCTGAGGAAGAGTTTTCCCTTTCACACAATGGTGCAGGATTGCTATTATATTTTTTCATGGCATACACTGCCAGCTCAATCTCTCTCTTTGTCGGATTTACTTTCTTTATCGTATTCTGACGAATTGCGAGCCCAAAGTACTTTTGCAGTTGCTTTGTCTTGGTTTCAGTCAACCGTCCACGACCACCAATAGGGCGACCATCATTAAGCTTACCTTTTCTCACAGACTTAAGGTTAAGAAGGTGTTTTCCCATTCTTTTCTGGACATGTCCTACACAATCTAACTTCTCAACTTTTATTTCCCCATAAATATGCTCCACAGAGCTGAATGCCTTGCTGTCACCATCACTAACCATCCACTTGTACCTCATGTTGTGAGTCTCCATTGATCTTTGCCACAAGACAATAGCTCCTTCAGACTCCATTGCTGGAGAACTTCCCACAAAATTAATGTCACATTCATGTTCCCATGACAAACTTTAGAAAGGACATGATAATCCAATACTTTGCCGGTATCGATAGAGATCACAAAAACCACACCAGTTAATGATGTAAATCCCCTTTTACCCCAAGTTCCATCAAAACTGACAGCAACATCCAATGTATCATCAAAAACCTTTTCAGGATTTTCAGCTAATATCTGCTGTCTAAGTCTCTGGCCGGCTTGCTTCATTTCTTCTCTTGCCTCCTGTTCAAGAGCTTTCATGATGTTTTCAACTTGCTGATAATATCCAGGCTTTGATATACAAGGTATATTCATTATATTGCAAAAACCAGCAAGACCTTCGTAACCACCTCCAGTTTCAATTGCATGATATACAGCACGGCGGTTAACATCCTGTGATCTTCCTTGGTTAGAGGCACTAGTAGATGTTGGAAGGGGAGTTGACCCGTTACACGAATCGCAGTGGAATTGAAAGACAATTCTGACATCAGGCATGCCCGTTTGTTTTTATCTTCTTGCTCCGTGATATTTCCTAAAAAATTGTGTTTATTAGTAATTGAAACATATCATCATTGCAAATATTGATATGCATAGTTTAGCTCTGACAAATTAGGCATTATTTCTAAGTATGTGTAATTACTTCTCATATGTGTAATAAAAGACACTAAGAATGTAGAATTTACAACAGTTCCTGAAAATAGCTGGCTAACATGTGCTATATTCATATGATTATAGGCAATTCATACCTTCCACACACACGTGGTTTATCTTTGAAACAGCTGTGGATAAATTTTCCAAATTGATCCGCCTGTATTCTTGCCCCACTTGTTCAGTTTCAAGATCATAATTCAGACCCTGGGTGCCACGTCGCATTTTTTTCTTGAGGTACCGACAATATTTGAGGATGAAACACCGACTTTGTCTGTGCTCGGAATTTGACTTGTGCCTGTAGGATCCGTGGCACTATCAGGTTGAACTGAGACGCGCTCTTCATTTGCGTATCAGACGCGCTCTTCACTTGTTTTTCTCTTGTTCGATGATCTAGCCTTTTCGCCAACCATTTTAGTAGCTTAAAATCAACATTTAAACGTTTCTCCAAAAACAATTGAACATTTTTTTCACTTTTTTGGTAAATTTTAGGTTAATTCCCCCTTAACATTATACTAATTGAGTAAATATCAAGATTTTGTTGGCATCTCACTCGATTGAATAATAATTGAGGGTTTTGTAGTTGTTTTTCCCGATCTACAAAACCCTTCAATTATTATTCAATCGAGTGAGATGCCAACAAAATCTAGATATTTACCCACAACTTAACATGGCAGTACCCAAGTATATTTTCATGAACTTGTGGTTAGAGCTCGACAACTGGACTCTGTAGCTCAGTTGGTTAGAGCGCTGCACTGCAATCGCAGGACCACAGTTCGATTCCTGCCAGGGACCTATAGTTGCATTTTTCGCAGCTGTTCCTGGTTAGTTCTTATAAACATATATAATTCACACTCAATAATTTTCCATCTACAAAACCTTTTAATTGAGTAAATGACTACTAATTATATAAACTTTAATTTTGATGTTATTAAGAGGAGGGGCACCTCGCAAGGGTCTTCATGTCCCGTTCGTGCCTTCTCCTTTTGAACTGCTACTTTTGAACTGTTTACACGGAAAAATTATTTTCTTACAGCAAGTAAAGAGACAGCGTTTGTGTACGCACTGACTGCAGCTGCCGTTGTTCACGCTGTCACAAAGTCATGTACTGCTGGAGATTTACCAGACTGCGTATGTCAAACGAAACCCAATATTGTGTATTATGGAAAAATAATAAAGGCACGTTGTGATGAGAATATTCACTACGGGCTGCTGATTTCAGAACTTTTTGTCGACGCACCGGATCAAGCAAGCGAGACTTGGTGAATCTTCACAACAGCAGGGCTGGAAGACAGGTAATGTTTATGCTGAAAACTACTATTGTTAAAACCTTTGAAGAGCTAGGTTTGTCGGCTTAATGCTTTACATCAGACTTTCTACAGCTCGTACTAATTATTGACTGCATTACCTGTGTACAATAGCTGTACCAAATCTATATATAGATCATGATTTATGATAACGCATTGAATTTACATATTTCTACTTTTAAAAAATGCGAACCACTAGAATACAGCCCATGAGAAACGCGCCTGTTTGGATCAAACTAAAAATACGCGAATTTTAATATATGAACTAACGAACTTAATTAGTTCGGTAGAACTCCTGAGAGTTGGATAAGTAACATAATGCGCGAATAACTAGTTATGTCACTTTAATATGGCCCGCTTTTAATCTAATTCCCGTAAATTTTTATTTTGCCACCATTCTTGTCTGCCCAAGCCTCGGGGCTTAATAATTAATAGATGATTTACGGTTTCCAATGCTTAATTAACTGTTCCAAGTTTGCAAGATTAATCTTGTCTCAATGTAAACAATGGACACCTCTATCCAGTAAAACTCTTGAGATCAGTGAGCTTGCTGGTCTAAAGTTGCCCATGAATTTTAGGGCAACATACACATGCATAAAATTTTCCCGAATTTTAAATCATATATAATAGCTGTATAGTATGCCATTTATTTCATTGTTACAGATAGAATAGATCGAGAGCATAGAAACTTAGAATCATTACAAAATGATTAAATTTTCTTGGCAAATTTGCTCGAGCCATCAACCTTGCTCTAGTGGTGGGCGATATATCGAAAAAATATCGATAACTTCGATATTTGCAAGTATCGTATCGGTATCGATAAGTATTTTCAAGTATCGACAATTTCGATACTTGTCACGTGTTACGAAATTTTGAGTTTTAGTCACTGAACTCTTGCATAACCGGACTGCGATTAACAGGGGGACTCATGAGGAGCAATTGGTAGGGGGAGGGTTAATGGGGATATTATTGGTGCATACATTAATACTTTCAACTTGACATTTTTGAACAGAAGCTTACCATTTATGTATATACTTGAGTTGAAAAATATCATTTGAGTTGAATTTACTATATTGAAATTTCGGTATACATTCATATACAATTTTGAGTATCGGTATCGAATATCGTATCGAAACAGTGGTATCGAGGCAAAAGTAACCGGTATCGTATCGAAGTCAAAATTCCCAGTATCGCCCACCACTACCTTGCTCCCGGACGGGGGCTCAGGGAGACTAGGACTAGTAACTATTTACAATAAAAATTAAGAATTTACATCTTTACAATTTGGAATGATCTATTTTGTTGATTTCGAAGACAGATTATTAGCTGAAACTCCAATACTGTTATAGATTTGTGAAAGACAAAATAAAATATAAAATATATTTCAACATTTTCTGTTTAAACCAAGGAATTGGTCCGTGAGAGGCTTGAACTCTCGACCTTGGCGTTATCAGCACCACGCTCTGCCAACTGAGCTAACGGACCTTTCGATTCCTAGCATGTGAATATTCGGTATATATAGAATTAAATGACAGCTAGAAAAAAATTAGTTTAGGCCAGGTCCATAGATATAGGAGAACTAGATTGCGGACTCATACGTAGCGGAGGCATGACATGTATATTGAACTAAATATAACTGGAATGCTACCTCCGACCGGAAATGTGAAGCCAAACTTGAAAGTTATTCCCAGTCTTTTCACGCAGCTGAAGAACGCGGTTAATGATGATGACAAACAGTTTATTTAACCGCGCTAACATTGTCAGCTAAAGCTGGTTTCCACAATGGGCGTGTAAAAACAAATATTTACAAAGTATATATATAAATTACAAGTACAAAAGTCAAAATAGATCAGCCAATAAAATTGCAAAAAAGTAACATGTATAAACCATTATTCACAAGAATGATGTGATTTTAAAGGTGATGAGTAGCAATTTTTCTTTCAAAGCTTGATAGGATTTTAGTTGCTCGTATGCGTTCAGGTATGGAGTTCCATATGGACGCTCCATCATACGTAAAGCTCTTTTTCAACGTGGCTTTGGCAAACGTATTGTACTTGACCTGTCACGAAGATTCGAAGACTGTAGTTTATTAATTAATTTTTGAACGTAAACAATTCGTTTAGACCATTTGGCCCCAAGTTATTTAGTATTTTAAACATCATTTTCGCTTTGGCTTTCACTTTTTGTGTTTTGAATGGTTCCCAGCTTAATAAATTCAACACAGTTTCTTGATCTGTGTCATTAGGTACGCTTACTATAATGCGAGCAGCTCTATTGTGAAGCTTTTGAAGACGTTAAGTTGATTGGGTTTTCCCAAATACATTCCTGATGATATTTTCTTACATATATTGCCTGTATTACTTTTTCAAGGCAGGTTTCCCGTCATCGACAATCACGCCTAGAGTTATACTTTGAAAAACTTGCTTGATTGATTTGTCTAGAATAATAATTTTCGTTTGTGATCAGAAACTTTCTCGAGCATTTGCCTGGTACCAATCAGTTGAAATTCGGTTTTTGCAACGTTCAGGCTCAGTTTGTTTGCCATAAGCCATTTGCGAGGGTTTTCTGAATCCGAATTTAGTGCAAATTCAATATCTGCTATACACTCACCAGTTGCTGTAATATTTGTGTCGTCAGCAAACAACCGAGGCTTTCAGAAGACATACCGATAAATCATTGATGTAAATCAAGAAAAAGAGAGGCCCCAAAATAGAACCTTGGGACACTCCATATTTTATACTACTCTCTTTTGAAATAAAGCCATTTGCTTCACATTTGTGGGTACGACTTGTGAGATATGATTTGAGCAGTAAAAATGCACTATCTTTGATTCCAAATAACAATTTTTTTACTGATAAGATTTGATGGTTAACAGTATCAAAAGCCTTTTTTAAATCTAAGAATAGAACCAAATTAAACAATTTTCGGTCCATGTTTATGTACCAATCATTTGTAAAATCAAATAAAGGCTGTTGCAGTCGAGTGGTACTTTCGGAAACCAAATTGATGCTCTGAAAGTAGTTTTTACTGTTAAATACTCGTAAAGTCGAGTATATAAAATACGTTTCGTTACCTTACTTTACTTATGGCTGGTAAGATAGAAATTGGTCGATTATTTCCTGGTAAATATTTCGCTGGCCTTTCTTAAAAAATGGAATTACTCTTTCAATCTTCCATTGATTAGGAAAAGTACATAAAGTAATTGCTTGATTAAAGACAACTCAGATAATAAACAACAAACATGGCTCACGCTTTCACTGGTTTAAATGCAGTAAATTCAGATTCAGTGTCCTTAAGGTAGTGCTTAAAATGGAACTCAGTATTATCAATTTGTTCAGCTAGATTTAAACCAATATTTGAAAAGAAATCATTGAAACCCTCAGCAATATCTTCAGAGCTTGTTAATTTCATATCATTAATGTTTAATTTATTCACTTTTGCTGGTCTGCTTTGTTGCCAAGCAAACTATTTATTGTCTTCCAAGCAGGTTTTGGATCTTGCTTTTCAGCAGGAATTTTATTAGAGTAGTAAGCTCTTCAGTTTTGCCTATCTTATAATTTTGTATTTGTTTCATTTTTGGCCTTTTTATAGTTTTCCCAACCTGTTTCAAGTTTAGTAATAATCGCGTTTCTTTTTTATTTATCCCTAGTGATTATCAATCCTTTTATATAACTAGTAATCCAAAGGACTTTTTTATACTTTACTTTCTTGTTTTAAATAGGGGCATGTTTGCCTAGAACTTGTAAGAATAAATGTTTCCAAATTTCCCACATAATGCTGTCAGGATTATCTGCAAGAAAGTGGACATGCTCCCACGACTGGATTGTTAGATCTTGCAAAAACTTCTGTTCATTGAAATTTTTTATATTTCTAATTTCAACAATGTTTTCTTTCTCTTTATGGGTGATATTAATCTTTCTTATGGCATAAATCAGGCTGTGATCACTGATTCCAGTGTGAATAACACCAGATTTGGATAATTTCCTGGTTCGTTTGTAATGAAGTGATCAATAATTGTAGACAACGCCATATTAACATATGTCTTGTTCCATTTATTAGGACAATTGATAAATTTCAAATAATGATTTCAATTTCTTTGTTGGATGATCAGGATTTGGCTTAATAAAGTCCAGTTTAGATCACCCACAATATAGATTTCCTTATTTTCATTATCAATCTTTTGTAATTGGTAAAGAAATCATATTATGCATTTGGTGGTCTATACACTAGGCACTGTGTGGTTTACTTATTTCTAGGCAGATAGCTTCAAGATCAGATGGTATGAGATCGTGTCTGATTGGTAGTTAATAGGACTACGCAGGTAAATACAAACATCACCACCATTTCTACACCTATCTTTTCTGATTATATCATATCATCATCCTATATTAATGACACTTTCAATAATTGGTGAATCAAGTCTAGTTTCACTGAAGGAAATTATATCTAATAATTTGTTTGACATAGTGAAATTAAATTTCATCAAATCTCTTTGGCAAACTAACAATATTTGAAAAGGAAATTTTGAATCCGCGCTGCTTTAAAAGACAATTTAAACTAGATGAAAATTCGCCACTTGTATGCTAGTTTTAATTTATTTCTTGACAAATTATTAATTACTATCTCATCATTTATCAAACATAGGATCGGTCATGTATTCTTGAAAACCGGCAAAAATTTGCAAAAAGAAACAATTTTACAAGGTTCAAAGCTTTTTATTAAACTTTCATCCAGGTTAAAACTTTCTAGTAGACTTTACTAATATATATTTAATAGCCAATTTCACAGAAATAAACTGCTGTATACCAGTACTAAAACATACAACGATTATTGTAGAAAAGAGTGTTGCTTTTTTACTAGTTTAGATAATATAGAATATCACCTGTTTATATAATAAATTAATAATGTTTCACCTGGAACACCTACGGAACGCCTATTTTCGACTGATTAACAAGTTCAATGATTGAAAATAAAAGGAACATCAACATGCATTTAAAAGACAGGATATCCCCTACTTAAAACTAGATAAAAGCTTCAATTTAAACGAAAATTGATTGGTTGTCCATGTTCAATCATTCAAAACATATGTTGATACATACACGTAAGTAGGGAAAAAAACGGGATCCTGGCACATTTTTATGCTGACGTCAGCAAAAATGAAAACGTCAGCATTTTTGACACCCGATTCCCTATCACGTGTCACCCACGTGCCAAAACATACCCCGAACACGTGACAGGGGGAACTATTGCACAACATCGGGAGACCATCGGGAGACCTATTGCGCAACAATGGGAGTTATAAAACATTGTACTGTGTAAAACATTGTACTGTGTAAAACATTTTTATAAAATTTTTGTAAAACATTTTTATAAAATTTTTGTAAAACATTTTTATAAAATTTTTGTAAAACATTTTACTCGTGTTCTAATTTCCGCTAATTGCGACATTTATTCAGCCCGCCTCGGGAATGTTGTTACATAACATTGTTACATAAGTGTTGCGTAACATTGTACTCCTACAAAAGTGTTACATAACATTGTACACTACAAAAGTCGTAACAAATTTGTTGATGATGACTTATAAGAATTAAATTATATAATTTAATTTTATAATTTAATTTAATAAATAATGACTGTAGATACTTTACAAAATCCACAAGTTAAGTTTTACAAAGACAACTTTGCGTCCCATGTTCGCATTGGTCTTTCCATACGCAATGAATGGAAATGTAAAAACCCATCGGCTAAGAAAACCTACAATGTTCCTGGTGAAATTATGGTTGAGGTACAAGCACAAAGAGTTATAATACATATTACAAAAGAATCCAGTTTTAAGTATTGGCATGATAAGGTGCTATGTACATTTGAGGAGTCTATAGAAATTGAAGAAGATGACCCAAATGAAATGCTTACAGCGGAGGAGTTTATAAAATTAGGGTTGTACACCGAAATTTAAAGGATTCCCAAACCAAACATTTCATTTTTAAAACATTGTTACACCGTAAAATTGTTTTAAAAAAACATTGGTAAAATAAATTGTTTAGTTTTAAAACCATTTTAAAATAATATAAAAGATGCCTTTAAAAACTCGAACATTATTTTATAATTTTGGTGGGGTTAAATGTGATATTTGTGGAAGAAGTTTTTCTGGTGATACAGGGTTTCGTATGCATTGTAAAATTGCACACAACTCTATACCTGGCAATATAAAGCCAAGTGATAAATGTAAAAAATGTTTTAAGGAAGCTGATGCAAAAAATAAGAAGCAAGGTTATGGTTTTACTAGATATTTTTGTGCTTGTACTTCTTAATTAAGTTTTTGGTTTCTAATCCATATATAAGGATTAGAAAACACACACACTTTACTAAATAAAAATGAATCCGGACCAAATTAAAATATGTTTAAATATTATGGAAGATATGGTTTACACTAACAAATTTCTTAAAATTACAGGTTTTATTACAAAGATTAAAAAAAGTACAGCTTGTACTTTTAGGTTTCGTCATATTCCATTAGAAAAAATATTAGCCATGTTACAAGCTATTTGTACCCACAAAGACCCTGTTGGTTTATTCCATGGACTAAAACCCTTATGGGTTAGCCTATTACAAGAGGCTGTGATTGAAGATAAGGGTTGGTGTTGTTTTATATATTTACGCAGTTTACAAAAACTTAATTTTAGATATATGAATAAAACAGAATTTAAGTGGTTTAATGGTGTAAAATGGGATGAATATAGATTTGGTGCACCATGTACGAAATGCTATAATGATGAATTTACAAGCTGTTGGAGTAGAAAAAAAGCAAGTACAACATTTAAAAAGTGGAAACAATCGCTAAAAGATTTTAACGATGAGAAAAATCTAAACCTTTTAGATTTTGGAATGTGTTGTTAAGATAGACACACAATAAAAATTTGTAATGTAACCCATACATTACAAATTCACTTAAATAAATAAATAAAATACAATATGGCATTAAGATTTGGATATTCGAATGATGAACCAAACTACATACACAACCTAAAACCTATTAGAGCAGAACCAATGTACTTACTAAAGACTAGTGATTTCCGTGGGACTTATGATGGATTGGCTAAAGATAGATGGCGTCACCCTATGGACAGAAAGAAAAACTATGGACCAATGTACATCTGGTGTCACAAGTGGTTTACGGAGAAGTCTGGAATATCTCTTAAAGCCCACATTATGGACGATGACGCGGATATTACAACGCCAATGAGAATATTATATTCTTTATACTGCATAATGTCGGATGGTACAAAAATAACGAGGGATCTAAAAGAAATAAATTTAGCAACTAAACAGATTCCGGGCACAAACTACTTCATGTTGGATGAAGAATTTAGTATTCCAGAAGTTGTACCTGAGTACAAAACCATGGAACTTATGACTGTAAAATTTAAACAACTTTCTGATGAAACAGGTGGTAACGAGTCTACTCTCCATGTGACCACTTACACTGTTGCGTCAAACAATCTTTTTAACCCTAAATAAAATAATAGCATTAGCATTTGGTTACACAAAAGATAATAGATACACATCAATAGGTGGTCAACAAGGGGCACAAGGATCATCCGGCCCGCAAGGGCCTGACGGAATACAAGTCGAACAGGGTAATCCGGGGCCAAGAGGTCTTAAAGGGTTTAAAGGTGACCAGGGGTCAAAAGGCGCAACCGGACTTATCGGCCCAAACGGATTACAGGGACCCATCGGAAACACCGGTCCAAAAGGCCTCAAAGGTGACACCGGACAAAGAGGTGCTCGTGGAGTTACAGGTCCCACAGGTAGTCACACTGGTACAAAAGGCGATAAAGGCGATAAAGGTGACAAAGGTAACAAAGGCGACACTGGGTTAATGGGTGCATCTGGATTCCAGGGACCCGAAGGCCTCAAAGGAAATAAAGGTGACAAAGGTGACAAAGGCGATACCGGTCAAAGAGGTCCAAATGGATTAATCGGAAACACCGGCCCGGAAGGCCCCATCGGTCAAACAGGTGCTGGCGTAAAAGGAGATCGTGGAAGTATCGGACCAAGAGGATATACCGGCATGGTTGGAGTACAAGGTGATAGAGGTAGCATAGGTGCTCAGGGTAATTCTGGATCCACCGGACAAAGAGGTGTAACCGGTGCAAAAGGCCTCAAAGGAAATAAAGGCGACAAAGGCGACACTGGATCCACCGGTCCACAAGGACCTTCTAATGTATTTTTGTTAAGTCATTTCCATAATATGGGTAAACATACATACAAAGCTGCAAAAAATAACTTATTTTGTACTAGAAATGACAACAAAATTCTTACGGCCATAATAACCACCCAAGGAGATTACATACTTAAATACAAACTATCTTTGAAACCAACTAAATTTGAATCAGGTAGCCCTGTTATTACAACGACCGACAGTTGGTACTCGTCTGATGATGCTGACTATGCAGATCTTGAAACTTGTATCTATGTAGAAAATACCATTAAACCCTTTTTTAAAGTCGTGACACAGGGCGATACATATAAAACTTTTCCACAAGACATTTACATGGAAGGTATTATTACCATTGCAAAAGGAGCGACAGTTGAACTAAAATCTTACACAAATTTTTTTGGTGATGATTATAGTTATCTTGTTTACGATGTTTATGACCCAGTCATGGTTTTCACAAAGGTTGGTTAGTACTAAATAAATAAATAAAATGAATACACCATTTAACATGCTTATTGTTGGCGCAACGGAGTGTGGTAAAACATATTACCTATTAAACCTACTAACCAACGAGTATAACAAACATTTCCAATACATATTCCTTATATGTCCAACATTTGAGTACAACAAAACATACCAAGATTGGAAACACAAGGACTCTCCTGGTTTTTACACAATACAATGCGAGCAAGACGAGGTGGATACATTTTTAAAATACATTTCCGATAACTTTAAAGGTACTAACTCCCTAATAATATTAGATGATTGTGCAAGTTCTAAATCTGTTAAAACTAGAACATCTGAGCTTGTAAACTTAGCTTTCTCGGCTAGGCATTACAATCTAAGTACAATAGTGATTACTCAAAAATTAACGGCAATAACACCCTCCTATCGTGAGAACATAGCCAAGTTAGTAGTTTTCGTTTCACCAAGTGCCCTTGCATGGAAAACAATATCAGATGAGTTCTTAGACACCCCAAAACAAGAACAAGAAGCACTACGAAAAGCCCTCAAAGAAAACAAATATGCAAGGTTAGAGATTAACCTAAGATATCCCCGATCACATAAAATAATATTTTAAAAACACTTATTAAAAATATTATAAAACATACACCACAAATTATGTTTTACAATAATAAATGGACACTACAGAAGAGACTGAAGCATTACGCAGCGAGTTAATAGATCTCGCTGAGAAAGGTTTTATTAACCAAACTAAGTCAT
Source organism: Trachythela sp. YZ-2020 (assembly GCA_016169945.1). NCBI lineage: Eukaryota > Metazoa > Cnidaria > Anthozoa > Malacalcyonacea > Clavulariidae > Trachythela > Trachythela sp. YZ-2020. Next base: position 4,392,388 of record JADLSH010000311.1, on the reverse strand, counting down.
ATTTAAGAAACAAAAGAAGGGTAACGCATTCTGTATTAAAAAATATAAAGAACGAGTACATTAAACATAAGGATGATCTTAACCGACAAAAGATGGCAGTTAAATTTGTACTACTTGCAGTATCCCTTTCTGATAACTTTTGTGGAGATTACTTTACAATTAGGGAGAAGGGGAAATTTATAGAAAAAATATTGGAGGATGAGAACATAATGTTTGTTATTAAGGATCTTCTCCCAAGTTTCACACCAGATGATTATTATAGTAAATATTTATTTGCGGTGTCTGGTTTAGGTATATTATGTTACAACCACATAAACATAACGGAACATAAACAAAGTGAAGAAGAAGACTTAGGTGGGTCAAGCGAAGCGAAGCCAAGCGAAGCGAAGCCAAGCGAAGACCTTCCATCTGAGAACCAAGAATAAGTTTGTGTGTGAGAGAGTGTGAGTGTTATATTATATACTTAAAAAATATATAATATAATTAAAATTAGCCCTATTTTAATCATTATCATAATCACTTTCTGAAAGGTTCATACTTATAATTTCATCCAATATTAAACTAGTTTTATTTTGTTTTTCTAATTTTTTTATTTGTTCTTTTAATATTTTAACCTCCTCTTTTAATATTTTTAAATCCTTTTTTAATTGTTCCATTTTATCAAAACGCAAAAAAATTTGTAAAATACCTATTAAGGCATCTTACAAATTTACATTTTTAACTAGATTAGACTAACCTAATCTTCTGCAATACCTTCTGGAACAAACTCACCTTCTTTTCTAAGTCTTTTTACTTTAAAGTTTAGATATCTCTCACCACTTTCATATTTTTCATACACAGAACTACACTCAAAAACAATACTAACATACAACCTACCCTCATTTAAAAGTTCTGCTTCTTGTTTTTCAGTTAAACCAGGTACCGATAAGTATAATGTGTTACCTACACTACCTCGCATAACATTTTTAGTTTTATATTTTTTTGATAAATTTTTAAGTTCTTTTATAATTTTATCATCCTCAATGACAAGTGGTACATTATAACCACCATTTTTAAACTTAGACTTTTCAACTCCCCATGTTAAACAACTTGGGATTTCAAATACTTCGGGTGTTTCAAGTTTTACTGTACTTCCATTCATCCTTACTTTATTACTACTGTACAACATATAATTTTAATTCTTATAAGACCTATTTACGCCTAGTTTGGAACTCGTTGTATGCAAAGTAACCTAACGCTATCGCAAGAATCCACATGTTGTTACCCAACCACACTAACCCTTTTGCACCCATACTTAGAACAGCTGAGATTATTTTACCGATAGCACCAAATACAGGACCTAATGTACTAAGTATTTTAGCGAGTCCTTTTCCAAAAACGGAGACACCACGAGCACCGACAGCGAGAGCTCCTCTTGCCGCTGTTACAATTCCTGTTATTAAACCTGCAACACTTATACTTATGGCTGATGTGATACCCAAGTTCTTTTTAGCCCACTTTTTAAACTTCTCAAACTTTTTTATTGGGTTGTTATCGGTTTCGTCTTGTAAAATTTTTATAACCTCGACAAGTTTAGGTCTTATTTTGTTTTCTAATTTTATGTTATCTTGTTCTAATTCTGCAACCTTTGCAACAGTCTCATAAAAAGTTTTTAGGGTGGGGTTTTGTTCTGCTACACTTCGCCCCCGCCAAGTTTTTGCCTCATCACCCATGAACTTTATTTGCTCCTTGTAACCAATATTTTGTTTGCGAATGCCAGATTTTATAATTGCCTGTATTTCTCTATCCCATTCGGGTTTGCCCCCATCAACGCCCAAATTTTTCATCTCAATGTTTTCGTGTTGTGATCTAATATCGTCATACACATCGTTAATGGTGCTATTTAATGTAGCCCTAGAATTATTAATTATACTGTCATTTAACTCTTTGTTACCCACAATACCAGCTTGGTTCTCAACTAGCCCAGCTGCGGTGTTAGCATGTTCGAGTGTGACTTCAATTAATTCTTTGTCATACAGTTTTTTAGCTCTTGTCATTTTTGCACTTTTACTATCGCTGACCGAAATTTCATCATCAGCATTAATTTTATAAATTCCCACCGCATCTTCACCTACTCCATAATTTATTCCTATAACACGACCAGCGGCATTTCTTCTTACTGATAATTTTGTGAGAAATAACTGTGTGTGTGAACCATCGTTTTCGTCTAAGTTTATATTAAAATATTTTAAAAATTCATTTTTTACCAATGCAACCCTCACAGTCTCAGGGTTACCTGTCACAATAGGAATGCTTTCATCCAACTTAGGATCGGGGTTATTAACAGGGTTTATAAAACTAGTGTCGGCTGTTACCCCATTTAGATCCGGTTTAGTTTTGATAGGGCCATCGTCATCCTCAGGACTGTTTTCAGGGTCGTCGTCTGGTTTATCAGGGTTTAAGTCCTTCATTTCCATGTCTGGTTGTTCTTTTGGTTGTTCTGGTTCTGTATCCATTTATTTTACTGTTTAACTTCGCTAAGTTCTCTTTCGTAAAACCTACCGTGTATCTCTTCCCCTGTTGCGATATCTTGTATATCGTACATAACAGGATCCCCACGATAAACTTTTGTTATTTTAAATGTCTCCTCCGTAAAATTAATTGTGTAACCTTTTACAAACCTAGTACCTGTGTGATATTTCTCAACCCTAACAATATCGCCCACTTTGTATCTTGGTTCTTTAAGTTTGTTACCCTTTCCATACAAAGTTACCAAAACTTGGTCCTTGTTTTTCTCGTTAACATCTGAGGGTTTCATCTTAATACTTCTGTGTACACTGTGATTGTAATTAAATGTGACATCATCTAAAATATGCAACCACTTTTTTGTGTTGTGTTCCGTAAAATATTTCCACATTGTTGTTTTTAGAGTCCTATTTAGTCTCTCAACGAGAGCTGCCTTTCTGTTAAAAAAGGCCTTGCCGTCTTTTTTAATAAGCGTTGTGAAATGATTTATTCCAAGTTTGGCAAGTAACTTATTGACATTCTTGTTTTTAAACTCATTACCATCGTCGTATTGGACAGTATCTGGGTACTTACCAAACCTAACTTTAAATTCCCCTAGTATTTTTTCCATAGCGTGGGATACATCAAGACCACCTTTTGTTTTGGTTGGTTCCGTAAAAGCATACCGAGATAATATTTCTATACTTGTTAAAATCCATCGGTGACCCTCGTTACTGGGTTTACGACCTTCTGTCATATCAACCATGTCTAATTGCAGTTGTTCCCCAAGATCACTAACGATAGTTTTACGATATACATGCTTGCCACCTTTTGCTTTCGTAGTCGTGTAAGTTTTTTGTGTTAAAATCCAATCTTTGACTTGTTTACGGGTGACATCTAAGTCGGCTTCCCTTGCTTTTTGGTATAACCTTTCGATAGATTGATAACCAGTTCCCGGAGAGTGATACAACTCCCTAAGACCTTGTTCTATTTTAAAACTCATTTATTTCTCAGTTTAAACTATTTCTAATTCTAACAAGGCACTCATGTTTACATGGAAGTCAATGATGTTAGTTGTAAGTTTAAACGATAAGGAATTAAATCTTTGAATTATTGGAGTCTTTGATTTAATGTTGTCGTAAAATGAGGTGGTATCTAATAGCCCTTGTGTTGTGGTAACTGGTAACGATGCTATTACCTTACTTTGCTTACCATCTGATCCAAAGTTTTGGAATGAGTCTACAACACTACATTCTATGTTTACAAATTTTAACCCATGATTAACATCGACATGGTTAGCACTTGCGTGCCAGATATTTTTTAACAACGCAGTGTCAGGTGGGAAGCCTAACATAGGGCCTATGTTGTTACCCAAGTTTAAAGCTTTTTCAGATTTTATCGAGCATGTGGAATTTCGATGGTTTGCAACAAGGGTGATGTCTTCATCTTTAAGTTTACTTTGGATATCGGTAAATGTCCAATACCCTTTGTCGAACACAAGATTATCGGTTCCATGTGTAATTTGGTACTGTCCTGGAATATTATGGAACTCCCAAAATATAGTCGCTGACCTGAGGTACAGTTTGGATTTGTTAGTTTGAAATATATTCAAATTCACATTTTTGATGTTGTTTGGCACGAATACAGTTAACTTTGACATTTTATTTAGTGTGACTGACTATACAAATAAAATGGAAGCATTCAAAGAGAAATACCCATATGCAGATGCCACTAAGTTTATGTTTCAACCTGTAAAGGACTATGCGGGTAAGACTTTGTTTGTTAGGATAATGTATGTACATAACGGCAGAGCTTACGACATAAAAGCCAAGAGTTTTTCTTTTGGATGGGCATTGGATTGGCAACCTAGAATTTGGAATACAAAGGGGGTTGTACAAGGTTTCACAAAAGGTCTCTTTTCGGGAAACCCTAGTAATTTAAGTATTTTTGTCAACGACACTATGAGTTTTAACCCTACATTCCCAGACCTCGTAATTACCAAAAATATGTTAAAGTTTAACGACTATGCTGAGAATCCATACCTCGCTGCTTGTTTGGCCGCTTACATTACAACTTATGTTTGTGGTATTAGTACCAAACACTTCCAGTCTGAGAATAGCGAAGCGGAGCGAAGCGACACATTTGTGGGTAACTTGGCGAGATTCCATTTGTACTACCACATGAGAAGATTTCTTAGGACTCCTAGTAAGATGAATAGGTTTTTAAACCAAAGAATTAAAAATATAATTAATATTAATATTCCTGTTGTGTACGAGTGGTCAAAAGAATTTCACCACGGCATGGAACAGATGGGTACTTGGTTAGCAAAACAACCACACGGTAGCGTTAGAAATTACAGACCTGAGATTGGTAAATTTGGACAATCCGGTATTAGATACGAGAAACGCGGTGATAGGACCGTTAAAAGTTTGGACGACTACAAAATGTTCATTGCAACAGAGTCAACTGGATTAACACAAACAGGGCAGTTGTTATTCCAACAAAGTTTGGAGGCTTATGTGTACTGTGTACTCGGTGCACAGGCTAGTACCAGATGGGCCATCGTTGGTAAAGGTGCAAAGTCATTACAAACACAAGAGGTTTTTAAGAAACTAGTTGAGGACACTATTATACAGGACGATCAAACCGTAACCATTTCTAACATGAGAAATGCCATAAAAGGTACTAATGTAATTTTAAACTTTGCAATTAGTCCCGGTGTAATTCTTATACCAAGTGATATGATAATTTTAAAACAAAAAATACCAGGTTACAACAACATTTTAATGGTAGTTGGTGGTAGTATGGTGTTTGGCCACAACGAACATATTAACAAAGATTTAGAGGTGATAGAAGAAGAGGAAGACAGCGAAGTGACGAGTGACAGCGAAGCGAAGCGAAGTGACACCACACCAGTTGTACCGCCAAATACACCTACGACAGTATCTACAATGGATATACCGCCTGTAAAACCAACACCAGATTTAAATTTAGTTTACCCAAGAGAAATACCACCCACAAGTGATACACAAACACAAGTGCTATTAGTATTATTTGCGGTAACTGGGTATATTATGAAGTTTTTCTTATTACCTTAAATAAACTATGAGTGACGGAATAACAGATACTACTACCAAAGAAACAAGTCCCGAGAGAAAAGATGCCTGTGAAAAACTAAGTGATTTGTCTAAAAATGCAAAGAAGAGGAGGTTACCAAAACCAAAACCAGATGCATGTGAGGCCTATACAGACAATATACCTTATTTTTTACTTTTAAAAATACTGGGCCTTGTTTTAGGGGCGGTTACTTTGTGGAATTATTGTACAAGTAAAAATTGCACAACGACGACGACGACGACAAAGGAAGACACCACAAAGAAAGACCCTGTACTTAAAAAACCAGGTCTTGTAAATTTAGATGACTAAAATAAAATGGGTTGTAAACCTAGTAAACTACAAATTCAACATAACGGTGATCTTTTTAACGAAGACATCGAAACCCGTAAAAAATTTCTTACAGGGTTCCAAATGGCAAGACACTCCAAAGAAGGAATAGAAGCTAACATACAGATTGTATTTGTTAAGTCTAGCTAGACTTAAGAAATATGAAAAAGTTACAACAATAATACCGCCCCAAATTGAGGCGGTTACAAATTATATAAAAAATTGAGATCTAAAAAATAAAACCAAAATATAAAATTATAATATGCCAAGTTATTTTAAAAACTCAGAAATTAGACTTATACAGGATAATAAGATAGAATGTAAAGAGTGTAACTATTGTTGTAATAACAAAACAGCATATAGATTACATTTAAAAATAAGTCACAAACAAATTATAAAAGAAAATAATCAAAGGAAACCCTTATTATGCTGTTGTATTTGTAGTGTTGGCTATCCAACAAAAGAAGCTCTTAGAAAACACATAGTAAACTTAAAACATCATACTAAATAATGTAATATATTTTATTTTCATACCTAAAAAGGTATGAAAACAATACAAAATTTACACACAGGACAAAGATAACAAACCCTTTGTACTTACATTTAAAAGTGCATCGAACCCAACAAATATATGAACTCGTACATCTTCGGTTACAAGATCTGGGTCTCTTGTTATGTCCAAGACAATTCTACTACCATTTTGTGTATTTCGTCCTGCCCCCGAAACAAATAATATAAATAACATAAATGATTAACATAATAATTAATGTTTTTGACAATGACAAATGTATATGTGGCGGCTGTATGTATACTTGTCCCTTAGATCAAATTATCGAACATATCCAAGACCAACACCCGAATGTAAATGGTGAGATTGTATTTAAATGCATGGATTGTAAATTTAAAACTCTTAATGGAAATGAGTTTGACACCCATGTATGTGGAGATTTATGCTCCTGTGGAAGCGAAGAAGTATGTTCGGATTGCGAGTGTTCGGATTGTGGTGATTAATCTAATTAAAATATATTTTCTAATCCTTGTTACAGGATTAGAAAACTTTTTGCGTTATTTTATTTTTAAAAACCTAAAACTCAATACTTTGTAGTTGCTTACCCATAATGTTTATCACACCATCGGAAACTATGAACACATAACATGTCAAGTCCTTTGTGGTAACCCTTTTCTTAATCTCCAAAAGTACACCATCCTGTGTGTTGAGAATCTTACGCCCGATGCCAGCAGCTGTTTTGTCACAAACAGTTCTCATATCCACCACCAATGCAAACTTGTTATTTGTGTAAAAGTTTGTTATGTTTAATGTGTCTGTTGGATAGTCCAAGAAGAAGTTTTCTGCAGATTTAAAAAGTTGATGTTCTTCCAAACCTTGGGAATACAAGGAGTTTGGAACTCCTTCGATAGCTACTTTTACAGATGTTATGTTTGGAAACACGAAGTGTTCGGAGTCTACAGTGTCGTCGCGAAACAAAAGTACAATGCCTCTCATTGACTTTCGTGGTACATTAATGTTTAAATTTACTAATGTTGTATCCTTACTCCATGTTTCCTTTTTCATCAACATCACTTGCTCGTAAATTAGTGATCTTCCAACATTGTATGAATTTAATGCTTGTTGGTACATCTCCGGAGATGTAATTGTCTCATATTCAAAATGTAGGTCTTCGATAGTGTAACCAGCAACTGCTTCCCCGCTTTGTGCCTTCATAATTTCTGTTGCCGGTGGTAATGTAATCTTGTACCTTATGTTTGATTTCATACCATATGAGGCATATAACCCTTGGTCTCTCAAGATTTTACCAATTGGAATATGGACTTTGGTTTTGAAAAGCTCACCAAAATACTTATCAGCTTTTACAGTTTTATCGCCAGTATCATCGCCACTCATTATTTTACGAGTGTTCTCGTTGGCAACTCCTTGCGAGATCATGCACTCCCTTTTCTTTTCAGTTTCCCAAAGTGCTTTGTAAACCTCATAGTGGGACTCTCCTGTGTTGTCATATACAACTTGTCCATCGACTGTTATTTCTAAACTTTTTTGTAGGAGACTTGCAAGGTTGTTCAAAAACCAGGACTTGTCGTTCTTGCTTTTAAACGAACCCACAAGATATAGGGACCCAGGAACCAAACAAACATTCTCATATAGTTTTGGAATGTTAATGTAAAGTTCTTGACCCTCGGCGATCTCAGTTGGTGTTAGCGTAAACACATTTTGTTTTTTAGGTCCACGAATTTGCGAGTAAGTTATCTTATTATAACTTGGTAAAAGTTCATTAACTTTGTACATTATTTATTATATAATAAATGGCTGGTGTATTTAAAGATTTACCAAAAGAGTTATACGACTCACTATTAATTGTGTTAGGGGCTGTCGCAGTCTCGTTCGTAAGTAAAAAATTAATGAAGGACTCCTTAAGTGTTCCAAGTACAATGGAAGGCCTGTTGAAACTGGCAGCTGCGTTTGGTATCAGTACGAGTGTTATTAAGGTATTGGAAGCAAAGAAGATTCTACCAGACAATCCATTCAAAGCTGATACTTAAATAAAATGGCAACAACAATTGCGTTATCCGGGCTGTTTAATGCAATTGCATTTACAGGAACCGGTTACCTGTTTAGACTTTTAGATCACAAAGGGTATCAAACTGAGATTAAAAGACACAACATCGCGATGGAACATTTAACAGCAGCAAAGAACAAATGGTATGAGAAACAAGCGAGTAACAAAGAGAAAATTACAGCAATGCGACGAGAACTTTTGGATGCTAATAGCGATATGAATTCTGTAAACAAGTCCTTGGAGGACCTGCAAAAAATTACTCATAATGGGAAGGTGTTTACGACAAGACCTCCTGTTTTGGGAGACTATTATAAACCATCCAGGGAGATGGAGGAGTACAAACATGTAACGGTTGGGCTAACTGGGTTAGGTATTGGTTGGTTGTTAGTTGTTGTATTGTAAGCGAAGCGGTGTAAATTTAAAATTATAAGTTTAGTTTTTAAAATAACATTTCTTTTAAAATTTCTATTTCAACCCTTAAATTATTAATCACATTATGTAAATTATTAATCACATTATGTAGATCCTCTACTATTTTTGCTTGTATTTTTTTTTTCTGCATAGCATTTGCTCTTCGTGTATCCCGCGCTCGTATACCCCTTGCTCTATGTTTTGGGTCCTTAAGTAGATCACGCTTTGTATCAAGGGCATAAGATAAAAGCTTTTTCTCGTTCATTTTACACTCACATTTACATCGACATTCACATGGATTATTATCTCTTATACTTTCAACAATCTCATTAGGTAAAAAAGCATTAAAGGAGTCAGTTGTTGTATAAGTTAAAGATAAAATTCTCTCTGGTCTTTTAAGTTCTTTTACCAAAACATCTAAAACCCAATCTTGAAAATCTTCTAACAAAGGGTGATTTAATTTGATTGCGTACTCAATCAAACCTTTTTCACTTATAAAAAGCTTGTCTTTAATTTCTAAGAGATGGGGGCCTTTTTGGGGACCCCTTCTACACTGTGGTCCGACTCCTCAAACTCATTATATCTTTTCAAGTGTTTCTCGCGAACATGATGTCGTATTGATCTTTTAGGATGTGTTTTTGAACCAAACTTTCCAACATCCATGGCTGCAAACCAAAACATTCCATCATGTGTTTTTACAACTTTTAAGTTGCTTAAAATTTTACTAAATTTAATAGGGGGTTGTACTATTTCCATTTTAGTTATCTTATAGATTTGGTTTTCTTTAAAACCAATTCATAATTTAAATAACGCAAAAAAAATTCATTTTCCAAATGAGGAAAATGAAATGATAATATGAAAAGTAACCACAAAAGCCGCGACAATATTTATAAGACAAAATGGGGAAGATGTTACCCCTTTATTAATGTAACGCAAAAAATTTCATTTTCTATAAGAGAAAATGAAATGGTCCGATGAAATTACGACGAAACAAACTCTTAATCTAAAACTCCAAGAAATGAATATAAAGCCGAAAGCTATTATGAAACTGTAACCAAAATTTAACAATATGGGAAGATGTTACCCCTTTATTAATGTAACGCAAAAAAATTCATTTTCTATAAGAGAAAATGAAATGGTCCGAAGTTTGATAAATTTACTTGTAAGAAGAACGAGACAAATTCCAGTATTTTTTCATAATCTTTGTGGTTATGACATCAAAATGGGGAAGATGTTACCCCTTTATTACTGTAACGCAAAAAATTTCATTTTCTATAAGAGAAAATGAAATGGTCCGAAAGCCGAAAGCTATTATGAAACTGTAACCAAAATTAAATTATATATATGAGGAAGATGTATGGTACCCCTTTATTTAACAGTAATAAAAGATATGAGCAACCAATTGGAAATTAATGAACAGAAATTAGTTCAAACAGAAATTGTTAGAACTGGTCATGGTGGGGTTTTCAATGACTATAAGATTGAAAATAAAACTAGTCTTTTACCTCTCCCTTTATTAACCTTGTTAAAACCACAAATTATAGACATCATTAAATCTAACATACCATCCAAAATTACTGTTAAATTTCACGCCAAGTTTAAAAACACAAAAGATAACGGTGAGGAGATGTTTGAAACTAAGTTCATTTCCTCAGCTAGTATTGGGGTTAAAAACATCCATTCTGATCTTATTGTGGAATGGAGAACTATAGAAAACAGTATAATGGCAAAGATGGCTTCCTTTCTTATTGAGAAATCTGGGTGGTCCATCTCTCAAATATTTGGCATACACATTAACACAAGCGAGTTAGTATTAATACAAGGTCGCTCCTATGTTGAAATTCCCAAGTGGTTGGATGACAAACATGCAGTAATTAACATACAGAATTGGGATAATAAGTGTTTTATTTACGCAGTACATAGATCCTTAAACCCTAAAACCACTAATCCTCAACGAGTTGATAAAACTTTGGAAAAGTGTGAGAAGGAGTATAATTTAAAAGGTATCACATTTCCTATAGAATTTAATAAGTTCCAACTGTTTGAGAAATTAAACAATATAAGACTTATTATATATTATTTAGATTGTGGGCGAGATGAGTATGGGGTTGATATTAAGGTTATTGAACCATTATACCCTTCAGAATTCCCAGCGGAGAGAGAGGCAGTAATATTATTGTATAACGATCATTATATGACTGTGACCTCAGAATCTAGATTACTTAGAAATATAGATCATAACGCCAAGCCGTTTCCCTGTCGTAGATGTTCTAACTTTTTTGCTACCAAAGAAAAGTTAGCGGAACACCGCGAAATGTGTGTAAACAACACAGTTGGAAAAACAACATATCCCAAACCTGGGTTTAATATTTTAAAGTTTAGGGCCCACAAAAAGACCATTATGGCACCTCTTATTATTATTGCAGACTCCGAGTCCTTTTTAGAGAAGTTGGACAGTAATAGTGGCTCAATAACATCACAACAACTTAATAAGCATACCCCATCGGGTTTTGGGTTTTATGCAATATATGGCGATGGTCACCATGCATATTACAAAATGGTGAACAAAGATTGTGCTAAAAACTTTGTAAACAAACTTTATGGACTTGCAAGATCTTTTTACGAGAATACCATAAAAAGTATTCCGTTGGAAGGGGAGCAACTTCGTCTAGCGGATGTTGCGATGGAAACATGTGTAGACTGTTATATTTGTAGTCAAAGATTGGTAAAACTTCCAGAGGAAGAAACTTATACAATCCACAAACCTGTAAGACATCACGACCATTATACAGGTCAGTTTTTAGGTATCTCACATAACGACTGTAATTTACTTGCAAGAAGATCAAGAGAAATACCGGTATTCTTCCATAATTTGGAGGGGTATGACATTAAACAGTTCATTCGAGAACTAGGGGATGACCCCGAAGAAAATGGCAAAATCTCAATTATTGGCCATGGTGCAGATAAAATTATACAACTTAAGAAAAATGTACTAGTTGATATTATTAGTGCTTACGAGAAAAAAATAGTGGAAGACGAAGTTACTAAGAAAAAAGAGGTTGTGTTCCAAAAGAAGACAAAAAGAATAAACTATTCTTTGACTTTTAGGGACAGTCTAAAACATCTTAATATGAGTTTAGCAAAACTTATTAAGAACTTGGATAAAAAAAAGTTCCACATAACAAAGGCTGGGTGTTCCACCGAGGAACAGCTTGATCTAATTTTACGAAAAGGTGTGTATCCATATGATTATATGGATTGTGAGAAGAAGATGTTAAAGACTAAACTCCCAGCCCAAGAACATTTTTACAATTTACTAACAGAAAGTGTAATTACTACAGATGATTATGACCACGCACAAAATGTGTGGAAAGCTTTTGGTTGTAAAAATATGCAAGATTATCATTACATTTATCTTTGGGGTGATGTTGCAGCTCTCTCAGATATCTTCCAGGAACATAGAAGGTTGAGTATGGAAACATTTAACTTGGACCCAGCACATTATCCAACAGCACCATCATTTTTCTGGGACGCCATGTTGTTAATCACAGGTGCGGAGGTTGAACTTATAACCACCGAGAACTCAGAAATGTATGCATTTTTTGAGAAAGGAATTCGAGGTGGTATCGCAATGGCAGTAAAAAGACATTCTGTTGCTAACAACAAGTATGTGGATAATTATGACCCATCCAAGCCATCCTGTTTCATAATTAACCCGGATGCAAATGCATTATATGCATCCATGGCACAAGGTCTTCTCCCACTTAAAAATTATAAGTGGATGGATCAAAAGCAACTAGAAAATTGGGAAAATCTTCCTAAGGGTATGGCTTGTACCTTAATGGTAAATTTAAGTTACCCCCATAGTTTACACGACAAACATAACGATCTTCCGCTAGCACCAGAATCTATGAGTCCTGGAGGCAGTAGTATGGCAAAACTAATTCCAAATTTAAATGATAAAACAAAATATGTTTTACATGAGGAGATGTTAAAGTTTGTGTTAAAAGAGGGTTTAATTTTGGGTAACATCCATAAGGGTGTAATGTATGATGTAGAAGCTTGGATGAAACCATTTGTGGATTTGTGTGTCAAACTTCGAAAGGAAGCGGACATCAAAAAGGATGATTTTGGTGTGATATATTATAAGATGGGTCCAAATTCCATAATTGGTAAAACTATGGAAAATACAAGAAATCGTAAAACTATAATGGTTGCACAATCAGCCGAGGCAGCACTTAAACAAATCCAAAAACCCACATTTGATGATAGATTAATTTTAAGTGAAAATATGTCTATTATCACAATGAGACCAAAATCAACAAAATTAAACAAACCCATTGCTTCCGGTGGGGGTATTCTTGATAAATCCAAAGTTATTATGTATAACTGGCACCTTAATTATTTTTGTAAAAACTGGGAAAAAGTTGAGTTAAATTATATGGATACAGATGGGTTTATTGAGACCATATATACAAAAGACTTTTACGAAGAGATCAAACAAGATTTAGAAACATATTGGGATACAAGTAATTTTAAACAACCCAACATTTTTAACATTCCTATCGTTAATAGAAAGAAAGCGGGAATGATGAAGTTAGAATCTGGTAGTAAACCAATAGAAAGGGTAAGTGCAATATCTGCAAAAGTATATGCAGGAAAGATTAAAGATGGGGTAGAAACAGATGGAGACGGAAATGTTATTGGTCACATAGACAATACAGTACGAAAATGTAAGGGGGCAGACAGCCATAAAGTTGCTGAATTTACATATGAGGACTTTGAAAATTGTGTTTTAAATAATACGATAAAAAATATAACTACTAACAGAATTAGATGTAGGGAAATGGAAGTGTTTACAGAAACAACTTCAAAGGTTGCCCTTCGAAATACAGACGATAAGCGGTTTATAGACGATGAGCCCCCTAGTTGTGGCACAGAAACTTATGCTCATGGGCACTGGCGAATACGAAAAGATGAAAATGGTGTAAAGTACTTGCTTAGTAAAAACTCATACCCTACCCCAAAAGCTGGTACCTTAATGCAGTTGTGTGTAATGCACTTCCCAAAATTTAAGTAAGTTAAAATAATAATGTAGTTTTCTAATCTTGTAAAAGATTAGAAAGTAAAAATGTATTATTTAAATTAAATTTAATAATGTTTTTGGTTTGTTATATGCCGGTCTGCCTCAATAAATGTTTTAAAACCTTTAGAACAAACATTACACTGGATTATAAAACCATTTATATTATCTACCCACTCAATTATACTTTTATGGACTATTTTAATGTGTAATCTAATAGCTGTTTTGTTACCCGCATACTCACAATAGGGGCAATTCACATTTGCTAAAAAAACATTTTTTCTATAAAAAGATCTTGGCATTTATTATATTAATTATACAATTTAAAACAAAACAATTCTTATAAGTCATCATCAACAAATTTGTTACGGTGCAACACTTTCGTAACAATGTTATGTAACACTTATATAACAATGTTACGCAACACTTATGTAACAATGTTATGTAACAACATTCCCGAGGCGGGCTGAATAAATGTCGCAATTAGCGGAAATTAGAACACGAGTAAAATGTTTTACAAAAATTTTATAAAAATGTTTTACAAAAATTTTATAAAAATGTTTTACAAAAATTTTATAAAAATGTTTTACACAGTACAATGTTTTACACAGTACAATGTTTTATAACTCCCATTGTTGCGCAATAGGTCTCCCGATGGTCTCCCGATGTTGTGCAATAGTTCCCCCTGTCACGTGTTCGGGGTATGTTTTGGCACGTGGGTGACACGTGATAGGGAATCGGGTGTCAAAAATGCTGACGTTTTCATTTTTGCTGACGTCAGCATAAAAATGTGCCAGGATCCCGTTTTTTTCCCTACTCACGTATATAGACGACAAGATGTCCCCTACTGGCAATTGAAATGTCAAAACAAACATCTCTCAATATCAGTTAAAAGCTCAATTTAAATCACAGTCATTGTCCGTGTTCAATGAGTGAAAACAATTAAAACCATTTATTATTCAAAATAGGAGCGGATGGCACCTGCCGGAAACATGGAGCAATAATAAAATAGCTGTCATTCCTTGTGGCACAAAGCAGTGTTTCAGAACGAGTGGGCGAGTTGGTTAAGAATTAACGAAGTACATCAAAATGTAAGTATACCATTCGTTTTGCCAAATTTTCTTTCAATTTAAATCATTAAGACTTGCTACTTTGGTTTAAGTATAGGCTTAATTCCAAGGCGGGAATAATTTGAATTCCATTCAAGTCTCAACATTTCATTAGGGCAATATATCATATTGGATCAGAATATGTCCATTGAGTTGGAGGTAGTGTGATTGAAAGATCACATTGTTTGAAAGATCAGCCTAGCGTGGCGAAATATTGGGCATAATTATAATTCGTTATATTTCCGATATTATGTTCATTTTATATCTCACTAAATATTCATTCCTCACTTGACCGCACGTGTCTTCAAACTTCTGTTAATTAACATACAAGATGTGTGATGGTTTAGATGGATTGACGTCCATCCGCCCGACCGCTTTATCCACTTAACGCATGTACTCCTGAATTGAAATGATAACTTTAAACACTGTTAATGAATATACAGGGTGTCTCAAAAAAACCGCTACCCTTAGAAATTAGAGGTTTTAGATATTTCCCATGCAATTAGAAGCAAATAAGCATACAAATAGGCGTACAAAATCGAGGTTTGTTCTAAAGCTTCTAATTTCTAAGGGTAGCGGTTTTCTTGAGACACCCTGTGTCATGGTATACCTGTGGACTACCATATATGGATATTAATTTGCATGCCATGTAGTTAAATATGACCGCCATCTTTGTATTTGTTAAGTTAGTCTTTATACTTGATCTTTATCAGTGCTCTTTATCTTTACCATTATTTAAATAAAAACATTTAAAAGAGAACATAACACCCTGTATATTAATTCAATGCAAATATCACCAATCAGAATCTACTGTTCTGCTGAGGGCGTTGCGGCGGTTTGACATTATTAAGCTAATGCGCAAACTCCACACATTCTGTGGGACCGCAGTAATTGACTTAAGCTGTTGCGGTTGCCCTGCCAGTTGTGTTGTGTATGTCGACGTCTGTATTGTATTGTATTGCATTGTATTGTGAAGTGTGGTTTAAATTTGGCAAAGCAAGTAAAATAAAAATTAAAATAAAATAAAATCATTATATTCTGTGCATATAGATGCATGCTAGGATTATGTTCTAACATGCAAATATACATTTTGCATCGAGTAGTCTAAAAAGTCGTCTTCTTTTAAATCCCCTTGTATCAGATATTAAAGCTTCAGTGTAATTCAAATTCATTGTTCATGTTCCAGAACTGAGAACAAATGGTACATTAATATGCACGTCAAAGACAGGACACTCCCTACAAGATTACTTGTCTATGTTGAATGGCTGAAAACAAGCCTTTCACTAAGGTCCCGTTTACGCAGCACCAGACAAATTTTTGTCCGGATAAAAACTTGTAACGATTGTTGCGTTTACAGCATACCGGACAAATATTTGTCCACATTGGCTTCCCGCGTTTACGCCGTACGGGATCAATTCCTTAATATACCTATAGTTAGATTCTTTTTTTTTTGAGATTTTGTTTATATCTCAATAGGCACACGCGAAACAACCCTCATTTGTTCCTATAGTTAGATTCGGCGTTTCTTCGGCAGAATGTCGGGGATGATCGAACATGGCCAAGGGCATTGTTGGTTTCGCCTTTTTATGCGCCGTTATAAAGACTAGTGAAGTATCCTGAACTATAGCATCAAATTGTCGTTTTCTATTTTGATAGAAATTGGTTTTTAGGACGATTTAGGCCACATTAAGCATCTCCACAGCGGAAACCTTCACACAAAGGTATCGAAATAAAAATATAAATTACTTTTCTATTTCAAAGATTTATTTCTCCTTGAAAGGTTTTGGCTGAACTTGTGTTTCACAATAAAATGTCAATATCAAATGTTGGCCGTGACACAGAATGTAAATGTAGTAAAGAGAAAACTGAAACGAATTAAACCGAACAAATATTTGTCCGGTTTGGCGTTTACACGACATCGGAGAAATATTTGTCCGCCACAATTTCAAACTAGTACGCTTTCGTAGCCAGGAGGACAAAAATGTGCCCGGAAGGACTGTCCTGTGTAAACGCAAAGCGTATTATAATTCGCACAAATATTTGTCCAATGCCGTGTAAACGGGGCCTAATATTGAAAATATTGAAAGAATATTTGTTTTGACATCGCAATTGCATGTCTACATGAATGTATATATTAATATTAATATCAATTAATCGTTGATTTAGTCGTTGAACATGACATTGAATTTGATTTAAATCAAAATCCGCGTTGTTCATGTTCAATGACTGAAACTAAAGACTTTTCTTATTCAAATACGAGCGGGTGGCAACTGCTGAAAATAATTTGTAATAATAAAATAGTTGTCATTCCTTGTCACACAAGATAGTGTTTCAGGGCGAGTTATCGAATTGGTTGAGAAAGGAAAGTACATCAAAATGTAAGTTTAAATAGATTTTCTTTTAATTTGATTAATTCTTTGAAATGTACTCGTCTAATCATTACTCATGTGAGTCACGAAATTCCAATCAACGAACAAAAATTGAATTCCATTCAGGACTCAACATTTCGACAGTGCCGTATACTGTTCTCACCAGTGCAATCTAGTAAAATAAACTAGCAAACCAAAGGTCGCTCGCTTGATTTTCTTCCTCACGAAACAATATTTTAGCGTACCCGGTGTAGAGCAAACGAGAGTAGCAATCATTTTTATACTTTTGCAAGGTAAATATTACGTATAGTATGAGGGAATATGTGGAGTTATGCTTAACATCCTTACATGTAGCTGAGAGGTGACCTGAATTACAACGGAACAGCTCAACCAGATCGAGTCGAAGGATTACTAAGGCAGCAAGGGCGCCCCTGCATGGCTGCCGCCGTATGATTCAATTCCGATCACAAAACAAAACTACGAATTTTTAACATACAAGAGGCGTGATGGTTTAGATGGATTGACGTCCATCCGCCCGACCGTATCCGTGTTTTATCCTGACCCACTTAACGCATGTACTCCTGAATTGAAATGTTAACCTTTATCTATAAGTACTTTCAATGTGAATATATATTAACTCAATGCAAACATCACCAATCAGAATCTACTGCTCTGCTCAGTGGCGTTGCGGCGATTTCTTATTAAGCTGTTGAATGAGGAAATTATTGAATGAGGAAATTATTGAATGAGGGAATTAAGAACTTGAACTCCCTACAAGAATGAGGAGCAAATTGCTCGTCGATGTTGAATGACTGAAAACAAACCTTTCACCAAGGCCCCGTTTACACTGCACCAGACAAACAACAATTGTTGCGTTTACAGGGTACCGGACAAACATTTGTCCACATTGGCTTCCCGTTCACACGGTACAGGATCAATTGCTTATCATGATCGGACATGGCTAAGTACATTGTTGTTTTCGCGCTTTTATACGGCATTTCTGCTTCTCTTGCAACTTTTATAAAGGCTAGTGAAGTATCCTGAACTATAGCATCAAATTGTCGTTTTCTATTTCGATAGAAATTGGTTGTTGTAGACCGCAGCTGACGTCTAAAAGTTTTACCTTCGTTGCACACCTCACTAAACTAAAAGAAAATGAGGTATTCTAATAAATTAAATCACGCTGAATCCATATCTGGAAAGTTCTTGCGGGTTCGTCCTGCAGTTTTTTGTAATTTACGATCAAAATCTTCAAATTTTCGGGTTTTGCCATAGCATTAGTTACTATATACCATACCTCAAAAATGCGTACTCTTGGGACCAGTCTTGCACCCACTTGGTAAAATCATACCAGCATAGCTCACTTCCGTCGCATTTTGAGGTATGTGATTTCAGGATTTTTTGAGGTAAACATTTGAGCATTGATATTTGTCCGGTGTCGTGTAAACGGGGCCTAATATTGAGAATATTGAAAGAAGTTTGTTTTCACATCGCAATTGCATGTCTACATGAATGTATATATTAATATTAATATCAATTAATCGTTAACTTAGTCGTTGAACATAGACATTGAATTTGATTTAAATCAAAATCCGCTTTCTTCATGTTCAATGACCGAAACCAAAGACTTTTCTTATTATTCAAATACGAGCGGGTGACAACTGCTGAAAATAATTTGTAATAATAAAATAGTTGTCATTCCTTGTCACACAAGATAGTGTTTCAGGGCGAGTTATCGAATTGGTTGAGAAAGGAAAGTACATCAAAATGTAAGTTTAAATAGATTTTCTTTTAATTTGTTTAATTCTTTGAAATGTACTTGTCTAATACTCACGTGAGTCACGAAATTGCAATCCACGAACAAAAATTGAATTCCATTCAGGACTCAACATTTCGACAGTGAAGTATAGTATTCTCATCAGGGCAATCTAGTTAAATAAACTAGCAAAGCAAAGGCCGCTGATTCGATTTTCTTCATCACGAAACAATATTTTAGCGTACCCGGTGTAGAGCCACCCACAGTAGCAATTATTTGTATACTTTTGCAAGGTTAATATTTCGTAACATACAGTGTGAGGGAATATGTGGAGTTATGCTTAACATCCTTACATGTAGCTGAGAGTTGACCTGAATTACAACGGAACAACTCAACCAGATCGAGTCGAAGGATTACTAAGGCAGCAAGGGCGCCCCTCAATGGCTGCCACCGTATGATTCAATTCCGATCACGGAACAAAACTACGAATTTTCTCAAGAGTTTAGCTGCGTCCGTAAGAATTTATTGCCGCGCAATATTGCGTTTACGACTGCATAAATATCATTTATCACTGCACAAATTGGTTATAACTGTATCTTAAAATATATAATCCTTGTTATATGAAATAAACGGAAAAATTTTGTAGCGAAGTTGTAGCAATATCAAATAATTATATATTTATAAACGTTATAATGACAACGCTCCCTGTGTCGAGAAATTCAGTTTACCGGGACGTTTATGGCAAACGTTTTCACAATATTAGGCGAATGTTCAGACAACGTTCCCACAATGTAATTATGCTAGCTGGGATAAGAGCGATGTGGCACCTGCCTGAAACAGTGTGCAATCATAAAATAATTGTCATTCCTAGTCACACAAAGCAGTGTTTCAGAGAGAGTGAGCGAGTAGGTTAAGAAAGCGAAGCACAGTTTTCCAAAACGATCATATGTCCATTGATTCAATTCCGATCAAGGAACAAAACTACGAATTTTCTCAAGAGTCTAGCTGCGTGTTTATTGGTCAATATTAATGCACCTTTATTGAAGTGTTTAGTCACCAAGGCTCGGTTTTACGGCAGGCACTCTTAGCCGTTCTTCTTTTCCGCTTCAACGATGGCCGGCCATGCAGGCTAAATTGCATTGATAGAATAGCTGAATATTTTGAGATTTATATCTTAATTCTTGAGTAGCAACATTCTGTGCTACGTGTTATGATTCAAGCGCAACTTTAAACCGACGCAGAACGCGTTATTTGGATGCACAGACGTCAGTAGAAACTGACCTATTATAGCCCTGCTAACAACCTACATAAATTTGCCCTCAGAATCAGTTTACATAAAGCGTTTTCAACAGCAATATTCCTGTAATTGGTCCTAGTTCCTTCGAGAAGCCAAATTAAATGCAATAATTTCGCATTCGGTTGATTTCAGCCCAAAAAGACAAGACGAAGTTTTGTAAATTTCTCAATCAAATGGTACCAAAGTTTAATGATTTTTCCTATGCCTGCGACCATTAGACCTCCTTTAAACTGGTTGATAGGTCTTGATTTTGTCCTGTTGACACAATCAAACTCATAGACAAGAAGTAAAACAAACTTAAGGCATAACCTCCTAGCATTGACATAGCCAGGGGGTGATGTAAAACTCCTCCTGGTGTAAAAATGTGCGCGTGAGGGTGTAGTGCGCCTGGGGGGAGTGGGCGTAGGGGGAATGGGGGGGGGGTGATGTAAAATCATAGCTACGTCATTGTCTCCTAGTCGATTCAAATTAAAAATAATTTATTTAAACACGATCGATTGTAATCTAGCACATTGCTGATGTGGTCGTGTATTTAGAATATATTTCATACTATTTACTAGTAAACCTATGCTAAATGTAAATATCAAATGGGCGTTACAATACTAGTGTATGTATATATAGGGAATTTCTAATGTGCTTCAGGATCTTAGCCTAAAGATATACATACTGATCGTCATTATTTTTTGTGTACGTTCAAAAGTCCTTTGGCTCGAGATCAAAGTTGTCTGATGAGCGTTTTAAAATTCAAATATCGCTCCTTATTTCTAACGCTATCAGGCAGTTTGTTCCACAAAATTTCTCCTCTAAACGTTACAGGCTTGTGCAGGAAGTTCGTTTCTGTTCTTGGATTAACAATCCTCTTTTCCCCTCTCAGTCTGCTGTATTTCTTTGTCAGTATGTTTCGGCTAAGTTGGTCTGGTGCCGCGCCATTACATCATTTATGAAATGTGCTCAGTAATCTTTGTTTAAGTGTGTTCCTTAGTGTCTTCCAACCAGTTTTGAGGATCACGTGGAGACAATATGAGCTGCTCGTGAGAAGTACGCTTAATTATAATCATTTTATTTTCATGATTACTTTGTAGGATGAACAAAAGCATCATAAGCGTTGTTCTTCTGGTAATTGTTTGTGTCAAGCTTGGTCATGGAAAACCAATGCTTATGGGTCGAAAAATTTCTAAATGGGATATCGCTCAACATGGGCTCGACAATGGGATGTTGCTCAACAGAGCAACAGAAGTGGATACTGCGAATAGACCAGTGCGAGACAAAAAAATAAGAATGGTGGAGAAGCCTCCCAGGGGTGGCCGCGGTTTTGGCAGAAAACGTAGCTCAGTGGACTGGCTTCCTACTTATGGTGGACAACGTAGCTCAGTGGAGTGGCTTCCTCCTCCTGATAGAAAACGTAGCTCAGTGGATTGGCGTTCTTCTTCTGCTAGAAAACGTAGCTCAGTGGATTGGCGTTCTTCTTCTGCTAGAAAACGTAGCTCAGTGGATTGGCGTTCTTCTTCTGCTAGAAAACGTAGCTCAGTGGAGGGGCCTCCTTATGGAGGTTTTGGGAGGCATTCCGCTCAAGGTCGTGGTGCTGGTCTGTTGTGAACTATTGGAAAAATCAGGCATTCTGATGTAACATTAACATACATTTATATGCATTTAACATGTAATATCATAAACAGTACATCATTAACTTAGCTTTAACATGTATTTTAGTATGATTCTTGGAACTTTGTTTCAACTATTGAAAATAATTTTGGCCACTCTCGAGACAATGTTTTCTTATGTGGCAACGCTTTTAGTATGTGCTATTTTGGAACCATGGTTTTCTTATGTAATATCATCTTTCTAACTTTCTTATGTTATAATATAATGAATATATACCAAGTTACGTGGCTTTACCATTTATTGTTGTATCAAGGCACTTAAAAACATTTTACCTGTAGTTATTGGCAAAATGTGACATTAACAAATTTTGATATGTCTCATCATTTGAACTATTGAAAACAATGTAGGTTGTTAATAAATCAATTTTTGTTCTGTCTTACACACTAAATGATATTTACTTTGCTTTTACTTTTATTGGAGCATAAACCAGGAACTCCTCCAATATGTTTAAATCTTGTTACCGATACCTCTTCATTACGGACACGTCTTTCTGCATTACGGAGACCTCTCTGTCATGGGCACCTCTCCATTATGGACAGCTCTCCATTATGGACACCTTTTAACCACGTATACGTAGTCTGTAATGAGACATCTTTCTAATACCGACACTACTCTATTACACAAACCTCTCTAATACGCACACTTCTACTGCTTAACTTGTAAGATTCCTCGCTGAATAGATATTTGAAAACAAAACTATGATCGAAAGTACTATTTACACTTTGGAAACTATGGATTTGAAATCTCCGTACAATCTGGTGCAACCAGCAACAGGCATCTTGCTAGACAAAACGACAGGACGCTTGACCTAGCCATATGCTCATACAGCATACAGTATCTCGCAAAATAAACAGACTGATTTTCAAAAGACAAGCCCTGATTATAAAATAAAAGCTAGCGATAACAGTGGTAGTCATTAATAGACGTAAAAATGAGACGTTTTCTATTTCTGTAGCACAGAACTTGTCCTGTTGACATTGTCGCAAATATGTTGCCGTGAACGACCAGGTTGGCGTATATTGCACGATTTTTCGCCAGCAAAAAACTTGCTTGTACAGTGTATAGCAACGTCAATAACGTTAGGTGCCTTTGGTCGTAGGATTAAAATCAGTCAATATATTTTTTAGATATAGCCGGTTTCCATGCTAAAAAATGTCAATTACGCAGGAAAATTTGTTATTTTTGACATAAATTCTTTTAAATATAATCTAATTTACAATCCCCGTTTTCATGTTGCATGTTATTTTCGTGCTAAAAGGTGGCGTATTAAAAAATTACTATACTCAGTAGCACGCTCTCTTTCCACTCCAGCCTCTGCCACCCGCGAGAGCCTGCCTTGCAGGCTACATAACATGTAGATAAGTTTAAAATATAAATAACAAAGTATTCAATTGAACAATCATATCTGGATATACAAATTGTTTCTCGAAGAACAATTAGTTTCCGCAACGCGAGCCACTCGCTATATATTTTTCGGCTTGTCCAAATTTTAACACGCCTTAAGCTTTGTTTTGAGTAAAGGAGTGTTTTTCCTGCAAACCATGGCCTGTTTTCCACGCACAATGGCACGTTTTGCTACACAACATGGCGTGTTTTATAACATATCTAAAGCTGTGCTTTATAACACACCTACAAAATTACTGCCCACCTCCAATGGATCGGTTGCAAAACACATCTATACCTATCGTTATTAAATTAAGCTACTGTAAATGACATTCCAGGTTAAAATGCTCGTTCACACAAATTTTGTCCATTTCAAAATATTTATTTGAGACTAAATTTGAGAATAAATTACATTAGTAGAAATTTTGAGGTGTCTATTGCTTTTCCTGCACTCTGATTGGTCCAAATTGGGCCTCTAAAAAGTGATAGTCACTGACTGCCCAATAACTATCACTTTTTTTCAAAATGGCCTCTTCCTAAGCTGCCGAATTTAAAACATAAATCGTTTTTTTGAGCATGATTCAAAGTTTTAAATGAAAAAAAACTGCCGCTAAATTCAAGGAGGATATATTTTTGACATTTTTAAAGGTAAGCGATAACAAATACACTATTTTTCTTCCACGAAAGGCAGCGTTTTCTCGCGAAATGTACATGTATAAAACTTTTTCCGTACCGCTCAACCACTCAAGTGTTTATTTTGAAAATTATTTGTTTTATCCTCATTTATATCGTTATATTCTGCAAAAACCTAGCTGTGATATATTTTTAAAACCATTCTACTTTGTATTTGAGCCCTTCCAAGTATTTTTCTCACGAAATTGTTTATTTTTGTTTCGCTTCGATATGTTTTTGACACTCGTCGCGAGTGTTGCTTTTTCTGGCATGTTTTTAAGAACCGGCGCTGAGAAAAGCGCTGAATTTTGTCCAATAGCCTTTTCAACTGACCTCATAACTTTCTGTATTTGTTTTTCTCTCTGAAATTTCTACTAAAACAATTAGTCGCCTCAGGCTCGGTGATTACAAGCCTATGGTCATTTCGCCTTCGGCTCAGTGAATATAGGCTTGTAATCACCTCGCCTTCGGCGACTAATTGTTAAATATTCGACATAGCAGGCTCGTGAAAATTGTGCTGGTTTACATGAACTTTTAGACAGGAAATACATTTTTTATAAACTGCAAGTCAATATGCAGCGACCAGAGTCTAACTGACAATATATGGTTTCATATACAGTACTAGAAATACACTCATGCAGAATCCCCTCGCCTATTCGAACTCAGGAATTATACTTCCCAAAATTTATTGTAACATGAAGTATTCGGTCAATCATTGTAACCATAGCAACACACATTTTTTTTACTTTTCGTACAAAATGATAAAAGAGTAATATAAATATTTGTACTTTTAACTATAAATTATGAATTGCCCCACTAGACAGTAGATATGTTATTACGTACTCTTTTAGCTTTGGTTGTTGTAAAATTTAACCTTAAATATTTCACAAAAACGTCAAAAATGTTCAGAAAACTTCAACTGTTTTTTGACCATTGACAGTATTATTTTTTTAAATTTATCTTTAAAATGAAGTTTTTGACATTACGTCGTTTCTTCAAAATTCAAATTTAAACTTGCTAAAATACCTTTTAGGTTTAATCGATATTATAATAACCTCACAGAGTGACATACGCTTTTGCAAATCCACAAACTAAAATATGAAAAATAGACACTTACCCGTTTAAAACACTTCAAAAGTGTCCTTTTTTCAGCCATTCGACTCCTTCTCGTTTATTTTGTTTTGAAGACTCTGTTATCGGTATGTTTTTCCAATAGCCCGAGTATCAAAAATCATTTTTGATGAATAACAAAATCTTTATCCGTAAATCTTTTAAAAATGTTTATCCGTATGTTTCTCTCGACCTGAATTCGCGCATGCGTATAACGTAGAAAACCCTGAACCGTCCATGACATCGCGGCGGACGACTTTGGATTCCATGTGTTTTCACATACCCGGGTGTAAATATCCGAGCGGAATTAGTACCCTCGCACGGCGCTTCGCACCGGCTCGGGGATAAGAGTAACTATCCTCCCACTATTGTACCCATTAAATATTTAACCCAACAAAACTTTCAGCTGGTGACCCCTCAACTTTGCGATTCAAGAGTCATACTGTATGCCACTTTATAATTGCAGGCATCTGAATTAGGAAAAAATCAGGTGGGCAAAGGTTTGCCGTCCTGAAATGAAAGCAGGTCGGCAAATTTAAGTTTTCAATAAAATGTGCCTGTATTAATATTGCCAACATTAATCCCCGAGCACTGCGTCAAGCGCCGTGCGAAGGTACTAATTCCGCCGGCTATTTACACCCGGGTATGTGAGAACATAGCGGATTCCAAAGTTGTCTGCCATTATGTCATGGACGGTCTTCTACGTTATGCGCATGCGCGAGGTTAGGTCGGGAGAAAACTGGTAACTAGCGTCCAGCTTAGTTTGTGGATATTTGGAAAAAGCGTATTGATTATGCTTAAAATATATTTTAGCATGTTTAAATTTAAATTTGAAGAAACCAACATAATTTCAAAAACTTCATTTCAAAGTTAAAGTTTAAGAAAATTACTTTTAAAAAAACAGTTGAAGTTTTTGTGAAATGTCTGAGGTTGAATTTGACAGCAAATCAAAGCTAAAAGAGTAGATAATAATACACCTACTTTATATAGTTGGGCAATTCATAATTTTATACATGTAAAAGAAATACACATTGTTGGGTGGTACTGTGCATAATTGCTTAGTTCGAATGGGCGAGTGGATTCTGCATGCATGCATTTCTAGTTACATTTATAAACCAGAGTGCAACAGAAGAATTTCTCTCCAGCTACTTTTCTCGTTTACTCAATATTTGCGCAAGAAAAGTATAATTGTAGGTCGGGAATTTTGTTCTGTCCTGATATAATGATAGGTCGGCATTTTCTGATTGCCGACCTAAATTCAGAGGCCTGCCTTTGACTTGCACAACATCAAATGTCACGCAGTAAATAGCACTTGCACAATATCAAATTATTTGTACAATCATAAATCACAACTTGAGATCATGGTAAAATCGTGTGTGGTGTAGAGCCCCAAAGAGCCCCACGTTTAAGCGGCTTTTCGGAGAGGTATAAATGGAATAATTTTGGTATTTTCATGACGATTTCCCGCCGCCCAATATGATTCACAAACAATATCCGTGTAATATCCGCGCTTGTATACGACACTGAACTGCACATTTGGACTTTTATGGTTATATTTCACGTAAAATATTCATTTTAATGATGTTTTTGGCTGATAGTGCTTTTTAGTGCAAAGTTTCACTTTGCAAATATTGTGATTACAGGCCAAAAATTCACATAAGTGACTCAGATAGGCATATATAGATATATAGATAGCTAGATGGATAGATGGATAGAATAAACAATCCGGGGGAGCTTCCAATTGATGATCTCTATTAGGTTATATATAATTCCAGGGCTTATGATTACTTTTTCAAACATTGAAAAATTATTATTTTTAGCTAAAGTTGCGCATTTCATATTGAAAAAATAAAAATTTTGTGTTAATTCTATCTATATTCTTTAGAGAAATATTTTGCTGTAATAGTTATTAAAATCATTTAGCTATAAATCATGCATGATCTACAGTCAGACACGTTAACAATATATACACTATACAAAGTCAGTGTATAAATAACATGCAATTTGATTCGGCATTTATATAGGCAACCTTGTTGTTATATAGTTCGCTTTTGTTCGCTTGTCTAACTAATTCATCTTCAAGTTTTACTTCAACTCTGGGATATACATTGAAAAGTGGAATTTTGTGAAAATTTATCTATCCTCTATAAAGGCATATACATATTTTTCCGATAAAAAATATAATTTACGTGCGGCATAGCCGGTGAACAGACGTGCTCTCGATCGCACGAGAGAGAGTGGATTTATGGCCAGCATATTGAAATATATACGAGGAAATATATATCTCGTTCGCTTTCTAATACGTCCGTGGTCGCGAATAAAATAATAAATAGTAAAGCGTTCATGTGCTTAAATTGATGGAATCACAGGCTGCATGCTAACGAAAAGAATTGAATTTGTTGTAATAAACAATAAAAGTAACACTGTTTACAGTGCTATTTATAGAAAGCGATAGACTCATGCAAATGCTTCCGCTTTAAAGGAAATGTCCTTTGGAATGAAATTTTGAAAAAATCAAGGATCGAAATCATCGATTTGAATTTTTGGAAGAAAGTTTATCTGATGTAGTTATACACACTGAAACTACTGAACAGTGAATTACAAGCGCCAATAATTCAGTCATTCAAATATATTTAAGACATTTATCCCCGAGCCGGCGCGAAGCGCCGTGCGAGGGTACTAATTCCGCTCGGCTATTTATTACACCAGGGAAAAAAAGAAAGCTATGCGAAACCAAAGTTCCTGGCGTGTGGCTATGTTTCATGGGTGTCATGGGTGAACGTTTTCGCGAATTTCGTGAACTTTTTGTGGGCTGTTATTTCAGGAGCGAATGAGCGAAGATTTTAAACATGAGAAATTCTGAATATTTCAAAATCGCTTTTAAGGACTTTATAAATAGGAGCTGTGAGGCGAATTTTATCGCTTTTGCTTTATATAAAAGGATAAGAAGAGATATATGAGCGAAAAAAGTAAAATATAAGGCGAGTTTGTTATAATTGTTGATGTATTTGTTATTTTGTTCATGGCATATTATCATTGTTGTTTTAAAAACTGTTGCTTTATATAAATAGTCAGTCTCGTTTAATTCCAGTTTAAGTATCCTATATTTTATGTTACAAAAAGCTATAAATTAAAAGGAAAGCGGAACCATTTTTACGAGAGAATTGTATACTTTCAACCGCAAGATTTCATTTCAAAAAGGAATTTATAGGTAAATGCAGTTTTATGAACTTTACGAAACGTTTTATATTGAACGGACGGTTGAATTTTTCATTTTACATTAAAACAAAATATTAGAATGCATAATAACATACCTACATGATATATTTCAGTATTCTATTGTTAAAACCATTAATATTTTAACTACATTGCCGGTTTTGTAGTGTAATTTGTACGCTAAAAACTGTAAAAAACATTTTCTTACTGATCGTGTTGCCATGACCACAGAATAGACATGAGCAGAAAGTCCACTCTCGTTCCGACCTTTGAAGTTTTTGTGCCAGCACATGCTACTTCCGGCGTCTTGGCCGCCATGTTGAAAGCAACAACTCTGGTCCAAAACATTTTAAACAAATATGGCGAAACTTGTATTTCATGTTTAAATATGTCATTTTAAATTTCAAGCGCATATTTATACTGTATCGTAGCGTTATACCAGTCGTACCACTAAACACAATAATCATATACCTGATCAGTGAAAGGGGCTTCTTTTCTTCATTATGATGGAGCATCCTAACTTGCTAGAAGTTACAGTTCATGACCCAAAATTGCAACACACTAATCTCATGTACATTTACACAGTGTAGCAATATCTTAATGATTTCACCTGTTTTCATTTACCATTGGCATCATTAGGTTTACCGTCTTAGAGATAAGAATATTGAAGGAGCTAGAGTAAGCTCCAAAATATTACACATTCAAACTGTGTTGGCGGTGTAGCTCAGTCTGGAATGCATTGGTCTTGTAAACCAGAGGTTGTGGGTTGCATTCTCACTGTGGTCAAGTTGATTTTTCAGCTTGCCCGGTGTAGATTTACTCAGTGTAGCAACATCTTAGTAATTTCACCTGTGTAATTTTACCATCAACATTAGATTTAACACGAGTCTTGTATCTTACAGTTCAGTTCTTCTGTACTCTGGTGTAAAAGATTTTAAACAATATAGCACAGCTGCACAATGTAAGGAAGGAGCTAAAAAGTTTCCTGAAGGCACTGGTGAATTGTGATGGCGTTGGGTTGTCACTGTTTCCTCCTTGCTGCCTTATGGTACCAAATAAATTCTCTATAGCGTCAGTGTTGAGATTGTTGGACTTTTTGGATTGTTGGACATTTTGTATTGTTGTACTGAATTTTTGTGGATGAAAGTTTTTAAAGATATAAAACCGGTTTTCCTCTAGCGATAGTTTCGCGCAAGGACTTTGCTCATTTTTTTGTGAGTTTTCAACTCGGTATACTGGAACTAGTTGGACAAAGAAATAAAAAAGTCGTTTCGCGCAAAAAAATTGGTAATGGAAAATCGGCGTAGATATCAGCTAGTAAGAAGTATAGGTATGAAAAGAGTAAAATATTTATAAATACATTGACATCGATTCTCCAATAATTGAATGATTAAATCATTCGCTAGATTTATGTCATTATGCCTAGTTTCCCGTTGAGTACGACATTGGTTGTAGTCATTACAGATTGATAACGTAGGTCCAGTACTCAATAGAGGTTTGGAAGTTTCTAATTGATTCTGATTTTATGGAGAAATAATCGACAAGTCAATGCAGCATTTTGAAACAGTTAAAAAATCAACTGCCATATTTTAAGGCAAACAATAATATAGGTATGTTGCACAAATATAAATGAACTTGAATATAGAATAACTTTCAAACATATAATTCAGAGTCTGAAACAAGATTGAGATCTTGCATTCCAGTTTGAACCATACCAAACTAAAATCAAATTAAAATGTTTTTGTTACATTTTTGGACTTGTACAACTTGTACACAGTAGAAAAAAACTAGTCAATGTCAAAGTTTCATTTACTTGGTTTCCTTTGTAAAAAAACACTTCAACTTGCATGCATCAAATTCAGATTTTCTTGCAAGTTGAAACCAGTTTTATTGCCTGATATATTACTCTGCCAACAAGTCTTAATAACTAAGGTGATAGCAACAATAATATACTTGGTGCTAAATGTAACATAAACTTGAGTAACAGAAAAAATTCTCATCTTCAGATTATTTTCCCCTTCATTGTAGAGTAAACTGTTAACACAATCTTAAAAACTAGAGTGTATATTAGAATCTTCTCACAGATTTATAATTAAAACTGTCATCAAAATTAATCAGGTCTTTCATTGTCTGTTTTGTAAATTAGGTCCCTTGATTGATCCAAGCATTGATCTTTAAAACTATTTTTCCAATATCAATGAACAGTCATAAGGGACCGGTCATTAATAATGGGAGGGGGGACGTGGTTGAGAAAAGGGGGGCGGTCTCTATTATATATGTCTTGAAAATAAATGTCTTGCTGTTGGTGGCGGTCTCTAGAAAAAGAGTTTTCTCACCCACCGCCCCCCCTCCCATTATTAATGACCGGTCCCTAAGGTCATAGGAGGCCTTGTGATACCAAATTCGTAAAGCCACAGCCAAAGGATTTTTCCAATAGGTTCAAGTCAAGATATTATCCCCAAAATTTATTATTGAAGACGAAGTAGATAGCAATTTCTTTCATATCTCAGTATTCTTTTATATTAAACCATTGCAGGCCAATATGCCAAGTTAATATTTCATTGCTCTTGGTGTAGTTGGTGAGTACCGTCAATTCGTCAAATCTTGATCACAAATTCACAGAAAGTTCTATGAACTAGTTTATTTCCTTCATTGCCCATGGCGTGTACGTCCTTAATCCTTTTATATACCGTGAAATATCATCAACTTATCACTCAAAACATATCGTACGGCGATGACTAAGCTCACAGAAGCTATATAACTTGTATGACAATGTATGACAATGGCCAAATTCCACGATTAAATTCGTTTCTCATCCTCATAGTGACAATTAAACCAAAGAACTGCCTTTTCTTTATAATATTTCAAAGTATCCTGAGTTTCGCTTGGATACATAAAAAGCTAGAGCACTTTTAGTGGCTCTATTTCGTATTCCGCCATACGAACTCCTATAAAATTTCCTCTGGTTTGGTTGCTTTCAACATGGCGGCCACACCGGAAGTCGGCTGACATTCTGGCACACTTTTTACCCCGGAGTGGAGCTTCTGCCCATGTCTATTCTGTGCCATGACTACAGTGCTTCCACAGTTTGAAACAAATTTCCATTGTTTATCCTTGCAAAAATCCTTAAAATTCCTCTATATAATTCCTTAATATTTAAATTTTCTTCCAGTTTTCCTTTGTTTTCCTTTCAAACTATTACAGTAATATGATTAAAATTGTCATGGCACATTTGAGATGAATGGAATCACTTAGTATTTACGTCAAGTACTCCATTTAAATTAGTGGTGGGCGATACTGCGAATATCGATTTCGATACGATACCGAGTACTTTTTTATCGATACCACTGTTTCGATACTTTTTTTCGATACCGATACTGGTCAGTAGACAAAGTACTTCATACACTAGTTAAATGTGTTCGTACCACAACGATTAATAGTCTTTATATTTAATTTAATATTTCTGCCATTTTCCAGCATGAAAAAGAAAAACCTGGAAAAAAAACCGCTGTGAAAAGCTGTTACTGCATGCTCGTTTGGCAAATAACTAAACGAAGAACTTCATGTAACATTAAATATTAAACATAATCCGGTCACATGACAAGTATCGAAAACATCGATATTTAAAAAAGTATCGATACCATATTTTGAATTGTGAATATCGAAAGTATCGATACTTTAGTAGTGGTATCGCCCACCACTAATTTAAATGGTAATATCCTTTGGAGGAGGGGGGGATTCAATATCGTTTTCCCGGCCAAAATTTTGTCTGAAACCCAGGTATAAACAGACTCGGTCAGTAGGCCACTAATTTACCGAATGCCATTTCCAGTAATAAAAATTCTGGTGCAATTGCCATATTTTCCAGTTAAGCAATTAAAAAACCCTAGCTCTCGTAGCCTCTTTTTACCCCTTCACGATCGCATTCTGACTAAGTCTATTCTGGTTTTGAACAAATCATCCTTTGCATGCAGATTTTGCAACGAAAAGCTTAGAAATGTTTAGGAACTGTCGTTGTTTAGCTGTGGCGAGGGGTTACTGCATGCATGTATTTCTAGTTAAGATATTTATTACAGCTGTGTTACCTTTAAGCTCTATAACTATAAATATTTTGCATTCGAAAAAATAGTTTAGTATGAAAATGACTCTGATCAGATCTTCTGTGCTAAACGTGCATATTGGAAAATCCATACCGTATTCATTTGCCTCTATAATCAGTAGTTTACCCCATGAACTTTGCACTATCCTTGGGATCTCTGAGTTTCAAGACAAGTTGCTGTGGCAGTGAAAACGAAGAAAATGACATCAGCAATGCAAATATTAATGAAATGGATAGTTCTTTTAATTCGAAGGTTGTTCGTGTGTCGACTTGAAACACTCCAAATAAACCTCCATCAAAGAAAACTCTTGTGTCAAGCACTGGTAAATCTAAGAAGCATTTGTCTTTCTTTGAAAATACTTCTCTATCCTTAATAGCTGTAAGCATTTCTATTTTATATCCTTTTTTTTAAGTGGCTATATGTACTGGAGCTGTATGCCGACATTCATTTCCTATTCATCCTGGAGTCAAAATATTCCTTCCAGTTCCAATGCCCAATTTAATGTCTTGTTTATACTACTTTTTAGCCTTCTAAACGTTGTGTAACAAGAGCTAAAAGTGTTCGCTCACCAAAGCAGCTTACATTTTCACCTAACCAAAAACGAAGATAGCTTGGACACATGAAGAAGACTGATCTTTAGTCCAATTCATTTCTTTGCATAGAGACCTGCAACCTACAACAAATTGATTGGCCATGCATGAAAGCAAAACGTAGCTACTGGTCAAGAGCTTCAGAGTTTATCGCTATGAATACATCATCCACTCACCACAGACAAGGTAACTATATAAATAGAATACTGTTAAGCCCGGTCAACCCAAAATGGCAGTTGATGAGAGTTTCACTACATGTTCGTATTATACTGTTAAATTCAAAAAAAAAACTTAGGTTACTAGTCACAAATGCAGGTCAAAAATGGTAACAGTGAGTGACAACAAACTCAAACAACATGTGTATGTATGGAATTAGCATCTATTTAGTGTTTTTTTTCTATAGCAAATTCCATTCGCCAACGTGTTAAATGCCTCAGAAACACATACAAGAGTGTTGAAAACGCAGAGGAGCACTTTGGTCTGGATGTTGACAATTATTTGGGAATACGTGAGGATAACAGAGGTGAAGAAGATGTGAGCGCTCAGGCCAATGTTAAACTCACCCCACAACATTGGAAAATCATTACTGTCTTGACCCAACCCCAGAAACTGCACATTATCAAGAAGATGTTTACAACTCTTGACTTAGCGAGCAAGATAACTTGTTGCCATGATATTTTCTTTGGTGAGAGTGAAGATATTAAGGAACTAGTTGCTAAACTAATAAGCTCTTCTTTGACTAACGGAAAATTGCCTGAAACTTCTACTGACCAACTAAGGAAGTTTCTTGATGATCTTTATTTTATTTTGGCGAAGAGGAATGGTATAACCTCAAACCTAGGACATTTTGGAAGCATTAGCATCATCTATGTGTAGACTTCAATCTGAAAGCAAATGAAACCTGGTTTACAAATTCAGTGAAAAGTTCACCACCCAGACGTTTCATGCAATGGACCATGTCATAAAACTGGATCGGATGCCATTTGGATTGTTGGATTATATGATTCAGTTTTTCACCAGCTCAAATGTGAATCAGGTAAAGTAAATACTGATGAGATACTCTCATTCCTCTTGTGAAAATTGATCGTAACGTATATGTAAATAATATTATATTTCAAATTTTCATTAATCTACATGTATCTGCTGCCATTATTTCGATTTTTATCGATATATAAACTGCTGCATATTTAAAAGTTGATAGAAGTTAAACTTTTTAAAATGCCCAAAAATACTTGGCCAGAGTATTTTGGTCTGGCTATTCTAGGCTAATCTAGAAAGTTGGATACATTCCGGTGTAGGTAGAGAAGATAACAAAGTGTGTAATTAGGTCGATAAACCAGATAGCAAAAACTACCTTCATCAGGAAGGGTTTTACTCCGAAAGGGAAAGCATCCCTACTGTTACTACCAAATATAAAAAAAATTGCAATGTTGCAATTATGTCAACCTATTTCAATGTTTTGTATGATTAATTGCAGATAATAATCCCATCTGGCTACAAATTGTGGTACGAAACCATGACAACTGAGTTTCCAGGAAGATTTGTGAAGCTATTTGCTGGTCCGTTGTGGAGTGGTCAGGCTAAGTAGGATATTGGATATACTCAAAAGGTTTGTTATGTCATGATTGAGTAATATTGTCCAATATTTTCTGTATGTTGTGACATATGTAACGACATGTTCTCTTTTATCCATACTTATGGTATATATCTAATATCTTATGCAGGCCTGTGTCAATATACCAGTCTTTTCACGCACCACCCAGTCCAGGATGGAAAGAGATCAACCTTTTGACGCCACACCTCACGTACAGGTATCAGTATACTTGTTTATTTACTTTTAGTTGATGATATAAAGGGAACACAGATGCTGCATAAACAAAATGATGCATGTGTCATAAAACTTGCGTTAATGGATTGTCTTGTTATCAGTTAGGAAGAAGCACTTGACAATTAGAAACGAGCTAATCCAGATGGTAGATTTTGGATTAAAATTGATGGTACTGACTTTAAGACAGCATTAATGGAATGAGATGGCATCCTGTAGGCTTTGCAAAAAGAGTAGGAGCAAAGGGTTGTAGATGCCATGGCAATTGGCACAAAAGACAAGAGCAAGGAAAATATTGTACAAGGACAAGTACAAAGAGTATACAAAGACACGTACAATGCACATAATACACATGTGGCAACTCTTTGAGTATCTACGTTCAGTGGCATACTTTAGTTCTACAGTTTAATGTATATATTTCTTCTTAAGAAGTATTTTTAACTATCTGTAAATTATGCTCTGCGCTTTTGAAGATGACAGGTTGCAATATCTTCTACAATAATTATCGAAGACAAAGAAAATATTTTCAGCAATTATTAGCCAATTTTTTATTAGCCTCACCTAAAGCCACAGAGGGCCCAACTATGGTTTATGACTGTAGACAAGTGTAAAATAATCAAAATAATTAAATAATAAACTTACTTGAAGATTTCCATGAACAATACGGAGAAAGCACAGCAAACTTTAGTCTATATGAAGTACTTTGCAATCCTAAGCAACTGAGTAATGCGGACGCATGTGGAATTAGCCCGCACCGCCTGTCCCGCCCGTTGCAGGCGTTATAATAAGTGAAGAAAAGAAAGGGATGAAACAAAAGTCACGTGACATTTTTAAATGCTTCTAACTTAACCGTTTCAACTTAATTTGATTATTTTACTACGTATTTAGTGTTCTCGTAGATGAACAACGATAGCCAGTAAAGAAAAAACATAAATAAACCTGTTACTAATTGATTTTTAACCGCAAACATTCTTCGCCATTTTCGCGATATGTGTACCACGAATAGCCTCTCCACGCTGACGTCATGAATTTCCGAAGCCACCGTTCGGACGAAGTTCGACGCTCGTGAGAAGTTCGGATTGCATCACTATTTTAAAAATAGCTGTGATTTGTTAGTTCCGTGATCGGTATGCACTATTGCACCATCTTAGCATGAGATTATGTTTATTGTAACAAAGTCACAAAGACAGAATTCACTCCAAATTTACAGTGTTTGTGAATTCGATGACAATCAAAATGGAAGGAATTAATTAATTGGCATATATTTGGCTACCCTTCAGCTATGTTACCAGCTATAACTTAGATACTTTCTTTAGAGCTGCCGGGCATGGAATCATTTCAATGCGAGCGGCTGTTCTGAATATATTCAATAAATTTATTCGATCGAATCAAATCTCGAATCAAATATATATTTATGTATTGTAAAGTGAGGTATTTTATATGAACATGTTATTGTTTGTAGAAAGAGAACTTGGACGATATGTCTTATTCAAACGTTTTAAAGTTTATATATATTGTTTGTAATAGAAACTTAATTTTCTTGCTACTGTATTACAGCGACACTCTATGGAATTCAATTTCCACAACAGTTTTAAGTACATATGCATTGAAATTACGCATCACTTTTGAATTTTATATTAAGTCACAAGTTGTAATACCACAAATGTGTATGTTTTTGAATTTTTCTTTATAAACAAAATTATATGCGTGGCATTAATTGTTCTTTGTTTACAAGTAGTAATTTAGAAATTATTCAACGGCCGTTTCAAATTTCATATGTACAGTATTCAAATTACACGTCGTTTGTGTTAATGTATCAAAAATAAATAGCGCACACCATTTTGTATTATTTTGACACTTCACGTTTATTTTAACTTTTCAATATTAACCGATAAAACACATGCTAGCGAGAAAATGGCTAAAATTAGCTTGAGATGCATTTCCGAACTGTGATAGGAATTCTCCGAATGGACAGGCTAGTCGTGGTACACATTGAACGATCACGTGACCGGTGTTTCAACCCTTCTATTATTTCTATTTATTCTATTATTAATTCCATATGCGCCCGCATTACTGACCTGATGAATACTCTACAGTACTTCATATAGATTATTGTTTGCCGTTTTTCGGAACATATTAATAATATCTATATTGTTTGTGTAAATTTTTCCAAGTAAGTAATTTTTACACCTGTTTACATAACCCGTATAGTTGGGCTCCCTGTGCCAAAGAGCGCAGTATTTGAAAGTGCTTCTCATGCAGCCGGTAACGCTAAATTGTGGTAATAGGATCGCATACAAAAATACGATCTCTACACATACAAAACTAAAGTATTCATTCCCAACATTACTCCTTAGCAACACTAGATCCATGGTAAACAAACTAGACGAATTACATGGCGTCGTATCTGTTAATGCATGTGACATTGCAGTTATTACTGAAACATGGCTTACATCCAAAATTACAGATGATCTTATTTATATACCTGGCTACGTGCATATTCGAAGGGATCGCCCTGATGATCAACGTGGTGGTGGGCTATGTACCTTTTTATCAAATAGCATTAATTTTCTACACTTGAAAAATTTCGACGACCCAAATCTCGAAACACAATGGTTCTTACTCAGACTGAATCGTCTTCCTAGAGGAATAAACTCTATAATACTTGTTACTGTTTATCACCCCCCTGGAAATGACGATTATGTTTTGCGTAATCACATTTTTCAAAACCTTGACGCTGCTCTGAACACACATCCCAATTCAGGAATTATGTTGGTTGGAGACTTCAATCAATTTAAGCCTGGGCAATTGTGCTCGTCATTCAAGTTAAAAAAGCTTGTTACCAACCCAACACGAGGCACTAGAATACTTGATCAAATTTACTCATCATTAGCTGATTTTTATGGCACGACTGAAATCCTTCTTCCTATTGGCAAATCTGATCACTCCACCATTCGTTTAAATCCTTCTTTGAAAAATCCCGTTAGCCACCAAAGCATAAGAACGGTTAATCGCCTGTGCCGCCCAGTAAATAAACAAGCTTTTTCTGAAGCGTTATCTGGTGTTAACTGGTCTTCATTATATCGTATTTACTCAGTTGAAGATCAACTTCAAGTTCTTATGAGCGAAATTACTGAAAAAATGGACACCTATCTTCCATTACAGTACACTAAAACTTACCCTAAAGACAAGCCGTGGATAACTTCAGACATTAAGCAAGCTATAACCAAACGACAATGCGCCTGGACTACTGGAAATATCGGTAAATACACCTTTTATTGTAACAAAGTCCGGCGATTATGTCGGCGATCCCGACGTCTTTTTTACAACTCTACAGTTAAGGACACGCAAAACTGTAATGCCAAACAATGGTGGAATAATATTAAACGTCTAGCTGGTCTCTCAAACCGGCAACAGCTAACCAGTATCACCCATGACGGTCAAATTTTAGAAGATGAATACCTTGTTGAGCACATCGCAAAATCATTCTGCAGTGTAACTGAAGATATTGGACCTTTGAACTTTGATCCTGTCCCTGTTTATGTAGTCCCTGAAGAGTATATCATCTCTCCAGCTCAAGTCCATGAGGTGCTATCTAATATCAATGTTCAGAAAGCCTCCGGTCCGGATGAGATACCTAATTGGCTACTTAAGTCTAATGCTGACTCGCTTTGCTCTCCAATCGCATCCTTATTCAATGCCTTGATTAGCCAAGGCTCACTTCCCTCCTTATGGAAATCAGCTGATGTTTTACCTATCCCAAAGATCAACAACCCCCAGATTGCCAGAGAAGACCTACGACCTATCTCATTGACACCAACAATCAGTAAAGTCTTGGAATGCTTCGTTTTTAAATGGTTGTTTAAACAGATCTCTCCTAATATTGACCCCGATCAATATGGAAACATTAAGAATTGTTCTACCACGCACGCTCTAATCCATATGATCCACAATTGGCTAGAGTCTACCGATTCTTCTGGATCTGTAATTCGTGTCTGCATGATTGACTTCTCTAAAGCTTTTGATAGGATTGATCACAACCTCCTCATCAGCAAATTGCAAGTACTTGGTGTTCACCCCTGTCTAATTAACTGGTGCGCAGATTTCCTTCGTTGCCGATACTTAAGAGTCAAATTGAGATCGAACAAATCGTCTTGGAAGCCAATAAATGCAGGTGTACCCCAAGGAACCAAACTTGGTCCCCTGTTGTTCCTTATCATGATAAACGATTTAAAAACACAACATCCTTTGTACAAATACGTTGACAACTGCACAAATTATGAAGTAGTTGTTAAACCCTACACTAGCTGCATACAGCACGACATAGATGAAATCCAAAATTGGACCGAAAGTAATAATATGCTCCTCAATGTTAAAAAGACTAAAGAACTTCAAATAGCGTTTCTTAAAGAAGTGCCCTTATTTGATAATCTAATCGCCA
This sequence comes from Trachythela sp. YZ-2020, assembly GCA_016169945.1. Taxonomy (NCBI): domain Eukaryota; kingdom Metazoa; phylum Cnidaria; class Anthozoa; order Malacalcyonacea; family Clavulariidae; genus Trachythela; species Trachythela sp. YZ-2020. Next base: position 4,352,866 of record JADLSH010000311.1, on the reverse strand, counting down.
GTAATAATGTAGTGGAAATCGTACCTAGCTTCAAACTTCTTGGTCTCATAATAACGTCGGACTTATCCTGGGATCAACATATCGACTATATCTGTTCGAAAGCCAGTAAACGCTTGTACTCTATTAGAATCTTAAAACGCTCTGGCATTCCCAATGGCGACCTGATACACGTTTATTGTGCATTTATTAGACCTATTTTGGAATATGCCTGTCAAGTGTGGCATTTTTCTCTTCCACAAAAGTTGTCCCAACTAATAGAACGGATTCAGGAAAGAGTTGTTAAGATCATCTTACCGGGAAATCTAACATATAACGACCGGCTCACCAGATTAAACTTAAAACCATTGGCGGAACGCAGACAACAACTTTGCTACAAACTGTATAAGTCAATTATCCAAAACAAGTCAACTAATAAACTGTACGAGCTTCTCCCCGAACCTAAGGAACACTCATATTCCTTACGTGATCCAAGATTTCTACCGTTGATTAACGCTAAAACTGACAGGTTCGCGAAATCGTTTATCTGCCAAGCAGTGAAACTCTATGACAATTGTACGTTGGAGTGATCTAATTATTTTAGTGATATTAATCTAATAGTTTTTAGCTTATAAGAACGTAATTAAATATTTAAATTTTAAACTCTAGAATTTTACTAAGGTTGAATTATTGTAAATACTAGTATACGTGTTTATAGTCTATTTTATGTAAAATCAAGTTTTTTTTGTCCCTATATTTAGGTGACAAACAAGTTGATTCTAATAATAAAATCTTTATATATTCTCAACATATTTGTGTGCTGATTATTAATAGTGGTAGGAAATTTATGTATGAAATTTGTAGAAATTCTTATCATCTTGGAATCATCAGTTTCATAAGAAAGTCAGCCACTCTGTCTGGTATCCCAGGGTGCACAACTAGACTTGCCGGCGTTGGGTATCAGTGCGGTGTCATGTGTAAGATCCAAAGTTGGGTCTTAGCGATGACAGTGCAGTATACTGTGATTACATCCATTTGTAATCCAAAAATTTATTACTGCGTTTAGTTTTATTAGACAGAGCAATGTCTAGTATACTGTATGCAATGACCATTTGTTTGGGAGCCAATATACGACAGATATAGATTTAGCATATTTTGCTTTCCTTTTTACTTGGAACAATGCATCCTTGAAAACACTTTGCGTTGTTATGGATATACAGGATCTCTGCTTCCTTGATGCGTTCAACCCTCGTGCAATCACTCATAATTCCATTCGTAGAATGAGATTTGGTCATTAATAATAACTTACTGCACAAATGGATGTCATCAATATATTGCACTGTCACTGCTACTGAAATCTAATTTGGGATCTTTTATTGAAATTTGTTGTGGGTTTATTCAAATTTTGTATTTCTAAAATATAATTCATTTCGCTTGCATGCTATTTCACTTACTCTCGGAGTCTGAGCTGACTGAGTAGGATTAACAGCTCTCCGTCACGGACAGGATCATGACTAAGATTGAACTGTTGCTCAGTTTTGCACAATTTCCCATGTACTCTTGCTCAGTTGCTCTCAAATTGTTTTTCTTACTTTTACTTTGTTTCACTTAACTTGCATCCGCGTTTGAAATATACCATTTTATTAAAGTATTATACTTAAAAAAATTTCTGACAAATTTGTATCGTCCTGATTTAACTAAATAATGAACCTCTGGAATGTTGAACTTTGGCAAATGTCTTGCATAATAATGTCTATATATCTGATATTTCACGCACGTAAAAATATAATGGAGATAAAGACTTTTATTCACATGATTCAGGAGACATTTGAATGTACTTGTGAATATTGACCTCAATTATGCGACCTGAGTGATAAGACGTCATTTAAGAAGAATGTGTGAAAAACCTAAATAACGTTTGGTTGTGTATTAGGTTTTATCGAAATCTAATGCTATTTTGCTGTTTTGGATGGTCTTTTGTGTAGTTTTGCGATTTCGTAATGGCCCTGACGCCCTCGTTTTAGCTAAAAGTTTTTTTAATAAGATTCGTTCTAATAAGTGTCCTTTAATTCTCTTATTTGTGTATATTTTCGCTACATATATTTGCTAAATAGTCAATCTCGTACTCGAAGTATGCCTTCTAAATGGCAATATGAACAGTTATTGTGATTAATATATGAAATAAAAGCACAAATTTTGTAGCGAAGTTGTATCATATACCAACGTTATTCATAAACGTTTTGACAACGCTCCCTGGAGTCAACAAATATTTGTCCGCCACAATTTCAAACTAGTACGCTTTCGTAGCTAGGAGGACAAAAATGTGCCCGGAAGGGCTGTCCTTTGTAAACGCAAAGCGTATTCGCACAAATATTTGTCCGATGCCGTGTAAACGGGGCCTAATATTGAAAATACTGAAAGAAGTTTGTTTTGACATCGCAATTGCATGTCTACATGAATGTATATATTAATATTAATTAATCGTTAATTTAGTCGTTGAACATAGACATTGAATTTGATTTAAGTCGAAATCCGCTTTGTTCATGTTCAATGACTGAAACCAAAGACTTTTCTTATTCAAATACGAGCGGGTGGCAACTGCTGAAAATAATGTACAATAATAAAATAGCTGTCATTCCTTGTCACACAAGATAGTGTTTCAAAGCGAGGTATCGAATTGATTGAGAAAGGAAAGTACATCAAAATGTAAGTTTAAATTTGTTTAATTCTTTGAAATGTACTTGTCTAATGCTCACGGGAGTCACGAAATTTCAATCAACGAACAAAAATTGAATTCCATTCAGGATTCAACATTTCGACAGTGCAGTATAGTGTTCTCATCAGGGCAATCTAGTAAAATAAACTTGGAAACCAAAGGTCGCTGGCTTGATTTTCTTCCTCACGAAACAATATTTTAGCATGCCCGGTGTAGAGCAACCCAGAGTAGCAATTATTTTTATACTTTTGCAAGGTAAGAATTACGTAACATATAGTATGAGGGAATATGTGGAGGTATGCTTAACATCCTTACATGTAGTTGAGGGGTGACCTGAATTACAACGGAACAGCACAACCAGATCGAGTCGAAGGATTACTAAGGCAGCAAGGGTGCCCCTGCATGGCTGCCACCGTATGATTCAATTCCGATCACGGAACAAAACTACGAATTTTCTCAAGAGTCTAGCTGCGTCCGTAAGAATTTATTGCTGTACAATGCAATATTGCGTTTACGACTGCATAAATCTCATTTATCACTGCACAAATTGGTTATAACTGCATCTGAAAATATATAATCCCTGTTATATGAAATAAAAGCAAAAATTTTGTAGCGAAGTTGTAGCAATATCAAATATCATATTCATAAACGTTATAATGACAACGCTCCCTGAGTCGAGAAATTCAGTTTACCGGGACGTTTATGGCAAACGTTTTCACAATATTGGGCGAATGTTCAGACAGCGTTCCCACAATGTAATCATGCTAGCTGGGATAGGAGCGATGTGGCACCTGCCGGAAACAGTGTGCAATCATAAAATAATTGTCATTCCTAGTCACACAAAGCAGTGTTTCAGAGAGTGAGCGAGTAGGTTAAGAAAGCGAAGTACATCAAAATGTAAGTATAGAATTGATTTTGACAATTTTTCTTTCAATTTAAATCTTAATGCTCGCTACTTTGGTTTAAGTATAGACATATTTGAAGCGAATAAATAATTGCATGCACGAACAATTTAAATTCCATTCAGGTCTCAAAATTTTATTTCGGCAATATAATAAGAGTTATATATTGAATAAGAATGAGTTTTTTCCAAAACGATCAGAATATGTTTACTGAGTTGGGCGTCCATCCGCCCGACCGTATCCGTGTTTTATCCTGACCCACTTAACGCATGTACTCCTGAATTGAAATGTTAACCTTTAAGCACTTTCAATGAATATATATTAACTCAATGCAAACATCACCAATCAGAATCTACTGCTCTGCTGAGTGGCGTTGCGGCGATTTCTTATTAAGCTATTGAATGAGGAAATTATTGAATGATGGAATTAAGAAATTGAACTCCCTACAAGAATGAGGACCAAATTGCTCGTCTATGTTGAATGACTGAAAACAAGCTTTTCACCAAGCCCCCGTTTACACTGCACCAGCGAAACAACAATTGTTGCGTTTACAGGGTACCGGACAAATATTGCCCACATTGGCTTCCCGTTCACACGGTACAGGATCAATTGCTTATCATGATCGGACATGGCTAAGGACATTGTTGTTTTCGCGCTTTTATACGCCATTTCTGCTTCTCTTGCAACTTTTATAAAGGCTAGTGAAGTATCCTGAACTGATAGCATCAAATTGTCGTTTTCTATTTCGACAGCAATTGGTTGTTATAGACGTTCAAAAAGTTTTACCTTCGTTGCACACCTCACTAAACTAAAAGAAAATTAGGTATTCTAATAAATTAAATCACGCTGAATCCATATCTGGAAAGTTCTTGCGGGTTCGTCTTGCAGTTTTTCGTAATTTACGATCAAAATCTTCAAATTTTCGGGTTTTGCCATAGCATTAGTTACTATATACCATACCTCAAAAATGCGTACACTTGGGACCAGTCTTGCACCCACTTGGTAAAAATCATACCAGCATAGTTCACTTCCGTCGCATTTTGATGTATGTGATTTCAGGATTTTTTGAGGTAAACATTTGAGCATTGATATTTGTCCGGTGTCGTGTAAACGGGGCCTAATATTGAGAATATTGAAAGAAGTTTGTTTTCACATCGCAATTGCAGGTCTACATAAATGTATATATTAATATTAATTAATCGTTAACTTAGTCGTTGAACATGGACATTGAAATTGATTTGAATCAAAATCCGCTTTGTTCATGTTCAATGACTGAAACCAAAGACTTTTCTTATTCAAATATGAGCGGGTGGCAACTGCTGAAAATAATTTGTAATAATAAAATAGTTGTCATTCCTTGTCACACAAGATAGTGTTTCAGGGCGAGTTATCGAATTGGTCGAGAAAGGAAAGTACATCAAAATGTAAGTTTAAATAGATTTTCTTTTAATTTGTTTAATTCTTTGAAATGTACTTGTCTAATACTCACGTGAGTCACGAAATTGCAATCCACGAACAAAAATTGAATTCCATTCAGGACTCAACATTTCGACAGTGAAGTATAGTATTCTCATCAGGGCAATCTAGTAAAATATACTAGCAAAGCAAAGGCCGCTGGTTTGATTTTCTTCATCACGAAACAATATTTTAGCATGCCCGGTGTAGAGCCACCCACAGTAGCAATTATTTGTATACTTTTGCAAGGTTAATATTACGTAACATATAGTATGAGGGAATATGTGGGGGATGCTTAACGTCCTTACATGCAGCTGAGAGTTGACCTGAATTACAACGGAACAACTCAACCAGATCGAGTCGAAGGATTACTAAGGCAGCAAGGGCGCCCCTGCGTGGCTGCCACCGTATGATTCAATTCCGATCACGGAACAAAACTACGAATTTTCTCAAGAGTCCAGTTGCGTCCGTAAGAATGTATTGCTGCGCAATATTGCGTTTACGACTGCATAAATCTCATTTATCACTGCACAAATTGGTTATAACTGCATCTGAAAATATATAATCCCTGTTATATGAAATAAAAGCAAAAATTTTGTAGCGAAGTTGTAGCAATATCAAATAATTATCATATTCATAAACGTTATAATGACGACGCTCCCTGAGTCGAGAAAAATTCAGTTTACCGGGATGTTTATGGCAAACGTTTTCACAATATTGGGCGAATGTTCAGACAACGTTCCCACAATGTAATTGTCCTAGCTGGAATAGGAGCGAGGTGGCAGCTACTGGAAACAGTGTGCAATCATAAAATAGTTGCCATTCCTAGTCACACAAATTAAAGCAGTGTTTCGGAGAGAGAGAGTGAGCGAGTTGGTTAAGAAAGCGAAGCACAGTTTTCCAAAACGATCATATGTCCATTGATTCAATTCCGATCAAGGAACAAAACGACGAATTTTCTCAAGAGTCTAGCTGCGTGTTTATTGGTCAATATTAATGCGCCTTTATTGAGGTGTTTAGTCACCAAGGCTCGTTTTTACGGCAGGCACTCTTAGCCGTTCTTCTTTTCCGCTTCAACGATGGCCGGCCATGCAGGCTAAATTGCATTGATAGAATAGTTGAATATTTTGAGATTTATATCTTAATTCTTGAGTACATTCTCTGCTACGTGTTATGATTCAACCGCAACTTTATACCGACGCAGAACGCGTTATTTGGATGCGCAGACGTCAGTAGAAACTGACCTATTATAGCCCTGCTAACAACCTACATAAACTTGCCCTGAGAATCAGTTTACATAAAGCGTTTTCAACAGCAATATTCTTGTAATTGGTCCTAGTTCCTTCGAGAAGCCAAATTAAATGCAATAATTTCGCATTTTGTAAATTTCTCAATCAAATGGTACCAAAGTTTAATGATTTTTCCTATGCCTGCGACCATTAGCCCTCCTTTAAACTGGTTGATAGGTCTTGATTTTGTCCTGACACAATCAAACTCATAGACAAGAAGTAAAAGAAACTGAAGGCATAACCTCCTAGCATTGACATAGCCAGGGGGTGATGTAAAACTCCCCCTGGTGTAAAAATGTGCGCGTGAGGGTGTAGTGCGCCTGGGGGGAGTGGGCGTAGGGGGAAGGGAGGGGGAGGGGTGATGTAAAATCATAGCTACGTCATTGCCTCCTAGTCGATTCAAATTAAAAATAATTTATTTAAACACGATCGAGCTCATAGCACATTGCTGATGTGGTCGTGTATTTAGAATATATTTCATATTATTTACTAGTAAACCTATGCTAAATGTAAATATCAATACAATACTAGTGTATGTATATATAGGGAATTTCTAATGTGCTTCAGGATCTCTAATGTGCTAAAGATATACATACTGATCGTCATTATTGTTTGTGTACGTTCAAAAGTCCTTTGGGTCGAGATCAAAGTTGTCTGATGAGCGTTTTAAAGTTAAAATATCGCTCCTTATTTCTAACGCTATCAGGCAGTTTGTTCAACAAAATTTCTCCTCTAAACGTTACAGGCTTGTGCAGGAAGTTCGTTTCTGTTCTTGGAATAACCATCCTCTTTCCCCCTCTCAGTCTGCTGTTTTTCTTTGTCAGTATGTTTCGGCTAAGTTGGTCTGGTGCTGCTCCATTACATCATTTATGAAATTTGCTCAGTAATCTTTGTTTTAGTGTGTTCCTTAGTGTCTTCCAACCAGTTTTGAGGATCACGTCGAGACAATATGAGCTGCTCGTGAGAGGTGCGCTTAATAATCATTTTATTTTCATGATCACTTTGTAGGATCAACAAAAGCATCATCATCGTTGTTCTTCTGGTAATTGTTTGTGTCAAGCTTGGTCATGGAAAACCAATGCTTATGGGTCGAAAAATTTCTAAATGGGATATCGCTCAACATGGGCTCGACAATGGGATGTTGCTAAACAGAGCAACAGAAGTGGATAGTGCGAATAGACCAGTGCGAGACAAAAAAATAAGAATGGTGGAGAAGCCTCCCAGGGGTGGCCGCGGTTTTGGCAGAAAACGTAGCTCAGTGGAGTGGCTTCCTACTTATGGTGGACAACGTAGCTCCGTGCACTGGCTTCCTCCTCCTGATAGAAAACGTAGCTCAGTGGATTGGCGTTCTTCTTCTGCTAGAAAACGTAGCTCAGTGGAGGGGCCTCCTTATGGAGGTTTTGGGAGGCATTCCGCTCAAGGTCGTGGTGCTGGTCTGTTGTGAACTATTGGAAAAATCAGGCATTCTGATGTAACATTAACATACATTTATATGCATTTAACATGTAATATCATAAACAGTATATCATTAACTTAGCTTTAACATGTATTTTAGTATGATTCTTGGAACTTTGTTTCAACTATTGAAAATAATTTTGGCCACTCTCGAGACAATGTTTTCTTATGTGGCAACGCTTTTAGTATGTGCTATTTTGGAACCATGGTTTTCTTATGTAATATCATCTTTCTAACTTTCTTATGTTATAATATAATGAATATATACCAAATTACGTGGCTTTACCATTTATTGTTGTATCAAGGCACTTAAAAACATTTTACCTGTAGTTATTGGCAAAATGTGACATTAACATGTTTTGACATGTCTCATCATTTGAACTATTGAAAACAATGTAGGTTGTTAATGAATCAATTTTTGTTCTGTCTTACACACTATATGATATTTACTTTGCTTTTACTTTTATTGGAGCATAAACCAGGAACTCCTCCAATATGTTTCAATTTTGTTACCGATACCTCTTCATTACGGACAGGTCTTTCTGCATTACGGAGACCTCTCTGTCATGGGCACCTCTCCATTATGGACACCTTTTAACCACGTACACGTAGTCTGTAATGAGACATCTTTCTAACACCGTCACTACTCTATTACACACACCTCTCTAATACGCACACTTCTAACTGCTTAACTTGTAAGATTCCTCGCTGAATAGATATTTGAAAACAAAACTATGATCGAAAGTACTATTTACACTTTGGGAACTATGGATTTGAAATCTCCGTACAATCTGGTGCAACCAGCAACAGGCATCTTGCTAGACAAAACGACAGGACGCTTGACCTAGCCTTATGCTCATACAGCATACAGTATCTCGCAAAATAAACAGACTGATTTTCAAAAGACAAGCCCTGATTATAAAATAAAAGCCAGCGATAACAGTGGTAGTCGTTAATAGACGTAAAAATGAGACGTTTTCTATTTCTGTAGCACAGAACTTGTCCTGTTGACATTGTCGCAAATATGTTGCCGTGAACGACCAGGTTGGCGTATATTGCACGATTTTTCGCCAGCAAAAAACTTGCTTGTACAGTGTATAGCAACGTCAATAACGTTAGGTGCCTTTGGTCGTAGGATTAAAATCAGTCAATATATTTTTTAGATATAGCCGGTTTCCATGCTAAAAAATGTCAATTACGCAGGAAAATTTTGTTATTTTTGACATAAATTATTTTAAATATAATCTAATTTACAATCCCCGTTTTCATGTTGCTTGTTATTTTCGTGCTAAAAGGTGGCGTATTCAAAAATTACTATATTCAGTAGCAGGCTCTCTTTCCACTCCAGCCACTGCCACCCGCGAGAGCCTGCCTTGCAGGCTACATAACATGTAGATAAGTTTAAAATATAAATAACAAAGTATTCAATTGAACAATCATATCTGGATATACAAATTGTTTCTCGAAGAACAATTAGTTTCCGCAACGCGAGCGACTCGCTATATATTTTTCGGCTTGTCCAAATTTTAACACGCCTTAAGCTTTGTTTTGAGTAAAGGAGTGTTTTTCCTGCAAACCATGGCCTGTTTTCCTACGCACAATGGCATGTTTTGCTACACAACATGGCGTGTTTTATAACATATTTAAAGCTGTGCTTTATAACACACCTACAAAATTACTGCCCACCTCCAATGGATCGGTTGCAAAACACATCTATATACCTATCGTTATTAAATTAAGCTACTGTAAATGACATTCCAGGTTAAAATGCTCGTTCACACAAATTTTGTCCCTATCAAAATATTTATTTGAGACTAAATTTGAGAATAAATTACATTAGTAGAAATTTTGAGGTGTCTATTGCTTTTCCTGCACTCTGATTGGTCCAAATTGGGCCTCTAAAAAGTGATAGTCACTGACTGCCCAATAACTATCACTTTTTTTCAAAATGGCCTCTTCCTAAGCTGCCGAATTTAAAACATAAATCGGTTTTTTGAGCATGATTCAAAGTTTTAAATGAAAAAAAACTGCCGCTAAATTCAAGGAGGATATATTTTTGACATTTTTAAAGGTAAGCGATAACAAATACACTATTTTTCTTCCACGAAAGGCAGCGTTTTCTCGCGAAATGTACATGTATAAAACTTTTCCGTACCGCTCAACCACTCAAGTGTTTATTTTGAAAATTATTTGTTTTATCCTCATTTATATCGTTATATTCTGCAAAAACCTAGCTGTGATATATTTTTAAAACCATTCTACTTTGTATTTGAGCCCTTCCAAGTATTTTTCTCACGAAATTGTTTATTTTTGTTTCGCTTCGATATGTTTTTGACACTCGTCGCGAGTGTTGCTTTTTCCGGCATGTTTTTAAGAACCGGCCGCTGAGAAAAGCGCTGAATTTTGTCCAATAGCCTTTTCAACTGACCTCATAACTTTCTGTATTTGTTTTTCTCTCTGAAATTTCTACTAAAACAATTAGTCGCCTCAGGCTCCATGATTACAAGCCTATGGTCATTTCGCCTTCGGCTCAGTGAATATAGGCTTGTAATCACCTCGCCTTCGGCGACTAATTGTTAAATATTCGACATAGCAGGCTCGTGAAAATTGTGCTGGTTTACATGAACTTTTAGACAGGAAATACATTTTTTATAAACTGCAAGTCAATATGCAGCGACCAGAGTCTAACTGACAATATATGGTTTCATATACAGTATAAGAGTAACTATCCTCCCACTATTGTACCTATTAAATATTTTACCCTACAAAACTTTCAGCTGGTGACCCCTCAACTTTGCGATTCAAGAGTCATATGTATGCCACTTTATAATTGCAGGCATCTGAATTAGGAAAAAATCAGGTGGGCAAAGGTTTGCCGTCCTGAAATGAAAGCAGGTCGGCAAATTTAAGTTTTCAATAAAATGTGCCTGTATTAATATTGCCAACATTAATCCCCGAGCACTGCGTCAAGCGCCGTGCGAAGGTACTAATTCCGCCGGCTATTTACACCCGGGTATGTGAGAACATAGCGGATTCCAAAGTTGTCTGCCATTATGTCATGGACGGTCTTCTACGTTATGCGCATGCGCGAGGTTAGGTCGGGAGAAAACTGGTAACTAGCGTCCAGCTTAGTTTGTGGATATTTGGAAAAGGCGTATTGATTATGCTTAAAATATATTTTAGCATGTTTAAATTTGAATTTGAAGAAACCAACATAATTTCAAAAACTTCATTTCAAAGTTAAAGTTTAAGAAAATTACTGTTAAAAAAACTGTTGACGTTTTTGTGAAATGTCTTAGGTTGAATTTTACATCAAATCAAAGCTAAAAGAGTAGATAATAATACACTTACTTTATATAGTTGGGCAATTCATAATTTTATACATGTAAAAGAAATACACATTGTTGGGTGGTACTGTGCATAATTGCTTAGTTCGAATGGGCGAGTGGATTCTGCATGCATGTATTTCTAGTTACATTTATAAACCAGAGTGCAACAGAAGAATATCTCTCCAGCTACTTTTCTCGTTTACTCAATATTTGCGCAAGAAAAGTATAATTGTAGGTTGGGAATTTTGTTCTGTCCTGATATAATGATAGGTCGGCATTTTCTGATTGCCGACCTAAATTCAGAGGCCTGCCTTTGACTTGCACAACATCAAATGTCACGCAGTAAATAGCACTTGCACAATATCAAATTATTTGTACAATCATAAATCACAACTTGAGATCATGGTAAAATCGTGTGTGGTGTAGAGCCCCAAAGAGCTCCACGTTTAAGCGGCTTTTCGGAGACGTATAATTGGAATAATTTTGGTATTTTCATGACTATTTCCCGCCACCTAATATGATTCACAAACAATATTCGTGTAATATCTGAGCTTGTTTACGACACTGAACTGCAAATTTTGACTTTCGCGGTTATATTACATATAAAATATTCATTTTAATGATGTTTTTGGCTGATAGTGCTTTTTAGTGCAAAGTTCCACTTTGCAACTATATTGTGATTACAGGCCAAAAATTCACATAAGTGACTCAGATAGGCATATATAGATATATAGATAGCTAGATGGATAGATGGATAGAATAAACAATCCGGGGGAGCTTACAATTGATGATCTCTATTAGGTTATATATAATTCCAGGGCTTATGATTACTTTTTCAAACATTGAAAAATTATTATTTTTAGCTAAAGTTGCGCATTTCATATTGAAAAAATAAAAATTTTGTGTTAATTCTATCTATATTCTTTAGAGAAATATTTTGCTGTAATAGTTATTAAAATCATTTAGCTATAAATCATGCATGATCTACAGTCAGACACGTTATACAATATATACACTATACAAAGTCAGTGTATAAATAACATGCAATTTGATTCGGCATTTATATAGGCAACCTTGTTGTTATATAGTTCGCTTTTGTTCGCTTGTCTAACTAATTCATCTTCAAGTTTTACTTCAACTCTGGGATATACATTGAAAAGTGGAATTTTGTGAAAATTTATCTATCCTCTATAAAGGCATATACATATTTTTCCGATAAAAAATATAATTTACGTGCGGCATAGCCGGTGAACAGACGTGCTCTCGATCGCACGAGAGAGAGTGGATTTATGGCCAGCATATTGAAATATACGAGGAAATATATATCTCGTTCGCTTTCTAATACGTCCGTGGTCGCGAATAAAATAATAAATAGTAAAGCGTTCATGTGCTTAAATTGATGGAATCACAGGCTGCATGCTAACGAAAAGAATTGAATTTGTTGTAATAAACAATAAAAGTAACACTGTTTACAGTGCTATTTATAGAAAGCGATAGACTCATGCAAATGCTTCCGCTTTAAAGGAAATGTCCTTTGGAATGAAATTTTGAAAAAATCAAGGATCGAAATCATCGATCGATTTGAATTTTTGGAAGAAAGTTTATCTGATGTAGTTATACACACTGAAACTACTGAACAGTGAATTACAAGCGCCAATAATTCAGTCATTCAAATATATTTAAGACATTTATCCCCGAGCCGGCGCGAAGCGCCGTGCGAGGGTACTAATTCCGCTCGGCTATTTATTACACCAGGGAAAAAAGGAAAGCTATGCGAAACCAAAGTTCCTGGCGTGTGGCTATGTTTCATGGGTGTCATGGGTGAACGTTTTCGCGAATTTCGTGAACTTTTTGTGGGCTGTTATTTCAGGAGCGAATGAGCGAAGATTTTAAACATGAGAAATTCTGAATATTTCAAAATCGCTTTTAAGGACTTTATAAATAGGAGCTGTGAGGCGAATTTTATCGCTTTTGCTTTATATAAAAGGATAAGAAGAGATATATGAGCGAAAATATAAGGCGAGTTTGTTATAATTGTTGATGTATTTGTTATTTTGTTCATGGCATATTATCATTGTTGTTTTAAAAACTGTTGCTTTATATAAATAGTCAGTCTCGTTTAATTCCAGTTTAAGTATCCTATATTTTATGTTACAAAAAGCTATAAATTAAAAGGAAAGCGGAACCATTTTTACGAGAGAATTGTATACTTTCAACCGCAAGATTTCATTTCAAAAAGGAATTTATAGGTAAATGCAGTTTTATGAACTTTACGAAACGTTTTATATTGAACGGACGGTTGAATTTTTCATTTTACATTAAAACAAAATATTAGAATGCATAATAACATACCTACATGATATATTTCAGTATTCTATTGTTAAAACCATTAATATTTTAACTACATTGCCGGTTTTGTAGTGTAATTTGTACGCTAAAAACTGTAAAAAACATTTTCTTACTGATCGTGTTGCCATGACCACAGAATAGACATGAGCAGAAAGTCCACTCTCGTTCCGACCTTTGAAGTTTTTGTGCCAGCACATGCTACTTCCGGCGTCTTGGCCGCCATGTTGAAAGCAACAACTCTGGTCCAAAACATTTTAAACTAATATGGCGAAACTTGTATTTCATGTTTAAATATGTCATTTTAAATTTCAAGCGCATATTTATACTGTATCGTAGCGTTATACCAGTCGTACTACTGAACACAATAATCATATACCTGATCAGTGAAAGGGGCTTCTTTTCTTCATTATGATGGAGCATCCTAACTTGCTAGAAGTTACAGTTCATGACCCAAAATTGCAACACACTAATCTCATGTACATTTACACAGTGTAGCAATATCTTAATGATTTCACCTGTTTTCATTTACCATTGGCATCATTAGGTTTACCGTCTTAGAGATAAGAATATTGAAGGAGCTAGAGTAAGCTCCAAAATATTACACATTCAAACTGTGTTGGCGGTGTAGCTCAGTCTGGAATGCATTGGTCTTGTAAACCAGAGGTTGTGGGTTGCATTCTCACTGTGGTCAAGTTGATTTTTCAGCTTGCCCGGTGTAGATTTACTCAGTGTAGCAACATCTTAGTAATTTCACCTGTGTAATTTTACCATCAACATTAGATTTAACACGAGTCTTGTATCTTACAGTTCAGTTCTTCTGTACTCTGGTGTAAAAGATTTTAAACAATATAGCACAGCTGCACATTTTCCTTCTGACAATGTAAGGAAGGAGCTAAAAAGTTTCCTGAAGGCACTGGTGAATTGTGATGGCGTTGGGTTGTCACTGTTTCCCCCTTGCTGCCTTATGGTGCCAAATAAATTCTCTATAGCGTCAGTGTTGAGATTGTTGGACTTTTTGGATTGTTGGACATTTTGTATTGTTGTACTGAATTTTTGTGGATGAAAGTTTTTAAAGATATAAAACCAGTTTTCCTCTAGCGATAGTTTCGCGCAAGGACTTTGCTCATTTTTTTGTGAGTTTTCAACTCGGTATTCTGGAACTAGTTGGACAAAGAAATAAAAAAGTCGTTTCGCGCCAAAAAATTGGTAATGGAAAATCGGCGTAGATATCAGCTAGTAAGAAGTATAGGTATGAAAAGAGTAAAATATTTATAAATACATTGATATCGATTCTCCAATAATTGAATGATTAACGTAGGTCCAGTACTCAATAGAGGTTTGGAAGTTTCTAATTGATTCTGATTTTATGGAGAAATAATCGACAAGTCAATGCAGCATTTTGAAACAGTTAAAAAATCAACTGCCATATTTTAAGGCAAACAATAATATAGGTATGTTGCACAAATATAAATGAACTTGAATATAGAATAACTTTCAAACATATAATTCAGAGTCTGAAACAAGATTGAGATCTTGCATTCCAGTCTGAACCATACCAAACTAAAATCAAATTAAAATGTTTTTGTTACATTTTTGGACTTGTACAACTTGTACACAGTAGAAAAAAACTAGTCAATGTCAAAGTTTCATTTACTTGGTTTCCTTTGTAAACTGAAAACACTTCAACTTGCATGCACCAAATTCAGATTTTCTTGCAAGTTGAAACCAGTTTTATTGCCTGACATATTACTCTGCCAACAAGTCTTAATAACTAAGGTGATAGCAACAATAATATACTTGGTGCTAAATGTAACATAAACTTGAGTAACAGAAAAAATTCTCATCTTTAGATTATTTCTCCCTTCATTGTAGAGTAAACTGTTAACACAATCTTAAAAACTAGAGTGTATATTAGAATCTTCTCACAATTAAAACTGTCATCAAAATAAATCAGGTCTTTCATTGTCTGTTTTGTAAATTAGGTCCCTTGATTGATCCAAGCATTGATCTTTAAAACTATTTTTCCAATATCAATGAACAGTCATAAGGGACCGGTCATTAATAATGGGAGGGGGGACGTGGGTGAGAAAAGGGGGGCGGTCTCTATTATATATGTCTTGAAAATAAATGTGTGGCGGTCTCTAGAAAAAGAGTTTTCTCACCCACCGCCCCCCCTCCCATTATTAATGACCGGTCCCTAAGGTCATAGGAGGCCTTGTGATACCAAATTCGTAAAGCCACAGCCAAAGGATTTTTCCAATAGGTTCAAGTCAAGATATTATCCCCAAAATTTATTTTTGAAGACGAAGTAGATAGCAATTTCTTTCATATCTCAGTATTCTTTTATATTAAACCATTGCAGGCCAATATGCCAAGTTAATATTTCATTGCTCTTGGTGTAGTTGGTGAGTACCGTCAATTCGTCAAAGCTTGATCACAAATTCACAGAAAGTTCTATGAACTAGTTTATTTCCTTCATTGCCCATGGCGTGTACGTCCTTAATCCTTTTATATACCGTGAAATATCATCAACTTATCACTCAAAACATATCGTACGGCGATGACTAAGCTCACAGAAGCTATATAACTTGTATGACAATGTATGACAATGGCCAAATTCCACGATCAAAGTCGTTTCTCATCCTCATAGTGACAATTAAACCAAAGAACTGCCTTTTCTTTATAATATTTCAAAGTATCCTGAGTTTCGCTTGGATACATAAAAAGCTAGAGCACTTTTAGTGGCTCTATTTCGTATTCCGCCATACGAACTCCTATAAAATTTCCTCTGGTTTGGTTGCTTTCAACATGGCGGCCACACCGGAAGTCGGCTGACATTCTGGCACACTTTTTACCCCGGAGTGGAGCTTCTGCCCATGTCTATTCTGTGCCATGACTACAGTGCTTCCACAGTTTGAAACAAATTTCCATTGTTTATCCTTGCAAAAATCCTTAAAATTCCTCTATATAATTCCTTAATATTTAAATTTTCTTCCGCTTCAAGGATGGCCGGCACGCAGGCTAAATTGCATTGATAGAGCAGTTGAATATTTTGAGATTTATATATTAATTCTTGAGCACATTCTCTGCTACGTGTTTATGATTCAACCGCAAATTATAACGACGCAGAACGCGTTATTTGGATGCGCAGACGTCATTAGGAGCTTACCTATTATAGCCCTGCTAACAACCTACATAAACTTGCCCTGAGAATCAGTTTACATAAAGCGTTTTCAACAGCAATATTCTTGTAATTGATCTTGCTCATGTAAAAGGTCAACAATTTTCCTTTACAATTTGCTTCGACAAACCAAATTAGATGCAATAATTTCGCATTCGGTTGATGTCAGCCAAAAAGTCAAGACGGAGTTTTGTAAATTTCTCAATCAAATGGTACCAAAGTTTAATGATTTTTCCTATGCCTGCGACAATTAGCCGTCCAAATGTTCGTATTAAACTGGTTGATAGGTCTTGAGTTGTCCTGTTGACACAATCAAACACATAGATAAATTCATTTTATTGTCATGATCACTTTGTAGGATAATAGAAGAAAGAGATCAAGAGGGAGATAATAGAAGACATGTCACATGTTAGGATACCAGGAGGCGAGGAGGCGAGGGGGAAGAACCTCTGGAACACTTGTATGGTTTTTACTGTTTTGATTGTCACATGTCAATCAATCGTTAGCCAATACGGTAAGTGCTAAATTGTGAATGGTTATAGTTGTGGGCGTGTGCAATCGGACATTTGAGCGATGGAAATTGCGACAGAATGTGTCAATTTCAAAACAAATTACTGTAAAGAACTAAAGTACTATTAAAGGAATTACATGTCACATGTACATGGCGTCTGTCAACACACCTGTTAAAAGCGTTACAAAAAAAGTCGGAGACGATAAACACTGTAGAGTTTGTGGTGAATTAATCGCTATTCACAGTGGGTATTTTAATATCTTCAGTGAAAAGTCAAAGGAACGTCGCCTGGCAGAATTTTTGTCGAATGTGCTCGAAAGTGAAGTTTCTGAGTCAACGGGTTCTGATCTGATATGCAAGAAATATTTTGCACATTGGAACGGTGCAAAGGTTTCCTAGAAGAGCTTAAAAGGCTGACGCAAGACCATCTAACGAATACAGAAAATTGGTGCTTTAAAAACTGTGAAGTTAATATTCGTCAAAAACGTTGTTCAAAATCGCCAAACCATGGTACGAAAAAGGATCGTTTTGAATCATGTCAAAGACAAAGTCATTTAATAGTGGAAGCCAAACGCTCACTTGTTTTAAACTTGTTAATATATGTTTATATACTGTAGAAATGCAGGAATTCAACATAATAAATTGATATTAAAATAGATCCTCTGCTATTAAAAATTATTCAAAAGTTAATTTGTTCGTTCACTGCAGATTCATTTTTTGTTGATGAGCACATGATTACCGTCGCTGATTTCGTTGATGACCGTCGCGGTCTTTTTATAACGATATAGATTCCTGATTAGGGATTTCTTGATAAAATGCAATTCGTGTGTTTTGACTTACAACCAAATTTGGACTGTTTGACATGCGGCCAATTTCAGTTTTACATTTTTGTCTTTACTCTTTGCTGTTTGCCTTTGGCATCAACGAGTGTCAGTGATGATATACCTCTGATGATATACGTAATGCTTCTTATTTGGTTTCGTGCTAATTTTCATAAAAAGGGGTATTTTCATATTAAGCTTGTAAAATATAGTTGATGTCGTGTTCTGGTGGCTTTCATTCTGATTTAATAGCAATGCGAGAGAAATCAATATCACGCACGTCTATTTTCGTGAGGAATATGACAGTTTTATTAATACTGTATGTCTGTATTTTATTTTATTTGTACTGATATAACTATTAGCTCGTGATATTTATACAGCCCCAGTCGGACAATGTTCAAATCAACATGTCCTGATAATTCACAATAACGAAATCATGCTTGCTTCTATTAAAAACACTTGTTTTCATAAGCATGACGAGTGGTTGGCGATTTTATGGCACCGTTTTATCAGTTCTAATTGCCTTCTTCCTGAGTGGTTTGAACTTAGGGCCTTGTCATCTTGGTACAAGAAGGTCTACTGATCACTTATTTGGCGATTTATCCTGTTCTATCCTTTTCCAGCGACAGAAATTCGATCAATTTCTTTCGAGACCTATCATAAAAACAACTTCGAGTTTAAGTCGAATTTGCATAAGAACGCTCGTGAACCCTAATGAGCGTGACTTTACACAATGGACCTTTGAAGAATACAATGGACCAGGGAGTACTCAGAAATA
Source organism: Trachythela sp. YZ-2020 (assembly GCA_016169945.1). Classification (NCBI taxonomy): domain Eukaryota; kingdom Metazoa; phylum Cnidaria; class Anthozoa; order Malacalcyonacea; family Clavulariidae; genus Trachythela; species Trachythela sp. YZ-2020. The sequence goes on along the minus strand of JADLSH010000311.1, from coordinate 4,334,104 downwards.
TGAGTGCTCTGGCTTATCACAAAATCTCTCGCTTCGATTAATACGACGTAAATACTCCACAAGATCCGTCACATATTATTCCAACTCCATCGCAGTGCGGAAAATCCTACTCTGTGGAGATGTACAAACTAACCCGGGACCAGAGGGAAGTAATCAACCGTCAACAAGTCTCGTCGACCAGCAGAAAGAGGGACATGCAACAGGAACAAGGTCAAATTGGTTGACTAATCTAAACTGCCGGAGCTTATTACCAAATATTGACGAATTGAGACTTATATTTAACCATAATCGTCCTATAATCATTGCTATTACTGAGACATGGCTTAATAGCACCATAACCGACGACGAAATTAATATCTCAGGCTATACGGTACTTCGTAAAGACCGCCAAGAGCGTAGAGGTGGCGGATGTGCTCTATACATCGCGGATAGTTTTAGAACCAAGAGCCGGAGAGACCTTGAAGTGCAAGATTTCGAGGCTGTGTGGATAGAGGCAAAAATACGTAACATCAATTATATAATCGGTTGTGTTTATAGGGCCCCGGACTCTTCGCATACCGACTTCTTTGATTATCTTGATGACGTCCTGAGATCTGAAACTCGGTCTGGTAAAGAGACGATAATCGTGGGTGATCTAAACTGTAATATGCATGACGATACTCTAGCGCAAACCCAAAGAGCTATTGAGTTTTTAGAAGCGAACGGACTGAGTCAACTTATCTCTAATAGTACCAGACACTCACAGACATCTTCTACATTGATTGATCTTCTTATAACATCTACACCCGAAATATTCTCACGTGTGGGAGTATTGGAGAACACACTCAGTGACCACCAGCCCATATATGGTGTGATTCCAAATCTACCATGTCACCCAGAACACAAAGTAATAGCAACACGCAGATGGCGTGAGGACTATGTCGAGGCTTTTCAGGCAGACCTGGCAAACATTTCATGGGATGAGCTAAGAACCCCCAACGATATCGACGGGAAAATCAAAAACTGGACGATTTTTTTCAGTAGAGGTATGGACAAGCATTTTCCACTACATAAGAAGAGGATACGGAAGAATGCTCACCCCTGGCTGGATACCACGATCCTAAGGATGATGAGGAGGCGCGATCATGTACACAGGCGAGCACGTCAATCCGGTGATGGTGACCTTTGGACACTATACCGTCAACTAAGAAACCAGGTGACTATCAAACTCCGAAAACAGGCGCGACTATTTTAAACAACATCTTGAAGAGAATAAGAGGAACCCAAAACGGTTCTGGAAAACGTTGAGGCTTGCTCTCCCAGGAAAAAAGAAGGAAAACAGAATCACCAAGCTTATAATCGACAATAACGAAATAACTGAACCTAAGATAATAGCAAACGAACTCAATTCATTCTTTACGGGAATTGCTGACTCTGTACTGAAAGATGCCTATCCCAACAGAGATCCAAACATGATGTTTGCAGCAGCACCAAATGAACCACCAATTGAGTCCTCTTTTGTGTTTAAGAACGTAACGAATGAAGAAGTTTATAACGCCCTGAATACTTTAAAGACTACAAAAGCGACCGGAGCTGACGACATTCCAGCTAAAGCCATTAAGATTGCAGCAGGCCGTATAGCCCCCAGCGTCGCATATCTGTTCAATGAGTCCTGGAAACGTGGTACCTTCCCTTCCGACTGGAAAATTGCCCGCGTATCGCCGCATTACAAAGGAGGGAACATAACAAATCGTGACAATCAACGACCGATTTCCATCTTACCATGTCTGTCCAAGGTCCACGAGAGATTTGCCAATTCACAACTACAGGAGTTTGCTATGCATAACAATTTGATAGGGAATAAGCAATTTGCTTTCAAGAGATTCTTCTCTTGTAACGTGGCCTTAATATTACTAGTCGACAAATGGAAGCGAGCAATAGATGAGAAAAAGATATCAGTCGTCGCCTTTTTAGACCTACGGAAAGCTTTCGATGTTATAAATCACAACCTCCTCCTTAACAAGCTTAGAAAAGCCGGTATATCTGGTACCTCTTTTCAGTGGCTAGAAAGTTACCTAAAAAACCGGAAACAATTTGTCAGTTGCAATGGTGCTGCATCGGATTTAACTACTATAAAACATGGCGTCCCACAGGGGTCAGTACTGGGACCGACGCTGTTTTCCATCCATTTTGATGACATAACATCAGTTGTTGAGCGCACGGACTGTACACTCTTTGCTGATGACACTGAAATCCATTCGTCAGACAAAGATATTAGTTCTGCTGCCAATTGTGTAAACGAAGACCTTGCACACGTTGCAGACTGGCTCGAAGAAAACGCTATGGCCGCGCACCCAGGGAAATCAGAGGTACTGAAAATCGCCTCACGCCCTGCCCTCAAAATATCCGACGATATCGAGATCCACCTTAATGACACTAAATTAAAGGAAGTAGGTTCGTACAAGTATTTGGGAGTCCACGTAGACAATTTTTTATCATGGAGTAATCATCTAAAACACATGTGCAAAAAGGTCTATCCCAAACTAAAGCTCTTAAATAGGACCTCTGGTTTCTTAGCAGAGGATACCTTACTAGTTATCTACAAGCAGACTATCCTACCAATATTGGACTATGGTTGTATGGTATGGATGGACTGCTCAAAGAAAATGTCAACCAAACTTGAACGCCTGCAGAATCAAGCCATGCGCTCGATACTTAAAGCTAACAGTAAAACTTGCACCCAGACCATGCGTAATAAACTAGAACTGCTGACTCTGTTCAATCGAAGGCGGTTCCTTCGCTTCATATTGGTTTTTAAAATTGTAAATAGATTACAATGTCCCGAACAATTAATAGACTACCTGCAACTTCGTTCAAATATGCATAGCAGGAGTCTCCGTGACACTACCTTGTTGCACCTCCCTAAAGCTAAATCAGCTATGGGGCAATCCACTTTCCAGTACTCAGCAGCTGCTGACTGGAACAGTTTACCTAGGAATCTTAGGGAAATTAAGTCGCTAGCCTTGTTTAAATCTAAGATGTACAGTTATCTGAGCGACCTCGATCGCACTGCGCTTCGATGTTCGTGCAGTTAGATTTCCCTAAATCTTTATCTGAATCTTATAGATATATACTCATCTAATTATTTACTATGCTGTAAATCGATAATGAACCTTAACACTTTATAGGTAATTTTTCTATTATGTACATAGCTATATAGCTGCACATGGGTTTATACCAGCTGGTACTTGTACCAGCTGATCCATCATTGCAGGGTAAATAAAGTTTTTATTTATTATTTTATTATTTATTTATATAGTAAATACCAATCTGCAGTTAGATGTTAATAATTAATGCATGTTCGTTCCATATCTGTACCATGAAGCCAATATCCAATGACATTGTGTATTTTGAATAAATTATACTGTAGCTACATGGCTTAAAATGTAGCTACTGCTACATGGGACTGCCGAGAAGGCAGGGGAGGAGCAACTTGCACCAGCCTCCTTAACTAATAGGGGGCCCACCTTGAGAGACTGCACCTGAAATTGAGTAAGCCCTCTTGATTGCATTTTTGAAATTGGATGAGCACTGCTCCACAAACATTATAGTTAGGGCACCTACATAAGTAAAGTTTTTGGTCTTTTCCTGCTGTTTCCAGAGAAAGTTTAAGCCCCACAAATTCACTTGGCAACTCCAATTTCTCAGTGCAGTTCTTTTGCCCCTCTTTACTCCCTTGATATAACCCATATATTTCAAATTATTTAAGGTCATCCTAAACCACGAATCTGGTTCTGTGAGGCGCTACCCAAGGGACGACACTGACAACAAAGCTATATTAAACAAATTATCACTGGACAATATAGTTATGCCTTGAATGCTCTTTGGAGAAAACAAGCATTTAAGGAAACCCTTCTTAAGAAAGTTGCAATGAAAGTGTCATTGGAATGTGAACAGTTGTGCTCTTTGATAAGTCTATCTATACTTAGAAATGCCTCTCAAATGGACTAAAATCATTTAATGAGACCGCCCATGTTGAAGAATTACGGAAAAAAGCACCTGTAAATAATGACAAAATTAAAGATAAAGTGATCAAATTATTTTAATATATATGACAAGAACTTGTGATTTTCCCATTGGTATAGCGTTGGCACTACCCTAGCGTAAATAGCTGTATATTTTTCACTAAAAGTCAATATTTCTAACAACCTCACTGCATAGTAGAGTGCACATCGGATACTTTTGTTTGAAATCTGTTAAACGACCTTGAGTTTGTGTATTATTTGAATATTAAAATATATATTATACCGTATATAATATTTTGATTTTAATACATTGATGGAATGATGACCATCATACCAATTTGCTATAACATCATGCAAAATATATTTAGTTATTAGTCACATGATAGGCGAGGGGTTACTGCATGATGAATTTCTAGTAGATAAATAATACCAAACCCAGTCGTGTTGCCCGCGAAACACCTGAGTTTCACCGTATCCGACGTCTTTGAATACAAATTTCTCTTTCAAAATCCTTTTCGACTGCCAGACTGGCGTCCAACGTCCATGACATTTGGACGACTTTGCATTCCGCTTTGTTTTCACATACCCGGGTGTAAATATCCGAGCGGAATTAACACCCTCGCACGACGGTTCGCGCCGGCTCGGGGATTAATTGTCGACGTGATACAATATAATAATAATAATAGCTTTATTCATCCATCTTAAGATAAAAAAGTACAATGGACTTACAATTACTTGTTAAGAAAGTATATGCTGTGAATATGTCTTTATATTACAAATTTTGTTAGATAATTTAGAAAACTAACTAAGAAGTTAAAACAATTTACAAATATTTACAAGCTCTTCCTGAAAAAGAAAGTTTATACCTTTCAGGTCCAGAGAAGAATGATATATTGCGATTCCGGTCAATGTTCCTTAAATTGTACTGATTGTTAATTAATTTTGGCAAAGCACTGTGACAGGGATGGTTTGAATCGTTCATAAATCTATCCACTTCTCGACTAGTTGCCTCCACCCTTCTTTCGTTCAACGGTGGCAAGTAATCTTTTTCCAGACCAAGGATTCGTAAACTGCTGGATTGGACCCGCTCTATTTCATCTCGCAGGTAATTAGGGAGTCGAGAATTGGTCTTATTTTGGATTTATAGGTAATAATACCGACTTCAACTGGTAACTGCATTTTCCTGCATTCTCTAAGATGGTAAAGACGTTTATTAGCTTTACGTGTAATCTCTTCAACATGTGCGTTCCATTTTAGACTATTTTGGAACGACACGCCAAGTAATTTAAAGACATTCACCCTTTCTATGAACTCATTTCCAATACAAAGACGTGGAGGTTCAGGTATAGCGTCTGTGAAAGATATCCACATGTCCTTAGTTTTTTTAGCATTGATAGCCATTTTATTTAGGACAGCCCAGTTACTTACTTCATTGATAGATTGTTGTAAATTACTACCAGAATCTACGCTTAGTATTTAGTGTTGTGTGCAGTCATATGCATACTTATCCGTACTGACTTTTAGTTGTTCTGGTAAGGCGTCCTCCAAATCATCGATGTAGGTATTAAAAAGAATGGGAGATATTACAGAGCCTTGCGGGGCTCCGGCCGGGCACGTTGCAATGGATGATAAAGTACCATTGAGATTCACTTGTTGAACTCTTCCGGAAAGGAATTTTTAATCCATAACCAGAAGGGTTTATTAATATTCATAACTGCTATTCAAAATTTGTTCAAAAGAATGTTGTGATCAACAAGATCGAAGGCCTTACGAAAGTCAATGAAGGCCGCACGAACCCCCATTTTGCCTGTTTTTGAACAGTCAGTGGCATCAAACCAGATACTGTGCTTCGATGCTGTGTAAACGCGTGCTGGTTATTCTTAATTTTCAGATCTTCAATGTTTAATTGGAGCTGAATCTTTTCCAGGATCTTGGCAAGTTGGGGTAAGACAGATATCTGGCGGAAATCATTGTTAATGTCTCTCGGCGGTTGCACTTTAGGAACAGGGGAAATTAGGGGATGTTTGTAGAGTGATGGATAATAACATTGACTTATACTACAGTACACAATGTCATAAACCACAGGAGCTAGGTCCTCGTGGTATTGTTTAAGCATCCATGCAGGAACCCTATCAATGCCAGTTGCCTTTCTTGGATTAAGATGTTTTAAGACCGCTTTAACTTGGCCAATAGAAGGAAGGGGTGGATTGTTATTTTTAAGTCGGTGAATCTCTTCAGGTATTTCAGAGGTGGCATTCGTGTAACCGTCCAACCAAGGTTTAGTGAAGGCTTTCTGAAGTTTTTCGGCTAATTCGGATAAGTCTAGGTTTTCGGGGCTGTGTGGGAATTGGGTATGGGTTGTATTTCCGGCATTGAGCTTTAGGAATAAGATTTGCCACTTTCTCGCATAGTTGTTTGTATCTTGGCTTATCACCACGAGAAAAGGCTTTCTGACGAGCTTTGATTTGCATTTTAATATTACCAGTGATCCACGGTTTATCAGAGTGATGTACTCTGATAGTTTTTTCAGGTAAGGACTCGTCAAGCATTTTAATTATAATAGAGTTATAAGCTGATACTTTCTCATCCACATCCAGTGCTGAAAATACAGTAGTCCAATCTTCAGAAGCCATCTTCAGGGAGAGGTCATTTAAATTTGCTCGTTTCATCAATCTAATTTTTTTTGACGTGGCCGGAGTTTTCTGTCTTTTAATGGGCTTGATTAAGAGACATTGGTGGTCAGAGCGTCCGATTGGGGGGAGATGGCTAACAGTGTCAAAGAGAGGGAAAATATTTGTTAGGATTTGATCAAGAGTGTTGTGTCCTCTGGTCGGTTTAGATACAGATCTTTTTAAACTAAATCTGTTACATAGTTCTCTTAATTTTAGTTGATTGAAGTCCCCAGCTATAACAATTCCAGATGAAGGACGCTCGCGCAAGAGACTATCTATACAAGTGGTTAAGTATTCATTCATATCGGTTGCTCGTTCGGCGGATTGACCAGGGGGGTAGTACACAACAGCAGCAACGACTGTACTGTAAGGTCTGGGGGTTCTGGGGTGGTTTAACAGCAACCAGATCACTTCTTTATTTTCTTCTTCGAGGTGAGCCATACGCTCCGCTGGTAAACAATTATTCACATAGGTGATCACTCCACCGCCAGGAGACTTTCTGTCGCAACGAAATATGTTGTATTTATTTCCGATCTTAACCGAGGCATCAGCGATATCATCACTATGCCAAGATTCTGTTATCATTACCACCGATGGCTCATAGATCGATACAATAGCAGCTAATTCGTCGACCTTATTTGTTATATCGCATACATTTGACAAAATCAATGACGGAACTGAGGACATTCCAATGGGGGGGGGGGGGTTGTTTTAGTTTTAATGTTAATTAAATTATTAAAATTTACCCTTCTCTGAGAGGTATAATTATTACTTGTCCGTGGAACTGCGCCTAAACGAGGGTTCCAAACTTGTCCAAGGTGCGGTTGACCAGCAGTAGGTAAGCTTCCCAGGACTCCGCGTCTCCGAACTGTAATTCTGGCTTTGATTGAAAAGGTTTCACTTCGTATGTCGGGCTTGTGAGGTTTCTTGTTATATAAAATGCTTTATTGATTACAGCTCAACGGTTATGTACATACTCTTCGTATGAAACTTACAAAGTCTTTCTTATCCCCAGCGATGCTTTTCGGGTTCAGTTAATTATGCAATAGCATACATTATAATACATTAATTAAACATTACATCTCCTTCCTTCTAATTATAAACTCTATATATGGTTCTAAATATTGTAAATTATTACTATATACCTATGTTAATTTAATCAAACTAATGTCTATACTGTTCAGATTGAAATATCATTAATGTCAATAACGGTCATAATTTAATGTCACTAACTTAAATAGATGTTCATATTTTTTTCTTTACTTAGATAAACAATTAATAGTCTATTTTAATCCACATTTAATCTTGCATAGTTCTACAGGTCTAATATTTTCCTAGGAATACGTATTCTCGTAGATCTACGTAATGCTGGTGGTTCATCGATAATTTCCGGTACAAATGTTGGAACTTCTGGAACATCTGCTTCTGTATCTTTGTCATCAGGAATTTCCAAATTTGAGGGTTTGAGATCATCAACATGGTTTTCTGGTGTGGATGGGGTAAGATGTGGAACATTCGCATTTGGAGTATTTGATTGGTGTGGGATTTTTTCGGTGTTCAATGATAGGTGGGATATCAATGGTATCATTCTCATCATAAGGCACTGTTCGTGTTAACTTCTTGAAGAATGATGAATTTCTTGAGACAGTGGTGTCTGCATTCTTGGCGGTGATCATGCTTCCTTTTTCTCACGACTGTCATGGGACTAGGGTTGTAGACTGACATTCCTTTACTCATTGTAAATGGTCTTTTCACCAACACTGTGTCGCCAAGAGTGATGTCACAAGGTTTCACATAACACTTATTATCAGCGTACGTTTTGATCTTCATCTTCTGTGACGAATCATGTTTGCGGATAATTTCGGAAACAGGGTCAGTGTTGTTGGTTTGTGGAATCTTGTTGCGGACAGCGCGTTTCATCAACAACACACTAGGAGCTACGCCAGTAGTGGTATGGGGAGTGGTTCGATAATTACGTAAAAATGATTGTAATTCCTTTCTCCAGTTCTTTCCTTCCGTCTTCGCGGCTTTGATGTACTTCTTTAAAGTCTTTACAAACCTTTCAACCTCGCCATTGGCTAGGCCAGAGTGGTGTTACTTTGCGATGTTTGAAACCAAGCACTTGAGCAAATTTGGCGAATTCATCTCCATTGAATGGTGGTCCGTTGTCTGACTTTACCACACGGGGTGTTCCAAACATGGCGAATAATTTGTCCAACTTGGGAATCACAACGTTCGCAGACGTGGATGACACTGGTTCAACAAACGGGAATCGTGAATGGTCATCAATAAGCAGCAACAGAGTTTCTCCGTTTACTGACGCGAAGTCGATACTCACTTCGTCAAATGGGTTGTCTGGCAACACAGACATTTGAAGTGGTTCTCTGGTGTAGATTGGTGTCACAACTTGACATGGTAAACAGGTTTTAATCTTGTTTTCAACCATTCGGCCCATACACGGAACCAGACTTTCTCTGAGCAGAGCTTTGGTCTTTACTATACCCATGTGACCTTCGTGGGCGATGTCAACTATTCGCTCTTGCAGGGCTGCTGGTACCACAATGCGATCGGACTTTAGTAGTAAAGTTTCAGTACAAGTAAATTGTTCTTTTATCTTCTCATACCGCGATAATTCCGATAATGAAACATTATCTGGAGCTTTATGCCAGATCCCAGATTTGACAGCAGACATAACAGCTTGAATGGTTGGATCTTTCGCGACTATAGACTCGATCTCAGATAACGTAACAGCTTTCGGCACAGCATTCTTTGCAACAAAAGCAATGTGCTCTTCGGCTTCGGATTCATACTTCTGAGATTCAGGATCTCCGATTGGGTGTCTTGAGGCATAGTCGGCTGGATTCGATGGACCAGGACGATACTCTACAGTAAAACGATATTGCTGTAGGTCCAATAACCAACGCTCGATCCTAGCTGAGGGTTTGGAAGACGGATTGTTGAACAAACTCACAAGTGGCTTGTGATCAGTTATGACTTTGAAATCGGTACCATACACAAACAGATGGAATCGCTTGATTGCCCAATAGATTGACAGAGCTTCACGGTCGATCTGTGGATATCTTGCTTGGATTGGAGTAAGTGGACAGCTTCCATAATGAAGTGGAGTTACTTCCTTCGTTGATGTGTCTTCTTGGGTCAAAACAGCACCAAGACCAACTGGACTACCATCGACGAATATGGACGTAGATTTTTCTGGATCAAAGTAAGCCAGGGTAGTCTTCACAGACAGAGCGGTTTTCAGAGACTCGAATGAAGACTGTTCTGCTTCCGTCCATTGCCACTTTACTCCTCCACATGTGAGCTGACGAAGAGGTCTGGTGATAACTGCAAAATCCTTGATGAATCTTGAACAAAATGCAGCAGAGCTGAGGAGACTACGCACTTCCGAGGCGTTGGTAGGTGGAGTAACGCGTTGAAGAGCTTCAACTTTCTTAGGATCAGGTGACAGTCCGTTCTCGGAAAACACATGACCAAAGAAAAGCATGGTGGGAACTCGAAACTGACACTTTGGCACATTAATGGTTAGTCCACTTTCCCGAAGTCGACCAAATAATTGCTCTAGATGTCGGTCATGATCATCATTGTCGACGCCACCGATGTAGATGTCATCACTGATATTCTTAACACAGGGTATGCCACGGATTGCATCACCAACTTTCTTCTGAAATATTTCAGCTGCGCATGAAAGTCCAAAGTTAAGACGTTTGTATCTAAATAATCCTATATGGGTGGAGAAGGTTGTCAATGGTTTTGACTCAGGGTGGAGTGGTATCTGATGGTAACCTTGATTAAGATCAATTTTGCTGAAGACTTTACAGCCGTTTAGATCATGCACAACATCATCAATGGTGGGGATTATATGTCGCTCTCGGACGATGGCTTTGTTAAGTGCTCGCATATCAACACAGATTCTTATCTCATTGGGTTTATGAGGTTTTGGTACAATGACTATTGGTGAAACCCAAGGTGTAGGCCTTCGGCACGTTCGATTATCCCTTCACTTTCAAGCTGTTCTAACTTTTTCTCCACTTGTTTTCTAACATGAAATGGGATGCGGCGATGTGGTAATGCCACTGGTTTGACAGATTCATCTACATGTACTCATACGGGTGTACCTTTGTATTCCCCCATTCCATTTGTAAGACTAGGAAAGTCCTTAAGAAAATCAGGAGCATTGGGTGGTAGACTTGCATCAGGTTGGTTAATTACACTAACAGCTTTGATAAGATTTAACTTTTGCGATGTTGACCAACTAAGAATGGAATTTGAAGATCCGTTTGCCACATAGAATACTTCATCCGCTGAACCCCGACCACTTTTCACCTTTGCATGAAATTTACCACTCAGGTTTAAGGGATTGCTACTCATGTATGGATATACTTTGGTTTTAGTCTCTGATAATTGTGGCTTTGGGTTTAAACGGTTGAAATCATGTTCACTCAGTATGTTCACTGTTGCCCCAGAATCTGCCATTACACTAATTATCGTGTTATTAATTTGTACTTCAAAAATAGGTTTATCAATTTGGTTTACTTGGGCACCTGTGGTAAATGTATATTCTTCACTGTTATCACTGTCACATTTCTCGACATACATTGTCTCAATGGGGTGATCTTGTGGGGTCACAGATTTGGCATTGTGTTTACCTGTTGGTTGTTTAGAATCATTGTTGTTTTTGCTACGACAAACTTTGGAATAATGATTCAACTTGCCACACTTGTGACAACTTTTTCCTTTGCAGGACATTTATTCTGATGTGGAAAATTACCACCACACAATCCACATTTAGTCTTGTTCGACTGTTTCTTTTGATAAGAATTTTTCTTAAATTTCGGATATTTACCAGAATTGTAACTGCCTACTGCATGCGATTGCTGTTTTTCCATTTCACTAGTTTGTTCATTAGCAGTTTCCATAGCTCGAGCGGATTTAAGTAAGTTTTCTAGGGTCAAGCTTTGTTCAATTGCTTTTCGTCTAAGTCTAAGTGATGAAGTTCCTTGAATAATTTGACGTTTTACTTCAACATCTACGTTGGAAAATTCACATTTTCGTGCAAGCAGTTGTAAACGAGTGTAAAATTCATTAATGTTCTCACCTGACTTCTGCGTTTGTTGTCGAAATACATAAACGTGATGGTCAATACATTTCTGCGGCTCGAAGTAGTCTGTCAGGACCTTGACACATATTTTGAAGACATCGGTTCCTTCGGTTGGTTCTGGTACGTTGAGAGTTTCAAATATGTCACACGTTTCTTCTCCCACATAATGCAACAACATGGCTTTCTGCTGAGAATCTTTGGTGATATTCATCGCTTCAAACATGTTGTTTAAACGTTTGATATATTTATCAAAACGAGTAGGTGCTGTTTCCCTCGGATGCAACTCGAATTCAGGGAAGTTCGGTAGGTTTATTGATGTCGCCATTTTACAAACAACTGCTATCTTTCTCTGTTCGATAGAAGTTATTGCATATCTAACATATAACTCGCTATCCTATCCTCGTCGCCATTTGTGAGGTTTCTTGTTATATAAAATGCTTTATTGATTACAGCTCAACGGTTATGTACATACTCTTCGTATGAAACTTACAAAGTCTTTCTTATCCCCAGCGATGCTTTTCGGGTTCAGTTAATTATGCAATAGCATACATTATAATACATTAATTAAACATTACAGGGCTGATTAGGCTTGCTCTTGTATATGTGTTGTTTACAGTTGTTCTTGGTTGCGAGATCCTCCGATAGCGACCGCTTCGAAAATTCTTTGAGGAAAAATTTGTTTGACTGTGCCTAGGAGCTTCAATTCTGTCGACCTTATTAAATGTATTCAGATAGCGTTGAACAGAGGGATTTGGATTTTTAAAAATTAAAAATTAAAATTCGAGAAACGATTTTGATGTTTAGGCTTGAAATTTTGGTTGCGCCAGTAATTAGGTTTCGGGAAGTGTGTTCTGTTAGTTGTAGAATTATGCACTTGATTCCTCTTATGACGATACATGTTAGCGTTTAAAGCAGCCTTTTCTTTTAAAAGATGGTCGAATGAGGTCAGGGAGTCTTGAACGACTGGATTATCAGCATGACTAACTGGTTTATTGGGGTTACTATGTTTCATAAACGAGTCATTTTCAGCTGGCCCTCCTGTATTATTTTGTTTGTCATTGTCTATCGCAGATGGTAAATTATTCATACTAGTGTTTACGTTAACTTCAGATTCTTCTATATCAATTAGTACGACAGAGTCATTGTCTGTGGCATTTGGTTGATTATTCATATTATCAATAGCGATGTTAATTGGCGATTTTGACAATTCCATGCCGTTCAGCGTTTCCTTCAGTAATTTAATTTCTTGTTTCATGTTGATTTTCTGTTCTATAGCCGATGGCATTCCTCAGTAATTTAATTTCTTGTTTCAGCAATAGCCGATTTTCGTTTCGTAGCCGATGGCATTCAGTGAATTTAATTTCTTGTTTCAATAGCCGATTTTCGTTTCGTAGCCGATGGCATTCACATGTAGCGGGAGCTTCAACAGTATTAACTTTTAGGAATAATAATGCTAAGTCCAATTTCATTTCTGCTACTTCTACAGATAGTTTACTACAGTCTTTGCAATTCATTATATAATTACCTTCGTTCTGCTTGTGTAAACACACTTCTTGCTCGTTTGCTCTGCTAGCAACTAAGCCCATTCGGTCGATGGTTGTTGTGGTATTATTAGATTTATCAAACATGTTCGTGTTAGAATTGTTAATACTGAGACTGTCTTCGATATCGATAGATTCATTCTGTCTTTCGGAAACAGCAGGGACGGTCGCCATGTTTAGCTCGGCTTCCTTCATTATTTCGGTTCGCGATGCTTCGACTTTTTCTTTCAGAAAGTCGGCTACTTCGCTGCCACGAGAACCTTGGAATAAGACAGTTTTGCTTTTACAATACCAGGTTATAGACAAAGCATCGCTAGTAAATAACCAGCGTCCTCCTGATGGTGACTTCCATTTACCATTTACGTTTAACTTTTCTGCGACAAAAGACTTTAATTCGCTTAAATCGCCATTCGAGATGAGTTTATTCTTTTGTAATACGAAGCAATTATTCATTTTACTGGGAATAGAGTCGTCTAAGCCTAAATGTTTATAAAATAAAATGTTTATAGCGGAGCTTCAAAAAAACACGTCTGCTCTGCTTCACTTAGTTAAAAACACATCGTAATTAAGTTTCACGCATTACAACGATCATGATGTAAACAACGATCACGATTACGATGATCACGATCTGATGATCGTTGTAATGCGTGAAACTTAAAGTAGCAATAAATATTTTCAGTAAAGATCTTTGAGTATATATATATATATATATTACCATGATATTGTATTACGTCGACAACTAAAAAGTGCTCAATATCTTGATAGATAGAGCGAGATTATAATATAATTAACTAAAGAGTGTTCGTTGTTACTAATAGTTTCACGCCCGCGTAGACGATCTTCATTGTGAAGAAAGATCACTTTGATTGTCCCTTTATAAAAATAGTTACGTCATTGGAATGGAATGTATTGTGTTGATTTTGCGCTCCGTTTCAATTTGCGTAGACCGGTGTTTGTTTCGGTGTCGGCGTCTGGAAAATATTTCTGATCTTTTGTTGAGGAGTGCGCAAAATCATACGCTAGTGGGGCAAAAAGATTCAACCTGAACAAACTCTTTTATTTTTATTATTAATTTTGAGGCTCTTCAACAAAAGGTCAGAAATATTTTCCAAATCCCGACACCGAAACAAACACTGCCTACGCAACTTGAAACGGACCGCGTCAACACAATAACATTCCATCCCAATGACGTAACTAATTTTATAAAAGGACAATCAAAGCGATCTTTCTTTCGGTTGTCTGAAGATCGTCTAAGAGCGTGAAACTGTTACTAACAACATAGTCCCTATAATACAGTGTCTGGAAACGCGGCAAACTTGAAAGTTTATAGCCATGTCCGTGTGTTAATGTTGAGGGTGTACTGAGAGTGCACGTTTTCTTTGTTTTACAAATGTTAATATTCAGCTGCACGGAGTTTATTGGCTGCTTCCTTCATTATGCTAAGAGAACAATGTGTTTACTGAGCGTGAAGGTGCACCAACATGAACAAAAACATAGAACAAAAGCTTTAGATGCGTTTCCAGACACTGTTATAGGGACTATGCTAACAACGAACACTCTTTAGTTAATTATATATATATAGTGATGAATTGAAGTCCTCTTCAAACTATTAAGTGTATTCAATAGTTGTAAATTAGAGCCGTATATAAAGTTAAATAAAAAGATAATTCGTTAAAACATTTTTATTGCTACTCAGAGTTTCATGCTTCTCGCGAAGCAATCATCAGGCAACTTCCAAGAAAAATTAATTACACTGAAGTACACCGAGAATATCGATCAACTAATTACAATAGAATTCACTGGTGATAAAATAACATCGCTAGGCTTAAGAGCATAAAACAATAAAAATTGCCGAATTGTATATGACCAATGAAGGCCTAAGAATTTAAAATCACAAATTTGTCAACAAGACGCAAACGATATAAATAAACAGTACTGTAAATTATAAAATTCTGTTTTTGGTTTAAATACAAACTAAATAAATCTATTTTGCCCGAATATTCGTTAACCATTTGCCCGAATTACTTCAATCTACAAATTTTTGGGGGGGCAGGTGCCGTACGCCTATGCTTGCAATTGGCTAAGCGTAAGGTTGTAAAAAATTAATGTTAAGATGTGTTATAATATAACATTTATAGTACGCGCGTGCTGATTGGTCGAGAAGCGTGTTTCTATAACTGTATAGAAACACGGAAATTTTCCCGCCAAAATTTAAAATCATAAAAAAAAATTTAATGCGAATTATAAAACTTTGAATACTATTTAAAAACAATTTTAATGCTTTTACACATTTATTACTGTTAATTTCCAAACAGAGTTGTTTTCTTGCAGCGAAATTGACGAGCAAAGGTCAGCATGCGTGCGTAATGAGAATTTGTAAATCAATTTAAAAATGTCGTTTGAGTTATATTATAAAAGAAATAGAAAACGTTTTTTCCCGTGTTTCAAAACACTTATAGAAACACTTGTGGGAGTTTGGGAGAACTCGAAATAACGTGGAAAAACTCGCCCTACGGGCTCGTTTTCCCACTGATTATTTCTCGTTCTCCCAAACTCCCACGCGTGTTTCTATAAGTGTATAGAAACACGGAAAATGTTCTTAATTATTAAGCAGATTATGCTGTTATTTCTCTTACACTTAAATTGTTTTGATCAGTCAAGTTGTTTTAATGGTAATTATAAGGTCCAGCTGCATGCTTTATTTTACATGTAAATATATAGACATTAACTGTCATATGGAATATTTATAGCTGCTATTGGTTAAAACAGTAAGGTTATAGAAATGTAACTTTTTGTAATAATTTTGCACAATGCAACATAATAATTAAGAAATAATTTGTATTTATAGTAATATTTCAGGTTGTATTCTTATTAAAACACTTCAATTGCTTCCATGTTTAGTAAACATGGAAGCAATTGAAGTGTTTTAATTGTTTACACATTTAACCCTGGATTATAGACACACGTACTGTTTTCATAATCCATGGGATCAGATTGGTGTTTTGGGTGGCATGATAGGTTGCAGAACTGGGGACTACACCTGCCCCAAATGTTGATGCTATTAAAATCCCCATCCCGCAAGAAATAATCAAAGTGTGGGAACTTAATATAAAGGTACCAATCAGATCATTCGAATTTTTCTTCCTCAGAACTCAGAATATCTCACTCCACATTCCTTGCATCCTCAGGTTTCTGGCCAACCCGGCAATCCTCCCGCCCCCGCACCCCTCCCCTCCAGCCAAACCAAATCTTCTGCCGATTATGGGTCTGTACTGTACGTCCACAATTGCGATTTGTTATCAACAAGCTGCCCAACAAATTCAGCGTCTGACTTCCTGGTACTATCCCTAAAGTGGGCTATATTAAGAAGCGGCCGAATGTACATTTCCAGCAGACAAAACAACTCCAAATCCAAAGAACCTATTGTTGAAGGCCACCTCTGGTTAAAGACAGCGCAATAAGATTGGGATATGACAAAGATGGATTTTGCTTTTCTATGCCCAGTGGTGGATTACCAGTTACGGGGCCTGTAGGCTAAGTAAAATTCGAGGGCCTTAAGAATGATGCTGCCTTAAGAATGAGGCTGTTTTGCTGAATTAATGTAAAAAAAATAGTAATAATTCTAATAAAAAGGGCATTCTCTGAAAATCACGGGCCTCTTGAAGGTCCGGGCCTGTAGGCTTCAGCTTACTCTGCCTACTTGGTAATCCGCCACTGTCTATGCCTGGTCACATATTTACTTGTACAATCTTAGCTAACCTTTCACAGTTCTCTTGTACGTTCAAAGTCTTTGACGTTTCGTTTGTTTTACAACATCTTTGTAATTTGTCCCTGGTCTTCCTGTAGACTTATCCTGAAATATATGCGACGATCAATCGGTCAGCTGAGGTAAGGCTGCTTTTTTTTGCATCGATCTCTCCTTCGTATTTCTCGAACGGACGTACAGCGCAATTGACAAATGTTTTCATCTGAAACAATCTCTTGTAGCAGTAGTAACAATGTCTTGAAAACTACACATCGCTAAAACAGCTTTCCATCCACATAAAAGTGCCAGATTTGCGTTTTCGTAGGCCTAGGTGTACTTGTTGATTGCAGCGCGTTGTTAGCCATTGCTATACAGTGCGTTTTCAAAATGACCTTAAAATGGCCTTAACGGTTAAACGTTTTAAGGATTGGATGAAACCAGTGGCGTAGCCAAGGGGGGGAGGGGGGGACGAGGGGGGCTGTCGCCCCCCAATGCCCAATGGTCTTCAAAACCGTTTTCATGAAAAGTTCAAATCCGGCGAGATATTGGTGGGGGAGGGTCAGGTGAGGTAAGAAACGAGTCAAATCTAATTAATTAACTCCCAAACCATAGACAGTAGATAGACATAAAATATCATAAAGATATTTTCACGTGTATTATGCCTTGTTCTAATGTAATAATAACAGAATATTGTGATTTATGACCTTCCGACTCGTATCAGAATGCTAGAAATGGCGTTTCCGAGCCCTAAAAATCAAAACGTTTCGCCCGTTTTACGCGAATAATTAACGGACGGGAACGCTTTCGATCCCCGTTTTTGCAAACCGTTAACGTACGTTTTTCTGCGGATAGTCACAATTACAAATCCACAGAAAAATACTACATGCTAATACCAAGCACCAAAAAATATACTTACTCGTTTGACTTACTGGCTATTCTGAAAATTATGAGCAATTCTTTGTAGCATTTAAAATTCCAATGCAGCTATTGTATTTTTCACAGTTCTTTGATTCTTGCTGGTCCTGAATTTGTCAATTGAAAATCTTCTTGAAAGTTTTCATTTATCCTGTCTTTGCATAGGACTTTAGTTGTCTTTTATGCAATGTATTTTGTTGTCACTCTTGAATGTCCGACATGACAGTCCCCCATATTTTGAGATCAGTGGGAGGTCCACTCATGAAACATAGCCACGCGACACGGTACTTGATAAACTTTGAAATATCCCATCGCTTTTCTTTTTCCCCCAGTGTAATAAATAGCCGAGCGGAATGAGTACCCTCGCCCCAGGCTATCGCCCGGAAAGGCGCTGGCGCGCCGTTGGCTCGGGGAGAACTACCAGTTTTATAATAATGCACGGAAATAACAGGATCTTATACAGAAAACACCAAAACTGTGTCTTTGACAATTGCCTGAAGAATGTGAAGGTTGAACTTCGACATAATTATTTGACCTTGGACCTGTCTGACGTGACATTATAAAGGAAATTAATATCATATTTTTTTTAAAAATGTTGTATTTTAATGACAGAAAGATTTGTTCCAGCTTTTCGTCACGACCACATTCTACATTCCATTACGAAATCACATGTGAGTTTTGAATATAATCTTACGTTCTCTTCCTTTCGTGCATTAACTTGACAATTTCTATTTAGTATTATGAGTAAACAGAATACTTGAATTAAGTATGTCAAGAGTTCCTATCTGAGTGGGCCTTTCCATTAAACTTCCTTCCAAATCAAGGGACAAATTTTACTACGTCCCATCTTATTTTTTGTTTTCATGCAGATGTTGACGGCATACACTTCGCGGAGAAATTTAATGTTTCACCGTTTATCCTGAGAAACATGTCTCCGCCATCCATTATCTATGATGTAGCTCCAGTAAAACTAACATAGCAAAATGAACATTATAATACTTAATATTAATAATTTACCCTGAAGAAATCCCGGTTTTTCCAAGCGCAAGTACTTGCTGTATAGGATAAAAACGTGCATGCTAAAAATTTCTAAAATATTTCAAAATTATAATATCTCGACTTTCCTTGAATAACTGAAGCTCATGACTATAGGGATGTGGCTCTAAAGTTCAACCAAAAGACTTTGAGTAACTTAACGATTCTCGCAAAAACAAAGAATACCAATGTTTTGACGTTTCGTGTGAATGTTCCTATCTTCGTATTTACACGCTGCGATTTGTCTGGCCGATTTTAGGTTTTGCTCAATGTCAATGACGAATATTTCGAGTTGATGATGTCGTCATGATGACGTTTGCCACGTATTTTTCAAATAACATTAAAGTACATCTGAAATCGGCCCGACAAATTGCAGCGTGTAAACGTAGCTTGAGAGAGCTAGCAGGAGTAATTTACGATATAGTCACTATAATTACGTCAACCAGTCAAGTATTTCTAAAGTATAAGCACTTAAAAACCAATGAAGCATGCTGCTTCCTACATCCGTACATCACTACGTGCTGCAACTAGTAAAATACCTGAGAATAACTAGTATAAGTCTAAAGCTGGTTTCTACACCTAAACGCAGTTGGAGACATTGTGATCATATCTGATACATCTTGAATTGATTAAATTGATTATTTAACCATCGAGGACACCAAATCTGCAGAACGTCAAAATAGCATCAATTGAAGTTTGTATAGTACGGTAAGGTGCAAATAATTTGTAGAAGTATCATGAACCATAAAGCCTGTTACTCTATTTCGTGTGCTATTTCTCATTACAAATAGGCTTGTAGATACGCATATGCCTATTCATGCCGTTATGTAGTACTCATGTAACATGTCATTTTGTCAAGAGACAAATGGTGGTGCAGTTACTTGAATATATTTCAGAGTTTGATTTCATATTAAATATACCGGAGGATTTATAAGGGTATTGTGCGGGTATTCTCCTGTAGTAACACTCGGTACAAATATATGATGCATACTGAGAGAACTGATAGAGCTATACCAGTATAAATAATGTTAGTTAAGTTTAGTGCATGATTGTCAAACAAGACAGAAATTTGATAAAAATCTATATCAGATGCTTTGAATCGTGATTCTCATCAGATTATCATGATCATTGTCATAGCTCAACCTCTTTCTCATATGATTTCCTCATGCATACAGTTGCGATTGCGTACTTGTTTATACTATCCAATATTATATATAATAAGCAAACGTGCCCTTTAAACTTTCCTAATATGGATATACCTGTATAAACCTTACAAGTCGTCTTGTTGACGTCTACCGAAAAATGTTACCGCACATTTTCCTAAGCAATAGCGGGTCTGCCAGACAGACGACTATATACTGGTACCCCTCCCAGGAAAATTTTATGGGTGACATGCACCGTATGCATGGATTAACTAAAAATACAACCATGCCTGCCCTGTACTAAAAGCAATCGATGACATGAATCTTTTAACCGAATCTGGCGCTTGATTGAGTGAAATACTGGTAACCGATATGGAAAAGTGTCGTCAAATCAAAGTACTTAAAGTTTCTACAATGTAGATTGAAACCGATATTGAAAATTTTCAAATCTTAATTATCACTGCAGCTGCACATATAAACTAATATTTATCACTGCAGACTTTCTCTTTATCATTGCACAGATTGTTTATCATTGCACACTAAAGTTAGGTGTGCTAACGATGGCAATTATCTTACCACATAAAGGGATTTATATAAAATTGCCGCATAGAACATTGCGAAAATCGTTTATATTGTATCTAATGCTTTCTTTATAATAGTGATGAAGAACAGCAGAAGCATGGGATCAATTAAAAAACTGTGTTTAACTCAATTTGATCAATATAAAGAAGAGCTTGTAGTAGGAACAGATGAGGTAAGTACTGCATTGCCTTCAGAATGTGAGTATAATATAATAGAGGGCACGATGATTCAAATAGAGTTTATTAATTTTAGTCATTCCTTGTTCATTTCAAAGTTAAAACTCAACTCCGGCGCATTACCAGCAATCTGAATCATAATGATCACGAAAACCGCATGCCAACGAAATTGAAGTCTCAAAATGGCTTCCCAAAACTATTAGGAAATGTATTGAATCTAAAACAAAATCCTATTTTTCGACTTTTTAAGTATATTTGATTCTAAGTGCCGACCTTTCGTTAATAATATGCAACTGTACTACAAAGCAAAAGCTTTTTCGCCCTTCCGTCTATTCCACGGGCCGCAAAATGCAGTAAAAATAACAAGGTTCTTTGTTCGTACTTCCTATATAATTTCATCGAAATTCCTTCAGTTACATTGATTTCCCAAGCTTTGAGCTCTCCGTGTTCTTGATCATTTCATCAGTGCCGACCTCTCAAAATGTTCTTCAACTGATTTACGATCTTTCAAATGCGTTAAGAAAAACTTTTACAAGACAAAATGGAAGGCCGCAAAACATCGCTGAAAATAGGGCACTTTATAACTTAATCTGTTCCTAACCGCCTTTGGCTTTGGTATCTTTTGATTGAAATCTCTTACCTTATTTCACTGTTCTTGTGGTATGGATATGCTTGATAAACAAGGTAATATTTTCGATACTACTTCAACATTCTCCAGTCGATTTTGACACATATGAACGGGTAAATGTTTCTTTCAACAATAGCGTTTCGAAATTGTATTCATAAAACATATTTTGAATTTAAAATAGAAATATAATCGTTTAAAATGTTGTTTTATTATTGTAAATATATATATATTATATATGTTATTTACCGGCTGGGAGGTCCTTACTGGAAAAATATTTTCCCGACGTCTCAGAAGCGGCCCGAGAGCGAAAGTCGAGGGACGCTTCTGAGGCCGAGGGGAAATATTTTTCAGTACGGACCGACCGTAACGGTAAATAACGTTTTTATTTTTTTCCTTCATGAAAAATTGAAAATTTATAAAATATTCCAGTGTTGTTCGAGATCAGTGGCGTTGCTTAATCAAAACACGTTGCTAAATTTGAAGCCGGCGGTCAAAAATCTTGAAGGAAACATGAACTTTTACATTATTTTTTACTCAAGATTATGGCAGCTGTTATATTTTTTCTCACATTTTGGCTGTTCAAGTGTTTTCGTGTTGCTGTTGAAGTGTTCAAACTGCCTTGTTAACCCGGTACTAGTCTAGGTAGTGATTCGCCGTCAACTGAATTTGCCTCGGAATTTGCACAAGAATAGGAATTTGCATTGTTTTTTGGACTGTTTCAAGACACTAACGATAAAAAAGGTATGCCTGTTTATACAATTTTTGTTTATGTGTGGTTTTTTCATCGTTTAAAATTGCTAAAACTGCCCGTTTTGCGCAGGGCTTCGACTTTTATACTCTATCGAAAACATTGTTGTTTTTTGTACAATTGAAACGCTGCTTAAAATGTTCACATTGCCTTTTATCTTGTTTTCTTGGAGGAAATGTCTTGCTTTCAATTGAACTTTTTGTTATGATTATTTTTTATAAATTTTAGAGGCAAATCACAGCAAATTCTCAAAAGATATGACGCATGCTGCATGTCGGCCAAGCCGAAAGCCGTAGCTTTACATTGTTTATATTTATACTATTTTTGTCGTTTTTGACATCATTTACTCAATATAAGTTTTAATATAATCCAAGCATGTCTTGGGGGGAATTTTTTGTTTTTCAAATGTTTTTCATTCCTTTTCATAAACAAAAATTTTCAAAAAATAACTCTTTGGAACACGTCCACGGTCAAATATCGTATAAAGCTGCTGCCCGCTCACGCAGCCAATCAGATTGCAGGAAGTGAGAACAAAACGTACTGTGAACGAAACCGACCCGAGATTGAAACCTACCATAAACGAGTGGAAAAGATACCTAAGATATTTCCGCCAAACAACAGGGTAGTGACCATCGCCGGACATCCGTGTACACCTAACCCAATACCTACCCCACCCTTCACCTTCAATGCATTACCTAATCCCTCCTCCTTATATGAATTTTCCCAACCCTTATATCCAGCCCCTGATGAAAATTCCCACCAGGGCCCCACATCAATAGCTGATAATTATGGTAACAAATCCTTTCTTCCGAATATATTGACTCCCCCGCCCCAGAGGTTACACGTTCATACTATCCCGACAATTCTTGTTTGTAATATACGATCCCTTGCTCCAAAAATCGATGAATTGGAATGTGTCACTAACCTAAACAGTGCAGACGTTGTCTGTATAACTGAAACTTGGTTATCTGAAGAAATCCCTGACAATTATGTTCCATTAGCGAACTTCTCTTTGTTTCGTAAAGATCGACCTACACGTGGTGGTGGAGTAGCCATATACGTTAAGTCACCTATTCAGTGTAAAAGGCTTGTTGTCGATGATCCCCCAGATTTTATAGCTGAAGCCCTATGGTTACAGTTGAGGCCCACTCGCCTTCCAAGAACAGTATCCTCAATATTAATTGGAGTTATTTACCATCCTCCTCAAGCCTCGACTGACGATAATAGTAAATTATATGACTATATTCAGAAGACTGTTGACTCATATCTAGCTGATCACCCTGACAGCCTGATCTGCATTGTGGGTGACTTTAATCCTAACTCGACAAATATTTCTTCGAAGCGCATTAAACGCCAGTGTGGCTTGACACAAATTGTAGAAATTCTTACTCGGGATACAGGAACCCTTGACTGGTGCTTAACTAATCAGCCGAAATTCATGACTTCACCTAAACAATTGCCCAAAAATGGGTCTAGTGATCACTATAGCTTTTTGGTTAAACAAGGTGACTTGACTCGACCTACAGCAAGTAAAGAAGTTATCGTCAAACGTGACACTAGGGATAGCTGTATTCGTGAATTTGGCCAATGGATAACATCATTCTCATGGCAAGAAGTTTATACCAAGAATACGTGTCAAAGTAAATTTGAGAATTTTTATCAACTTCTTACCAAAGCAATTGATAAACACCTGCCCTCTAGAACATTGCGAGTACATAGCTCTGATAAGCCATGGATAAATACCAAGATTAAGTCCTGGATCAAGAGAAGACAAAAATGTTTGGCTCAGCATGGCAAGGACTCTCCATTATTCAAGTTATGGAGAAATAAAGTTCAATATGCAATTAAACATGCTAAGAAATCATTTTATGACACTAGCGTTAAAAAACTAAAGGATACCAATGCGAGTAAATGGTGGAAAGAAGCTAAAAATCTCTCTGGTTTGGCAGATACGAAGGGACAGTGGTTTCAAAATCTTATTGATGGGGTCACTATAGACACAACTGATAAGTTGTGCGAGAGAATTAATGAGTTCTTCGTTAGCCTTACCTCTGACTTTATCCCACTAGTAATGGAGAACATATCTAGTATACCTGTGGAAAATATTCCAGAGGAACTTTTTGTGACAACCTGGGAAGCCTATAATTCTTTGCGCAGCTTGAAGGTCAGGAAAGCTCCTGGGCCGGATGGAATACCTAACATCGTATTAAAACAATTTGCCTTCGAACTTGCTCCAGTAATCGCAGACATTTATAATGCATCCTTACGTGAAGGTTATTTACCACCCTTACTCAAGTGTGCTGCTGTTACCCCAATTCCCAAGAAAAGACCACCTAATGCCATCGAAAAGGATATTAGACCTATATCATTGACATGTCAGATTGCCAAAGTAATGGAAGGTTTTACCTTAACTAGAGTTTTCCTACCATACTACCTCAACTGGATAATAAACAATTTGCTGTAGCGGGAAATCTACTGAACAAGCCATAGTATATATCCTTCACTTAGCCTTAGAGGCCCTGGATAAGGGTAACTGTTCACTGAGATTGTTCTTTGCTGATTTTTGCAAAGGATTTGATTTGATAGATCACAGGATCCTGTTGGCAAAGTTATCTAAATTTAACATCCACAATAGCCTGTTAAGGTGGATTGGTTCATTTCTCCTAGAGAGATCTCAGTTTGTACGCATTGGTAATTCAACATCTATTGTACAAAATATCAATGGGGGTATTCCTCAAGGGACTAAGCTTGTCCCGATACTTTTTGCTGTTATGGTCAATGATCTTATATCTACATGGGGCCCAAGAGCTAAATTTGTTGACGATCTAACTACCATGGAGATTGTCCCGAGAAATTCTCCTTCACTGATGAAATTTACTGTTTCTGATATCCAAACATTTGCTCGGCATAATAACATGAAATTAAATCCAGAGAAATGTAAAGACATGATTGTTGATTTCCTTCAGTACAATGCCATTGAATGGCAACCTATCGTTACCGATGGTATACAAATTGAAGTTGTATCAGAGTTCAAGCTACTTGGAGTTTATCTATCTAGTGATTTAACATGGTCTTTGCATTGTGACTATATAATAAAGAAAGCTAACAAAAGATTATATGCCTTGAGAAAATTGAAGAAGATTGGTGTTTCTAGTGCGGATATTGTGACTGTATATTGTGCTATTATTAGATCAGTGATGGAGTATGCTTCGGTAGTTTTTGCAAATCTCCCACAAATGTTAAGCAACGATCTGGAAAGAGTTCAAAGACGTGCATTGGCAATTATCTATCCGTCCTCCTCGTATGTAGAAGCTTTATCCTTGGCGGGTATTCAGCCTCTTAGTGTTCGTAGAGATGCAGCTTGTAAGAAATTTGTTGCAAATATTAAACCAGGCAATCCGCTTTACCCTCTTATCCACAATCAGTTCCCTATCCTGAACCACACCTACTCTTTGAGAACTGAAAGAATAGACAGACCAACAATAATTCGAACTGATCGATTTCAGAACTTTGTAACAGTTAAATTTAGGGAAGAGTTTTAATTAGTTATTTATTTTATTTTTATCTGTCCATAATATAGTCTTGTATATCGAATATTGTTAATGTTTATATAATTTTAATTTTACTATGATATTACCTGTAATTCAGTTTAATACTGCAAGAGGTTTTTAATAAACTATTAAATAATAAATAATAATAATAATTAAATAAAGTAAAAAATATCAATAGCTGTACACAAATAAAAAAAATAAAAACCTTTGTCAATATTATATTCAATATCATTCGTTTCGAAACCAAGTTTTCACTAAACGGTTACCGCATATAATAAGTATCGCGGGAGCAAAAAGACTCAGATTGCTGGTAATGATGCACAATAAAGGTGGATGTATGTGCAGTGTAATTGAGCATTATGGGGGCAGAGAAGCTGTGAATGCCACGATAATATAAATGAATAATAAAAATAATGAAATAATGTACAGAGAGAAACATACATGCACTATATATATTTACATTTTTAAGATTTTCTGAGTTGAGTTGCTCTAACATTTATATGATTTGGAAAACATGGAAAAATTTATTGGAAATTTTGTTTCAAATTTTTTCAGGTGGACGCTATAATTCCAAAATATGATAGGCATACTGGAGAAATTATATATGTAGCCAGACTATCTATGATTGCAAGAACAGACGGCCGCCATCACGAGGAAACAAATACAAATTGTAGAGAGACACCAACACCGATGGAATCAACTGATGGGATTCGTAGTGAACGCAGTTTCCTAACTTTTTTGAAAGAACTGTTTTTGCGCATTGCCAACTTAATGCGGTAGATATGTATTACTTGAAATGCTCTATATATGTGAACATAATTTAAATATCCGGCGATTTTAAACTTCTTACCGTTTAACAAAGTAATGGAGACATTACCACCGTATATTTGGTACCTTATATAATGCCAAACTTTGAATTATTGCTACAGACTGATATGGATCGCGTTATCTACTCATTACATATATAATATATTTCATGCTATGGTATTGTGAGAAATCCGATCCGAGACACTGGAAGGAAGATACAATATCAATGGTTGTTCATTTATTATTACTAACAGATGACCTTATAAAAGATTTGAAAGACATATCTTTACCGATGTATTTTATACCAAAGTACAACTTGATAGAACGAATGGAGGACGGTACAGACGTAGCTGAGAGGATATAAGAACTACTGATGGAATAATTCTCCGAGGAACGAAACATTTGCCAAATGGGGGAACTTTCTATTTAACAGCGTATTACCTGGATGCTACAAACCTTTCCAAAAAGGTATTGAAAGAGGACATTTTAAATCAAATGATTATTTTGAATATATGTGGAACTAGATAGTTCAGAAAATAATCTCAACAACTGAGAATCGTTGGCCATAAAATCTGTCAAAATTATTGGTTTTGTTAAATATTATTACAAAATTATTACAATCTAAAATATTTCGCTTTCCTTAGATAACTAAATAAATAAAAACCAGTATTAGAAAATATACTTACAGCAACAACTTGATAAAACGAATTTCATCCACTTGCATTCTTCAATGACGTCTTGTTGTTATTCGCCATGTTTGTTCGCGTGTGTGTTTTTGAAGAAGTGAAATTTCATGAAATTTGCACACGCGCGCGTGCCGTACGATTTGAACACGCGTGGCATGAAAATGTAATTTGCAGACGCGTGACGTGTTCGTATCAAGTTTCATGAAATGGTGGCTTCGACCGTCACTGGTGGCAACGACCGTTTACGAAAGGGAAAATTGCGGTGGCTCCTCGGGGGAGTCGGTCCCCCTAAGTTTAACAATCTTCCTACGCCCCTGATAAAAACCTTCCAATTTCGGTACATAAATAGAAAAATTAATCCGGACAAACCCTATATCGACTTGCAACATATAAATACGAATAGAAACAAGGTTTTCCAGTCATAAACACAAAATGCCTCAACCATTAATAATAATAATAATAATAATCATGCAGGTTTATCAAAACTCTTCGCAGTTACATATAATATTCTAATGCCAATGCTATAGTCTATAGTATTGCAGTTATACAATCAAATAAAAATCTTTATTATATTCATTTTGAAATCAATGGCATTTCTTGCAATCTGATTGGTCAAAAATAGTGCGATTAATTCCCAAATCGCATCATCTTGAGTATTAATCGCATCATTTTTAAACCAATCAGATTGAAGCTCTGTACCACAACAAATTCAGATTGAATGATAGAATTCAACTAGCCAATCAATTTAAAGAAAAGATAGAATTCAACTAGCCAATCCGACATTTATTTTGCCGTACGACAAGTTTGAGCGGAGATATTTCACTTTGAAGACGATGCGGTCGGGCCGCGAGTAATTAGCCTTTACCTTCTATATACATATGACGAGCAACACACAAGTTGACACAACATATAGGCCACAGAAAAGGTTGCATAAACCGCTCTAAATGAGCTCATGGAGTAATTAAAAGAATGTAAAGGCATTATACTATCATGTCAACTATATTTTATTGTTAAAGTGTAGTTATTTGACTAATTTAAGAATGTTTTTAGAATAGTTTTGGTTGATTAATAAAATTTGTTTATAAAAGCCGTTAAAACCCCGCAACTCCTGATCATTCACCCTGAAATTGGGCCGCCTGTGGTTTATACTGAGTCAATTTGTCAAATTACAATTCATGTTGTTGCTATGCTACGGAATTTCAGGGAGTATCGCGCGTGTGTCAATCGTAAACAAAGACTAATAAAATACCGCTTCCGGTTTAAAAAATTATTTAGATTTCAAAATGAAGATAATAAAGTGGAAATTGAACTTCGTGTCGTGCAATTTTGGTCTGAAATCAAACTTGTGATTACAAATCGCACTCCCGCTTCGCGGTCGTGCGATTTTGTAATCACGCGTTTGATTTCAGACCAAATTGCACTCCACTCAGTTCAATTACCATTATATATCATGTATGTCATACTATTAATTTGAAACCGAGTTATCAAATTTAAATTATGTTATGATAATTTTAATAATTAAATAATCTAATATTTACAAGTTATAAAATTAAAAAATCTGTCAGTATTTACAAAATTTGGGCCATTCCATTCGCTGATCTTATAATGTATCCATCATTGGCACCTGTTCTGTTGCAATTGAAAAGTTTCTTAAGGGGTCCAGATAACTTGTTTTCTCTCGAAAACATATTTCATCTCTTCTCTTCTATAAGCTATTTACCACATTGACTATAATCTTCTGGAGAAAGAGTTTGTTAGAGTCTGGAGAAAGGCTATCGCAAAAGGCTAAGGAAGATGGGGAAGTACTTTGCCCTAACGACTGTCACGCTTCTGATGGCGTATATGCCTTTAGATTTGTTATACATTGTTATTATTTTGCATATAATTTTTCTTCAAGTTATACATATTCATAGTTAAATACATATATGTTATTTACCGGTTGCGAGGTCCGGATGAGAAAAACTGTGCCCGAGGTCTTGAAAACGGCCCGAGCCCGAAGGGCGAGGGACGTTTTCAAGACCGAGGGCACAGTTTTTCTCATCCGGACCGACGCTGCCGGTAAATAACGTGTTTATTTTTTAACATAGGTAAAATTTATTAAAATTGAAAATTCCAGTGTGGCGAAATAATTTGAGATCAGTGCAATTGGGAATTCAAAGCGAGGCTGACAAAATTTGAACGTTAAAAGAAAACACGAAGACGAAAACTCAAGAAAACTGGCAAGAAACTCACAAAAAACCATGGTTTCTGTAAAAATGTACACGATATTTTTAAATATGGCAGTAGAAAAGCATAGGAATGAAAGGTTTTCGCCTGGTTTTCTGGTATTCCGTGTTTCTTCGACAAGGATATCTTCGTGTTTACTTGCTTTGGCCATAAAAAACTCACAAAGTGAATCATGCAGTGAATGCATGTGTTCTGACTTCGATCAACGCTTTCTGCTAAAACTGGACAATGAACAAGGTATGCTGTAATTTTATTCTGGTCATTTCACGGTAAAAAAACATCCTCAACTTTGTTTGCCAAGGGCCACGGCTTTAATTTTTTTTTGTTTACAACATGTATACGAAAAGTACTTTAACAAATGGGCAGAAAAATCATGTTTTCACTACAGTTGGTCCATATTTTTAAGTTTTATGTATGGAGAAAAGTTTTTTCTTCTATGATATCTGTTTAAACTGTATTTTTTTAACTTTAATGTGGCCAAATACTGAAATACATGAGCAACAAAACAAATGTGTTAGTTTTAATACACGAGCATTTAAAACAAATGTATTAGTTTTCTCGACGTATCGTGCTTAGTATGAAGCCTTTGGAGTTGATGCATTTCATTTTTGTACTGTAACTATCGTTAGGCGAGCTTTTTGGGCAGATTTTTTAATCTAAAAATTGTTTCACTCCTGTGTTTTGTCGCGTAATCCAGAGCGGGCCGGATGAGTTTCAGAGCGGGCCGGATGCAAAAATCCGGACCGCTCTGAAACGCTCGCTAGCCAATCAGTTGCTTTATTTTCATAGATAAAAAATAAATACTCTTATTTTTTTACTTTCGGTCCGGAAGTGTTATTTTGTAATTTCCTGCAATTTGATTGGCTACACGAGCGGGCGGCTTTTTACGATATTTAGGCCGCGGGCAGGAGAGTTATTTTTTTGTTTACAAAATTTTACAAAGTGGTCTTTAAATTTTGAAAATTGATTTAATGAGAATGTAAATTGGTCAAACTAGTCAAAAATATATGAAATTTCAACTCTTAATTTTTTATTTATGGCAGATATTAATTTTTTCGTCACGAATTTGTTAGCCACTCATCTTATAATTATGATATCTCATTAAATAGTTCCAGTCATGTCGAAAAAAATAAATACGTTATTTACCGTTTAGGTCGGGGCGTACTGGAAAATATTTTCCCTCGGCCTCAGAAGCGGCCCTCGACCTTCGGTCTCGGGCCGCTTCTGAGGCCTCGGGAAAATATTTTTCCAGTACGGCCCTCCCACCCGGTAAATAACATATATATACTACATACTGAATGACACATTAAAGTGCCTATGCAACGAAATTTTGCCTCATTTTTTATTGTTTTGTTAAAAATTACAGCTCCAATGATGAAGAATGGCGTTTACAGTTTATTCATATCTCATCTCATTCCCAAGTTATCGCACTTTGTATATTTTGATTTGTGACGTCACTAGTTGTGCTTGAGATAGTGGCAATAACAAGAAAATCTGATATCTTAGTGATGACTTAATAAAATTCAATGAAATTGGCACACTCAGTGGGTGCACCCACGTGAGTATTTTGGAGTGGTCATATGGTTGTCACGGCAACACACTAGTCCCCAGTCTCTTCACTTCCTTTTTCCAAATTTCCTCCTCTAAACTTCGTGCAGAGGACGTTTGCTTATTTCATGGGTTTAAACTTGTCACAACACCTGTACATACTATAGTAATAAGCGCAAATTGCAGAAATTGATTTTGATTTCGTTGGAGACAGATCATATAGCAAATGCACGAGAACTCCAGAAGGGACTAGTGCATTGCTATGACAACCATAGAAACAACCCAAAATGGTCACTTAGGTGCACCAACTAAGTGTGCCAAGTTTCATTGAATTCTACTAAATCATCACCAAGATATCAGACTTTCTTGTTATTGCCACTATCTCAAACACAACCAGTGACGTCACAAATCAAAATGTACAAAGTGCGATAACTTGGGAATGAGATGAGATATGAATAAACTGTAAACGTCATTCTTTATCATTCGAGGTGTACTTTTTAACAAAACAATAAAAAATCTGGCAAAAATTTCGTTGCATAGGCACTTTAATGATGTCGACATCGCTATCACTGGAGTCAATTGAACCTTCGCATTTTGAGTGCATTTTTTCGGTGTTGTCGCCCATCGAGACTGAGGACAACACCAAAACTCAACGTTTTATATTTCGATTGATATGGATCATATTTCAACAATACCTATTAAAAATATACCAAGCTAAGAAAGAAAACACGAGCATATATCGTTTTATGTATGGATGGACTATTGAATTGAAAAAAAAAATAACAAAAAATAACAAAAAAAATTTGGCAATGTGCCCGGTAATCGACACTTTGCCGAGAAACAAAACATTATTCAGCAGGCGTTTCCACAGAATATTTCTTTTTCGATATTCCCGCATTATTTAGCATTTATCATTTAACAGGGGGTATCTGCATGCAGCTATTCTTCTCATGTTCTGCTAAGCATCTCAAGATATCTAGGAAAACACTTTAACTACACCCTCTATTCAAATTTTGAGATGTATAGGACTTCGTTGAAAATTTTGTAAGAAGTCGAAATATAAAGTTAGAGCATCTAAATATAGCACCTAAATATTTCATGTTTCACACTTTACCTGAAGAATTCCCTTCCTTTTCTACCACAGCCATGGCAAGATTATCGATTTATCGATATGTCGTTATGAGAGATAAATAAAAACTCTCCCATAATAATAGTTAAAAAAAAGTAGCAAAATGTCAGCAGAATCATCACGAGAAATATGATGGCTTGAACAGACAGGCGATGAGTATATAAGCCGGATGTTTGTATATTATTTTTCACAAAAACTCGGTTGTCACAGACCAGAGTTTTGAAAGATTGTTATGACTCTCTTACTCGAAAATATGTGCTGTCCGAGATTGACTCGATAGATCAATCAGAGGAAACTGCTAAATACTCTAGCTCAAATATTGCATGAGTCAAGCTAAATTGACATTTACCGTTTATACGACGAATATACAGTATGTTTCAACATTTTACCTAATACCAATTTTGTCTCAGGAAGACGGCTGAATTAATTATATCTATTACTCAGTATAACTAATATAACTAATCATATTCACGATATTAATTGGAATTTTTTCCACATTTGTTTCCTTCGTCTCACGCGTATACTTCCGAATCAACTTAATACGTCATACTTATAGTAAACAGGATTATTCTGGTGTGCAAGTGTTCATATCCATATTGGACTATAGCTTCCAATATCCATCCCTCACTGTAACAACACACAGCTATTTTATAATTACTTTTCTTAAGTTCCTCTAAACTATTTAAACGAGGTTCAAATTTGTGGGGAAATCTTCTCTCTGAAAAAGTTTCCTTAAAATCCTCTTTTCATCTTGTATCCTGTAACAGAGCCAATCCAAGTGCATAAGGCCTGTTTCAAACGTTGAACTTCTCTCATTTGGCGAAACGTCTTAGGTTAATGAGATCTTAAAATGCTTTAGTTTACGTTTACGTAGAATTCAACACGTTTCAACAAGGCCTCTAAGTAGAGCATAGCAAAATAACTTCTTTAATTACTCCCAGTTTTAATAATGCACGGAATGGAGACTGCGATGAATGAAATGACACATTAAGCTCTTTGGCTGCATGCATGTAAAAGTCCTCTTAGCTATTTAAACAGGATGTCATACCGAAAGCACCAATTTTGTCCTTGACAATAGCGTAAAGAGTGTGACGGTTGAACTTCGACATAATTTGACCTTGAACCTCTCTAACATTCAAAGGGAAACACTAATATTAGATCAATTCTAAAAAATGCAGTTGTATTTTAATGACAGAAAGCTTTGTTCCAGCTTTTCTTCACGACCCAAGATGTATTATTACGAAATCACATGTGAATTTTGAATATAATCTTACTTTCTCTTTGTTCCGTGCATCAACTTGAAAATTTATATTTATGGTAAACAGAATACTTGAATTAAGCATGTCAAGAGTTCCTATCTGAGTTGGTTTTTTCAATTAAACTTCCTTCCAAACCAAGTGACAAATTCTACGGCAACCCATCTTAGTTTTCGCTTGCAGAAACAGTATCTTTAAAAGTATTATTAGAGGTTGTAATATACATGTTGACGGCATACACTTCCCAGAGCCTCCAACCCCCCCCCCGCAAGCGCTGTACTTGCCTAGATTTCAAAGCTAGATGATAGGACTGCTTACAGTCTACTAACAGCATATTCCCCTCCAATCACCCCCCCCCCTCCCAATCCCGACCCCCAGTGCTGTACTTGCCTAGATTTCAAAGCTAGATAATAGGACTGATTAAAGTCTACTAACACCATACCCCTCCCCTTCAACCCCTCCCTCTCCCCCAGTGCAGTACTTGCCTAGATTTCAAAGCTACATGATAGGACTGATTAAGGTCTACTAACAGCATATCCCTCCCTTCCAACCCCTATCCACCCAGTTCTCTACTTGCCTAGATTTCAAAGCTACATGATAGGACTGATTACAGTCTACTAACAGCATATTCCCCTCCAATCACCCCCTCCCTTTCCAATCCCGACCCCCAGTGCTGTACTTGCCTAGATTTCAAAGTTAGATGATAGGACTGATAACAGGACTGATTACAGGACTGATTACAGGACTGATTACAGGACTGATTACAGTCTACTAACAGCATACGCATCCCCTCCAACCCCCCTTCTCCCACCAGTGATGTACTTGCCTAGATTTCACAGCTAGATGATAGGACTGATTACAGTCTACTAATACCATACCCCTTCCCTCCAACCCCCTATTCTCCCCCAAGTGCTCTACTTTCCTAGATTTCAAAGCTAGATAATAGGACTGATTAAAGTCTACTAACACCATACCCCTCTCCTTCAACCCCTCCCTCTCCCCCAGTGCAGTACTTGCCTAGATTTCAAAGCTACATGATAGACTGATTAAGGTCTACTAACAGCATACCCCTCCCTTCCAACTCCCCCCCCCCTATCCACCCAGTTCTCTACTTGCCTAGATTTCAAAGCTAGATGATAGGACTGATTACAGTCTACTAACAGCATAACCCTCTCCTCCAACCTCCCTCCCACCCCAGTGCTGAACTAGCATAGATTTCAAAGCAAGATGATAGGACTGATTACAGTCTACTAACACCATACCCCTCCCATCCAACCCCTCCCTCTCCCCCAGTGCAGTACTTGCCTAGATTTCAAAGCTACATGATAGGACTGATTAAAGTCTACTAACAGCATACCCCTCCCCTCCAACCCCTCCCCTCCAACCCCCCCTCTCCGCCCAGTGCTGTACTTGCCTAGATTTCAAAGCTAGATAATAGGACTGATTAAAGTCTACTAACACCATACCCCCGCCCATCCAACCCTTCCCTCTCCCCCAGTGCAGTACCTGCCTAGATTTCAAAGCTACATGATAGGACTGATTAAAGTCTACTAACAGCATATCCCTCCTCCAACCCCCCTCTCCCCTCAGTTCTGTACTTGCCTAGATTTCCAACCTAGATGATAGGACTGATTACAGTCTACTAACAGCATACCCCTCCCCTCCAACCCCTCCCACCCCGCCCCCCAGTGCTGTACTTGCCTAGATTTCAAAGCTAGATGATAGGACTGATTAAAGTCTACTAACAGCATACCCCTCTCCTCCAACCTCCTCCCACCCCAGTGCTGAACTTGCCTAGATTTCAAAGCTAGATGATAGGACTGATTACAGCCTACTAACAGCATATTCCCCTCCAATCACCCCCCCCCCCCCTTCCAATCCCGACCCCCAGTGCTGTACTTGCCTAGATTTCAAAGTTAGATGACAGGACTGATTACAGTCTACTAACAGCATACCCCTCCCATCCAACCCCTCCTCTCCCCCCAGTGCTGAACTTGCCTAGATTTCAAAGCTACATGATAGGACTGATTACAGTCTACTAACAGCATACCCCTCCCCTCCAACCCCTCCCCTCCAACCCCCCCTCTCCACCCAGTGCTGTACTTGCCTAGATTTCTAAGCTAGATAATAGGACTGATTAAAGTCTACTAACACCATACCCCCGCCCATCCAACCCCTCCCTCTCCCCCAGTGCAGTACCTGCCTAGATTTCAAAGCTATATGATAGGACTGATTAAATTCTACTAACAGCATATTCCCCTCCAACCACCCCCCCCTTTCCAATCCCGACCCCCAGTGCTGTACTTGCCTAGATTTCAAAGTTAGATGATAGGACTGATTACAGGACTGATTACAGGACTGATTACAGGACTGATTACAGGACTGATTACAGGACTGATTACAGGACTGATTACAGGACTGATTACAGGACTGATTACAGGACTGATTACAGTCTACTAACAGCATACGCATCCCCTCCAACACCCCTTCTCCCCCCAGTGATGTACTTGCCTAGATTTCAAAGCTAGATGATAGGACTGATTACAGTCTACTAATACCATACCCCTCCCCTCCAACCCCCTATTCTCCCCCAAGTGCTGTACTTTCCTAGATTTCAAAGCTAGATAATAGGACTGATTAAAGTCTACTAACACCATACCCCTCCCCTTCAACCCCTCCCTCTCCCCCAGTGCAGTACTTGCCTAGATTTCAAAGCTACATGATAGGACTGATTAAGGTCTACTAACAGCATACCCCTCCCTTCCAACCCCCGTATCCACCCAGTTCTCTACTTGCCTAGATTTCAAAGCTAGATGATAGGACTGATTACAGTCTACTAACAGCATATTCCCTTCCAATCACCCCCCCCCCCCTTCCAATCCCGACCCCCAGTGCTGTACTTGCCTAGATTTCAAAGTTAGATGACAGGACTGATTACAGTCTACTAACAGCATACCCTCCCTTCCAACCCCTATCCACCCAGTTCTCTACTTGCCTAGATTTCAAAGCTACATGATAGGACTGATTACAGTCTACTAACAGCATATTCCTCCAATCACCCCCTTCCAATCCCGACCCCAGTGCTGTACTTGCCTAGATTTCAAAGTTAGATGATAGGACTGATAACAGGACTGATTACAGGACTGATTACAGGACTGATTACAGGACTGATTACAGTCTACTAACAGCATACGCATCCCCTCCAACCCCCCTTCTCCCAACAGTGATGTACTTGCCTAGATTTCACAGCTAGATGATAGGACTGATTACAGTCTACTAATACCATACCCCTTCCCTCCAACCCCCTATTCTCCCCCAAGTGCTCTACTTTCCTAGATTTCAAAGCTAGATAATAGGACTGATTAAAGTCTACTAACACCATACCCCTCCCCTTCAACCCCTCCCTCTCCCCCAGTGCAGTACTTGCCTAGATTTCAAAGCTACATGATAGGACTGATTAAGGTCTACTAACAGCATACCCCTCCCTTCCAACCCCCCCCCCCCCTATCCACCCAGTTCTCTACTTCCCTAGATTTCAAAGCTAGATGATAGGACTGATTACAGTCTACTAACAGCATACCCCTCTCCTCCTACCTCCCTCCCACCCCAGTGCTGAACTAGCATAGATTTCAAAGCTAGATGATAGGACTGATTACAGTCTACTAACAGCATACGTCTCCCCTCCAATCCACCTTCTCCCCCCAGTGCAGTACTTGCCTAGATTTCAAAGCTACATGATAGGACTGATTAATGTCTACTAACAGCATACCCCTCCCCTCCAACCCCCTATTCTCCCCCAAGTGCTGTACTTGCCTAGATTTCCAACCTAGATGATAGGACTGATTACAGTCTACTAACAGCATACCCTTCCCCTCCAACTACCCCCCTCCCCCCCAGTGCTGTACTTGCCTAGATTTCAAAGCTAGATGATAGGACTGATTAAAGTCTACTAACAGCATACCCCTCTCCTCCAACCTCCCTCCCCCCTCAGTGCTGAACTTGCCTAGATTTCAAAGCTAGATGATAGGACTGATTACAGCCTACTAACAGCATATTCCTCCAATCACCCCCTTCCAATCCCGACCCCCAGTGCTGTACTTGCCTAGATTTCAAAGTTAGATGACAGGACTGATTACAGTCTATTAACAGCATACCCCTCCCATCCAACCCCTCCCTCTCCCCCAGTGCAGTACTTGCCTAGATTTCAAAGCTACATGATAGGACTGATTAAAGTCTACTAACAGCATACCCCTCCCCTCTAACCCCTCCCCTCCAACCCCCCCTCTCCACCCAGTGCTGTACTTGCCTAGATTTCTAAGCTAGATAATAGGACTGATTAAAGTCTACTAACACCATACGTCCCCCCCTCCTCCAACCCCCCTCTCCCCTCAGTGCTGTACTTGCCTAGATTTCAAAGCAAGATGATAGGACTGATTACAGTCTATTAACATCATATTCCCCTCCAACCACCCCCTCCCCCCCCTTTCTAATCCCGACCCCAGTGCTGTACTTGCCTAGATTTCAAACCTAGATGATAGGACTGATTACAGTCTACTAACAGCATACCCCTCCCCTCCAACCACCCCCCCCTTTCCAATCCCGACCCCCAGTGCTGTACTTGCCTAGATTTCAAAGCTAGATGATAGGACTGATTACAGTCTACTAACAGCATACCCCTCTCCTCCAACACCCCTCCCACCCCAGTGCTGAACTAGCATAGATTTCAAAGCTAGATGATAGGACTGATTACAGTCTACTAACAGCATACGTCTCCCTTCCAACCCCCCTTCTCCCCCCAGTGCTGTACTTGCCTAGATTTCAAAGCTAGATGATAGGACTGATTACAGTGTACTAATACCATACCCCTCCCCTCCAACCCCTCCCCACCCCCGCTCCCCCCAGTGCTGTACTTGCCGAGATTTCAAAGCTAGATAATAGGACTGATTAAAGTCTACTAACACCATACCCCTCCCTCCAAACCCTCCCTCTCCCCCAGTGCAGTACTTGCCTAGATTTCAAAGCTACATGATAGGACTGATTAAAGTCTACTAACAGCATACCCCTCCCCTCCAACCTCCTATCCCCCAAGTGCTGTACTTGCCTAGATTTCCAACCTAGATGATAGGACTGAATACAGTCTACTAACAGCATACCCCTCCCCTCCAACCCCCCCTCCCCCCCAGTGCTGTACTTGCCTAGATTTCAAAGCTAGATGATAGGACTGATTAAAGTCTACTAACAGCATACCCCTATCTTCCAACCTCCTCCCACCCCAGTGCTGAACTTGCCTAGATTTCAAAGCTAGATGATAGGACTGATTACAGCCTACTAACAGCATATTCCTCCAATCACCCCCCTTCCAATCCTGACCCCAGTGCTGTACTTGCCTAGATTTCAAAGTTAGATGACAGGACTGATTACAGTCTACTAACAGCATACCCTCCCATCCAACCCTCCCTCTCCCCAGTGCAGTACTTGCCTAAATTTCAAAGCTACATGATAGGACTGATTAAAGTCTACTAACAGCATACCCCTCCCCTCCAACCCCTCCCCTCCAACCCCCCCTCTCCGCCCAGTGCTGTACTTGCCTAGATTTCAAAGCTAGATGATAGGACTGATTACAGTCTACTAACAGCATACGTCCCCCCCTCCTCCAACCCCCCTCTCCCCTCAGTGCTGTACTTGCCTAGATTTCAAAGCAAGATGATAGGACTGATTACAGTCTACTAACATCATATTCCCCTCCAACCACCCCCTCCCCCCCCTTTCTAATCCCGACCACAGTACTGTACTTGCCTAGATTTCAAAGCTAGATGATAGGACTGATTACAGTCTACTAACAGCATACCCCTCCCCTCCAACCACCCCCCCCTTTCCAATCCCGACCCCCAGTGCTGTACTTGCCTAGATTTCAAAGCTAGATGATAGGACTGATTACAGTCTACTAACAGCATACCCCTCTCCTCCAACACCCCTCCCACCCCAGTGCTGAACTAGCATAGATTTCAAAGCTAGATGATAGGACTGATTACAGTCTACTAACAGCATACGTCTCCCCTCCAACCCCCTTCTCCCCCCAGTGCTGTACTTGCCTAGATTTCAAAGCTAGATGATAGGACTGATTACAGTGTACTAATACCATACCCCGCCCCGCCAACCCCCCCACACCCCCGCTCCCCCCAGTGCTGTACTTGCCGAGATTTCAAAGCTAGATAATAGGACTGATTAAAGTCTACTAACACCATACCCCTCCCTCCAAACCCTCCCTCTCCCCCAGTGCAGTACTTGCCTAGAATTCAAAGCTACATGATAGGACTGATTAATGTCTACTAACAGCATACCCCTCCCCTTCAAAAGCGATAATTTTCACATGTGAGATTATCATAAATAATCTCACATGTGAGATATCAGTTTTATCAGTGCTCGAAATCTATATAAAGCACTATACTTTATATAATAAAGCTCGATAATGATTTCCTGACGCAGTTTAAAGTGTTTTTATGTTGAAATGATAAAATACAGGCGTTAGATTTGTTGAAATTCAAATTGTTCCGTTCGTGTTCAGTTATTAAAAATCTGCGACCTTGTAGACCAATTGCACAATTACTGCTGCGTAAACAAGGGGGAATTTCGTTTTGAGCCAATCAGCGTGTTTGTTTACATTTTGGCTCTCGACCAATTAGAATGCGTGAAATCCAAAAACATCAACAAAAGGAGTGAGAAAATATTACTCTGTTCTAAGCCTTCCGTGCAGCTGAATTTTAACTTTTTTGGTCCAAAAACGACTTTTAATTTCGACTTAGAACGCGAGATGTTTATGTTTGAACAACCGCGTTGCGAAACGCGCAATATCGTGATATTTATTGCCGTCATTAATCACTTATATGAGAAAATGCATGTGTATCGTTTCGTATTTTGTAGAGTTTTACTTCATTTAATAGTGCACACAGGTAATAATACAATTAAAATTATATTTAGAGTGATATCATGATGAAATGCTTGTCGGAGGTGCATTAAAGTAGTGGAAACGGAAGTCAAAATGTGATATCCGGTCCGCGAGAACATTTGTACATTTCAATGCAAAAAGCTTCGAAACTCTACAAAATTATGCAGATCAACGTAAGAAAACAATGTATTATATAATATTTTGTTTATTGTACAACTTTTACATTTGCATACCTACCTGTGTGGAGTGCCAGCTTATTTTATATGGGTTGAGAAGTTTCAATTAAGTTTTACTCTAATTCTACCATTTAATATTCACTTGTTTTCATAAAATAGATCCTAAGTATTTTAATTTCAGATAGCGGATATTTTAGAATATTAAATGTTTAATTATATTCCTGGATCTCTTTTCCACTAATTTAATGTGAAAGGAGTCCTCATTTACAGTTCTGGTATGTTCCACAATTGAAGGGCCTGGGGTATGATTTCCCAATTTTTTGTCATTTCTAAACCTATCTTTCAAACATAGTGTCATATTTTGTGGCAAGTATATTATTTTCAGTTTTTTTATACTATGTTAGCTACCAAAGAATGTGGGCAATGGTTTGTGTAAAGAAGAATTAGTCCAGTTTTCCAGGGTATGTGGGTACCAGGGGTCACTCTATCAAGTTTACTTCCAGTATCAAATTTTTCTTGATCAAAATATGCTTTAATATCACCTAAAGTTTGCCATTGCCATAATAATCACATAAGCTTTGATAATGTAAACCATGCAGTCTTAAGATAGTATTAAGGTGCCCGATCACTTCTTAATCAGATACTGGCACATTCTGGAGAGTATCCTGGTGCCCCCCCCCCCCCCTTGGGTATACAGTGAGGAGAAAATACTCAAAATCCCTTGTGTGATATAAATTCAAGATTTTTCTCGGCATCTCGTTAAATATAAGATTAATAGTAAATGGTGTTGGTAGAAGGAATACTCGAACGGAATTATATATACATTTTTGTAGACCTAGCCAGGGCAGTTGCGAAAAATGCAACTTAGGTCCTCTGGCAGGAATTGAACCTGCGGCCCTGCGATTTCGGTGCAGCGCTCTAACCAACTGAGCTACAGAGTCCAGTTGCTGACTCGGTATATAGGATGGGAGTGATGCCAGTATGTGGTGTATGGGTAAATATAGTAAATGGTGTTATATAATTCCTTGTGTGATATAGCATGCATTAACAAATACCATATCATGTTACATTAACACAACTGTTCATTAACATTAACACAATTAGAAAAGTTTCCTGTGAAATATATAAATGACTTGACCTGACCTCCCCCCTGCCCCTCTGTAACTGTTTTTTTTGCATTTGCAGCTATTCTTTCAATGCATCATCCTCTGAAAAATAAACCAGACATGTGTGTCAGATGTTGGCTGGAGTTAATAGGTGTCTTTCCTCAAATCACAGGTCCTGAGCGACAGCAGCAGAAAATAACTTTCTCTTATGGGTAACAAAATTCTTAAAATTTAGACAAAAACGTCTAAAATTCTGAAATCCCCACCCATCTGCACTTACAATTGGTTATATCACTCATAAATGACTTGACCTGACCTCCCCCACTTATGGTTCCCTAAAAAGGATAAGAATAATTAAGAATAATTAATAGGAAGATGTCAAATTATTCGCTGCTTGAACGGCAAAATAAACAAAGCCACCTTGTGTCTGCATATCAAATCTTCCTAGAGAGAAGAAAATGTCATTTCGGAGACCACAGATTTCAAAATTTTCCCGAAAAGCATTCCACGGACCCTCCCAGAATTTGTTTAGCCACGCCCCCTCCCACCAAACCAATATTCCTTCGCCACTGCTTGGCTATGATAGTACCCTTAACTCAGTCAATAAAGATATAGTCTGGAAATTCGGTGAAGTTCAAAGCGTCTATAATGAGCTAAGATTATATGTTGACAAATCGTGCACAAATCTTTTGAAATTTTGCTTATTAATATTTTAACAGTACGTGATTTGACGAGATGATGCCATTGGATGATTGCTTCATTATGCCCACCGTGCACAAGTTTGCATAAACACGAACAAAAAGATAGAACAGACCATGTCTTGATCGACTATGATGAAAATGACAAATATCGTCAGAGTTAACTCTTAGATAGATAGATAGATAGATAGATTTAATTAAGATAACACATAGCAGCCTATAAGGCTGAATTGCGTGCTATAATTTACATAGATTAATAAAATAGTTAATTAATTTATACTCTATTTACACATGAATTTTTAAAATACATAATTGTAGGGTAAAAATACGCTAATATAGTAGTTCAAGAGAATCAAGATCTAAAAGTTAGATTTTGTCATTAAAATGTCTAACGCATGAGGGTATAAAAGTGTTTTTAAATCTGTTTAAAAAGGGCGCTCTTCTACATTAACATAAAGTATAAAATATAAGCCGAAAAATAAAAACATCTTGAAACCCAGATATGGATTTAAAAGCAAGAGGTAAATTTAAAATGGTTATATTTCGATCCCATTACAGAATCATCATCAGACCAACTGATTTACAAATAAGTATAAACGCTCTTTATATATGTACAAGAGAAGTTGAAAATCAATATATGTAGCTATATTACTTATATTATAAACGGTCAAGTAAATTTAAATTTAATGACATATATACAATACATGTGATAGGTTGTTACTATAGTTTCGATAATAACAAAGAAAAGATAAATGACACCAATTAGAGGCTTGTCAGTACTAAGGAGATTTATTGAAGCATTTATATACTCCTCTACTTAATTGTAATCTTAAAGCTTCCAAATAATTCACCAATTGCAACGTAAGTAGCTTATCCTGCCTAACCAGCGGCGGAAGTAATTACTATTCATACGTCACGCCTGGAAGTAGAATAATAATGAGGTGACGTAACGTAAAGCGTTGCGTAACATAAAGCGTTGCGTAACATAAAACGTTATAATTTAAATTTAAAATGATATAATTTTAAAAAATAATATCACGACATTCTGTCGTTTTGCCTAAAAGGCTTTTTTACGAATTATATGTTCAGCATTACAAATGCGCTGATGCAAACTTACTCTTATTTCCCCGACATCATTATTTTGTAAAAAGTACATTGTCGTATTGCAGATTGAGAAGTCTGACCCAGGAATAGAGAAGAACCACTTGAACATGAGCAACTACAACCACCTGTAGCAGTTGCGTCCTATAATGAAAAGTATAGTATATTACCATTATAGTAAGATTTGAAACCACCAGCAAAAAGCGTACTGAAACTCTAACTGAGCTATCAAGTTAAGGTTGCTCCCTACAATTTTTGAAATATGGTAAATTTATTATTTAGATTGATTTTTTTGAAGAATTATTACTTGTTAGCAAACAAAAATTGTACCACATATATTGAGCAACATTCTCTAAGAGTCGGAAATTGTACACAAATATGACGTCATTATCGTTGCTATGGCAACACTGACGTTTCAATATATATGGCCGACATTCTAGCTTTTAACGCATTTTACTCGAAAAAACGCCTGGTTACCCCCATTTTTTATTTTAGAAAACATTTTCATCTGGTACAATAGATCATCTAAACAAGTTTAAAACAATTCTGTAGAGCCAAATTTTTAAAAAATTAATAAACATGATTTTTCGCTATAAATTATTTTTGGCTCTACAGAATTTTTTAATCTTGTTCAGATAATCTATTTTTCTACAGGAAAACGTTTCATGAAATATGGTGGTAACCAGGTGCTTTTTAGAGTAAAGTGCGACAAAAGACAAAATATCGGCCATATTGAAACGTCATTGTTACTATAGCAACGGTGATGACGTCATTTTTGTAAACAATTTTCAGCTCTTAGAATGTTGCTCAACATAAGCCATACAATTTTTGTTTTGTAACAAGTAAAAATTATTTAAAAAGTTTGATCTAAATCGTAAATTTTCCACATTTCAAAAAATTGTAGGGAGCCACCTTAAGTTCATGGGAAATTCTCTTAAGGTGGCTCGATACAGTTTTAAAAAATTCAGGTGATCAACAATTTGAAATTATTAAACTCCATATTTTTA
Organism: Trachythela sp. YZ-2020; assembly: GCA_016169945.1. Lineage (NCBI taxonomy): Eukaryota > Metazoa > Cnidaria > Anthozoa > Malacalcyonacea > Clavulariidae > Trachythela > Trachythela sp. YZ-2020. The sequence continues at coordinate 4,289,560 of JADLSH010000311.1, read as the reverse complement.
AGTTTTATTCACCAGGTATCAGGGTTTTCATATATTTTGATGTTTCTACTTTCAAATTATGTTAGTTTTAGTAACACATAGTTCGTTGCTATGGCAACATACGCGTACGAAATTCACTCTAAAATAGCCTATCGCCTCGTGTAGTTGGAAAAGAAGCACGGTGACCCCCAATTTTTTTTCGTGCATTATTTTACTTGCAAGACAGACTAACAATAAGCAAAGTATAAAAAAATTCGGTAATGCCATTTTTTTGAAAAAGGGAAAAATGTCGTTTTCTTCCATAAAATTTTTTTGGCATTACAGAATTTTTTTATTTTTGGTACAATGAAAGATTTTTGCGGTGCAATACAGCATGCAAAATTTGAACATAGGTCACCAGACAAAATAATGAGATATAGCGCATTGTTTTTCAAAAATGGAATTTTGTAATGACGTCAGCAATTGACATGAAACGGTATATAACACGCACAATGACGCGAGATGGCGCGAGCAACTGCTTACGTCAGATCATTTTGTAAGTTATTTCGTTAATATTCCCACGCGCATAAATGGTCACACGGATTTGTTCATTTTCGCGATTCTTGAATAAGGTTTTTGTGATTACTATATCGAGCCACCTTAATAAACATTAAATAGTTCTTCCAATGAGGCGAACAATATTTTAACTCTCCTGGTAATTTGTAACCGTGCCCATGTACAACTATAGATTCTGAGGATTGTAGATCTATTGATTAACCAATTTCATTTTTTCATTTAGTGTTTATGGATAATATTTAAGAATAATAAATCAGAACAATGTTTGGGTTAACAAGTTTGAGCGGATTATTTAAAACAGCTAATCCAAGCTTTTTGGTTATTTGTTAATCAAAATTTTGCGTGAGCTCTCTAGATGAGCAATGATGCTCTTAGAGCAAACGCAAGTTATACTTATTAAATATTGTTTATATAAAAAAAATAAAAAAATATCATAAAAATCTATGCATAAAAGAGTTAAATCATAAAAACACATTTTGCGCCTATATTATGTTTGTGCGCCTAATATGCATGGATTGGATTGTACGAAAAGGAAATTCGTTTAAGATTCATGTTGAAATTCTCTACTGAACGTAAATTTGCTCAATTAACTCTATGTTGAATGATTAGAATACCACGAATCAAGCTACGATAAAACGCATAATAGAGAAATAAAGATAAAGGAATTAAATAGTTAAAACTAAGTAAATATTGACTATTCTTATATACTAACCGTAAATGTAGCGACAAGTACCAGAGCCAAGATGCAAAACATGTTTCCTTAACAAAAACATCTTCAATATGAAGCATCATCGTCAATTTCATTAGATTTATAAGACCACGGATTAAATGCTAAAAACCTTGTACCATGACGCTCGTTATCGTAAATGTAGCGACAAGTACCAGAGCCCAGATGCAAAACATGTTTTCTTAAAAAAAATGTCTTCAATATGAAGCTTCATCGTCAATTTCATTAGATTTATAGCCCCCGGATAAAATGAAAAATACCTTGTGCTATGACGCACGTTCGGGATTAGTTGTGAAAACGTTCCGTCAAGTATCAGATAATTAAATAATTAGTAATAACAATATTTGACATAAAACTAAGTCAAGATGGTTGAATTCGATCGCCTCTGACGTCGGTAAGAGGTATGAGGCAAGCTTCGACTTACCACATTTATTATCTCTTAATTACGTAATTACTTAATCCCTTTCACATTCAAGGCAGTTTAGGCCTGGCGAAGGCAGTTAGGCTGGCCTTGGCATGTATTCATCTCCCAGCAGAGTAATACCGCGGTTGGCTATATGTTAGCTAATGAGCAATGAGCCTGCTTGTCACTCACTATATCCGACCCTTGATGGCATGAGTCGTGCCAGACTGCGCGCGGTTCCTATGATATTAACCTTGGTTACTATGTAACCTCATTTAATATCTGTCGTCACCATACTTACCCGTGTGGATGGTTAGGTGCAGACGCGGTCCGCGAATAGTCTAGGGATTTGAGTTACTTCTGTACATTACTCTGATAATTAATTAATTCTAAATATCATCGTTTAATTTTGTACATGTCTTCTCTTGTCTTTCTCAAATATCTGTCGTCCATGTCTACAACCTTCTATCTACACCCGAAAATTATCCTTATAATTAATCAGAGCCTTATTAACGAACATTCATTTGATATGGAAGAAAGATAATACCAGCTTTAAGGCTACCTTCATAACTGGATTAAATTATATAAAAAAATCAACACATTGTGGGTTATTGGGATATCATGCACGTTCGGGGTATGTAACTTATGGCCACCTGCATATAGTGAAAAAAATATTAGAGATCCCTACTCCACAGCATAACTATATTTCTTTCCAAATAGTGAAATTTTGATTATAACGGTTGGATTACGGTATTCCAAGATATTGTTTAGATGATCTATTGTACTAGATGAAAATGTTTTATAAAATAAAAAATAGGGTAACCAGGCGTTTTTTCGAGTAAAATGCGTTAAAAGCTAAAATGTCGGCCATATTGAAACGTCAGTGTTACCATAGCAACGATGATGACGTCATATTTGTGAACAATTTCCGACTCTTAGAATGTTGCTCAATATATGTGGTACAATTTTTGTTTGCTAACAAGTAATAATTCTTCAAAAAAATCAATCTAAATCATAAATTTACTATATTTCAAAAATTGTAGAGAGCCACCTTAACTTGATAGCTCAGTTAGAGTTTCAGTACGCTTTTTGCTGGTGGTTTCAAATCTTACTTGAGTGAACATTGCGTTGGGATAAGAGTATAGAGGGTTTTACATTAATAATTGAGACCTCATAAATCCCATTTGGAGAAAGAACATAAGTTAATAACAGCAGGAAAGATTGACTTATGTTGCATTGCCTCACAATATGTATGGAGGTAATATACTATACTTTTCATTATAGGATGCAACTGCAACTGTTACAGGTGGCTGTATACGTAGTTGTTCATGTTCAAGTGGTTCTCCATTCCTGAGTCAGACTTCTCAATCTGCAATACGACAATGTACTTTTAACAAAATAAATGAAGGCAAGGATGTCGGGGAATGGTTGAAGGGAACGAAGATTAGAATCTAAAGCCAGACTCATTTATAAAATAATTCATGGTTTTGCTCCTACAGCGCTTACTGAAATATTTTCCATTGCTTCAGTTGTCAGACCTCATGATTACAATTTACGAAATTCTGACATGAAGCTAAATCTTCCTTTTCCTAAAACGGAATATTTAAAAAAAAGTTTTCGTTTCAACGGTGTTAAATTGTGGAATAATCTACCAACTGAAGTTAGAAATGCGGAGAGCTTAGTGAGTTTCAACTCGCTTTTACGTGCATGCAACTAGCCTGTTATACTATCTACTATTTTTGTATTATATCATTCAACTTTTTATATATGTATCTAGAACTGAATTATGTGTGTAATTTTAAATTTTATCACGCCCCCCTTGGAAATCAATAATTATTGAAGGGGTTAGCGTGTCTAAATAAAGTTTTACCTTACCTTACCTTACCTCAAACAAGCCATGCATGCACAAACACCCTCTTAATTCCATTAATTGAATAAAGTGGCTAGATGCATGCCATTTGAAATTTAGTTAATATATATTGTTTGGAACACGTATTATTTGGCGCCGCTTGAATCAAGCGTAAAAAAGTTCAGTTAAATGTCAGAGAAATATTTAGTTGTTGCCGAGGCCCAGCGAGGCAGCACACTATTTTTGACGTGCTAAGGTTTCTCCAGAGTTCATTTGCCCAAGTCTTTTACCCGACCTATATATTTAAAGATAAATATTAAAGCCCAGCAAATGACTTTCAAACAAGACATTTAAAATAAAAGAGTAAAATTTATTTGCTTACGTTTCGTTGTTTACTTTACAACATCTTCAGAGCGTTTAAACTTATTTACAAGAGAGTGCTATATATATATATATATTACAAATTTATTAAAACGGTTACAAAATACAAATACACGAATAAGAGAAAACAACATATCAGTATAGAATAGTTAGTAACAAGTTAATTAACTAGTTGTCAGTCTTAGTAATTAAACCTATGCATGTGCGTGCCAGGTAATTAGAATGGGTCAAGAGCAGTTGACCTAATGTTAGCATTTAAGATAGGATTAATCTTAGATATTGAATGAATGACTTTGTTGACACTCCCCTTACTGGGCTTTTCAGTGACAAAATTACAAAATATAAATTTACAATATCATCAATAGACTAATATAGTTCACACAGACGAAATCGATGACAACAACGAAACGTAACTTAGAAAGTTAAGTTTTAGTTTCATTTTAAAACTTGTGATTGAATTGCATAGTTTTAGATCAGGATGAATATTGTTCCAGAGAGAGACAGTTCTAAAGTAGAATGGTCTTTGATCAGTAGCACTTTTCAACAGAGGAACATCCAGTTTGTTACTGTTCCTGGTAATTCGACGACTCACGTCACCTCTCAGTGTAAACTGAGAACATAGGTAGATAGGAGCGCAATTTTTCATGCATTTGAAAGTTAATAATG